>JARHVA010002656.1:142500-167500 GCA_037957365.1 Torreya grandis
TCATGAAATCAAAATGTTGAAATTTTTGTCTATCTTCATTGGAATCTTAGAGTAATGTATGAAAGAATTAGTTGATTCATTTGAAATATTGCATGATAAGTTATATCTTGATCAAATCTTCATCACATATCAAAGCTTGCAAGTAGACTAGGTGTCTTCTTATGACTTTCAATCAATATATTTGTCTCCTAAATTCATTCATTGATAAAAATCCATCTTCTATATGGCTATATTGTATGTCATAGAATTTTATTGCATAGATTATAATCCCATTCAAAAATATGTCAGTTCTCAAATATCATGGTTAGAAATAAAAAAATATCCTCGATGAAACATATTATGTAATTTTGATCATCTCCATTTACATTGACTAGATTGTCCATTCATCCATGTACGCCATGCATGCTAAACCTTCAAAATATATTATAAGTTCATGTTTTTTAAACACAACCATGCCCCTATCAAATCAATGTAAATAAGTCTATTTTTAGTTTAAATCATTATTTTTCATTTAAGTCATTATGAATAGTATAAGAGTTTTATGTCAAAATTATATATTCATAATATTCTTAATTTTTTTTATAAGAATAGTCTTTTTCTTGGCATTTGATAGGTGTGTCATGATTCAATAGATAATTAATAGATTTATAATGTATCTTTGTTTATTATCAATAATAAGTTTAGTTATTACATGTTACTAATTCTTTAGGTCATAGTCAAATCATTTTTTAAGAGTATTTTATGATCATTCCCATTTAATTAAAGTCAAAGAGTCATTTTTTATGTTAAGTCATTTTGTTATTCAGACCAAAATTAATGTATGTCCATAAAATTCATTATTGTAAAAAAGAGCTAAGTCAAAAAATTCAAAAGTGTCAATTTTTTTGGGGTCATCATTGAGTCATTTTGTCATATAGATTTAAAATTGTAAAAAAAAAAACTCGTGAATATATTTTCACTTGTTCACAATGTCCAAACTATAGGGTGATTTCTTTTCAAAAAAATTATGAATTTGAGATTCATCAAAATTATTGATGAGTGAATCAACTTCATCAACTAGAGGGTGGAGAAAATAGAGGATGAAGGTTCTAGAGACTCTTGTCAGTCATCAATGACATGGCCCATATGATTTGGTGACATATTATGCGGTATATTTTTTCTAATTTCTAATGTATATTTGTAAATAAGAATAGAATTACATACTTGTTCAATTAATTTAATTTGTGTTTAATTCCAAGTATAGTTACCTGATTTGAAAACATAGTTAAAGGACAAAAATCACTAATGTAAGTCAGTTCATGGATCTCGAAAAGGTTTATGGTAGATCCAAAAAACCATTTAAGGTGGAAAATTGATGGGTTCCTATTCATGTCAAGGTTATGATAAAAATATTTAAAACCATGGAAGGAATGAGTCTTTTTTTATATCATTGCCATGATACAAATACGACATGTCATAGGGGTTAGCATACTATAGGTGAGAGTGTGAATGTTTTTGCACCATGTAAAAACTAAGGGGGGGAATGTTAGGAATTAAATTTTACATGATTATTTATATCTGATATTTATTGAAAGGTAAATATTATATTTTTGAGTTAGTTACTATTTAGTTAGTTTATTGTATATTTTTACATGTTATAAAAATATTACACATGGGTTTAAGGAGATATTTAGGTGATATATTATGGAATATTATCTCACCAGTTATAGGAAATAGTTTTCCTATATAAATTTATATCTTCATATGGATTTAATACATGCAAAATATAATTATAGTGTGAGAATATTATTTGAAATATTGTCTATGTTTGAATCTTTTTTTCATTTTTTATTTTTGTAGTTTTGAACTAGTTATATTATGTACAACTCCAAAAAACACTATTTTGTGCTCTCATATGCTCTCTTGTTCTCAAAAAACATTAATTTGGATAAGGGGGTATAAAATGAGTTCCAAGTATAACCAAAAAATTATATATTTTTGGATAGATCTCAATGGTTTAGACTTTAATTTTTTTTAAATATCCAAAATTCCTCACCAAACTCCCTAATAAAAATACATAAAAAGTGCATGATTGTTGCTCTGAGAATGATTTGGAGATGTTTTTCAATAAGATGAGCCTATTTTGATTTTTTTATAAATATATTATAATATATTTATACATTTAAAATTAATTATTCAGACTCCAAAATCATTTTTTTCATTGGAGGGACCTCAAACACCCATTTCCCACACCATTTGTGAGAAAAAAGTGAAAAAAACATCATTCCCTTCATGAATAGAAATGTGTATTGGTATTATTTATCTCATAATATATATTAAGAACATTAAAACAATTTTAAACATTAAATTATATAAAAATAGACCCCTATGTAAAATTTCAAGAATTTTCATCTAATAAAACTCAAAATATACACTTTTTGGTGTTGACTAGCTTGCCCAATTTCATTTTTGAACACTAGTAGTCTATGTTTTTCCATTTTATTGAGTTTTATGAGACATAAATAACTAATTAATTTTTAATTATGACCCTTAATAACCTATATTATCATTACAATAATTTTATGTGCTAAAAAATCACTTAAACCTTTTTAAAATTGCTTTTTTTTACTATCTCTCTTGCTTGGTTAAAACCCTAATGCTTGATCCTTTGTCTTTATTCATCATTTTAAATGATATTTTTATTTTTAAATGTGTATAAATATGTTATATACCCCATAATATCTCACATGACTTTATTTTTTAATAAATAACTCAAAAATGCAAACATACTACTTAAAATGAGCAAATGAGGGTTTAAGGGTTTTAAAGCACCTGTTCTTCTTAACGATTGTTCATAAAGTTAAGAAAGTATAATATGAAAAAAATGAATGGAATATTGAATTAATATATTCAAAAAAATTATTCTAATACTCTTTTATCCAACTCCTTTTCACCTTCATGTATTGAGCATCTAAAAATTGCCTTCATTAGTTTGTAAACAACTAGTTAGAGGAATAAAAGAAACCTCTCTCAAAATTTAGACTTGTGAGTTGTTATTGAGCATGATTTTGTCCTGATGAAATTTTTATGATTATTTTATTATATTTTTTTACCTTTAATTCATCAATTTAGTCTTCTTGAAAACCTTCACATAAGCAATATTGACCAATGGTGGAAAATCTGTCAACACCTCTCTCCTCTTCCATTCATACACCATAAGCTACAAATGAAATCAATGGAATTCCCTAATACCATCATTACTTTATTTTATTTTTTTTCATTTTAAACTAGTTATTTTTTACACATTATGCTACTCTTATGCTGTAATGTAATAATCCTAGCATAGAGTTATCACATGATGACAATGCATCTCTTACTAATGATACTTATTTTAATATTATCAGTCAACAAGAACCAAATTATTCAAATATATCCAACTAATCTCATAAAATAAAGGAATAGGTTATCCTTTCTCCTCCTTATCTTATCATAAGCACTATTCCAATGGATAACATTAAAAATCTCATCCAACCCTTGAGCGAGCCTCTCAAGAACCTCAATATGCCTTCCCAAGAAGGCATATCCTTAATTCATGTTATAGGATATTTTAAAGATAAATTACATCAATTATCCTTAGAGAGTAAGCTGTATCAAACTTGGGTTGACTCTAATATAGTATTTATCAATCTGATTATGCATAATATTTTATGTGCACATTTAACTTCCAATTTACAAATGCCTACATTTTCTACATTTGATGAAAGTGGGGACCTTTACCTACGTCTTAGAGATTTTATAGAAACTATGAATGGTTACAATGGTAGTTGAATGTTATTATTGTATCTTAGGATTAAAAATAGCACACAAATGTTGATTAGTTCATTTTTAGTAAAGATAATAAAAATTTATGCATAACAATATGATGAAACTAAAAACTCTTGGCTAAGAACTATGGGGAGCATAAAATAATGAACAAAATCACAAAATGCAGATAAAAACGCATAAGAATTTTACCTCCTTTATCAAAGTTGATGTTTCATTATTGGTATAAGGATGTTCATGCTTAGTATATGACATTATAGACTCTTTTCAATGCTTCTCCATGTTGGTAACACTTATCTAATGGTAATTTGTGGCTTTACTTTGCTTTAGATTAGATTGGTGTGAATCTTGGAATAAAATGGGAATTATAACACTACTTTCAATGGTTTCTTAAAGGCATTCCTATAAAATAAACTTACACACAAAATATTATTTAGGTAGAGTGAGGGAACTTGTATTTATAACTTGATGAACTAAATCTAACCCTAGGGAGCTTAGGTTTAATTCTAACTTTAGTTGAGTTTAAAATAACCTAAATTGAGTCAGGCTAACCCTAGGTTAGGTTAAATCACTCATGAAGTCTTAACACCTAATTTTCAAATATTTATGAGCCTTAAAAACTCATTCTATATATTTGTGAGGTTGTGACTCACCTTTTTGGAATATTTAGGAATGAATAATTACTTTATTAGCTCCCTTGACCTTTGACTTCATATTTGGATAAAAATTCCTTTTTAGATAAATGAAATTCATTAATTTAACTTAGAATTTTTGTTTAGGCAAGTTTATTGAGATTTATAATTTTAGTTAGTCTTACTTAGTTCTTTGTGGCTTTTGGTAATTATTTTAAATGTTTTGAACTAATAGCTTGACAAGCCAAGAATGTCAATTTACTACGTCATAATTTAACTAGGGTTGAAACCAAACTAGGTTATTGGTGCATGCATAGTAATACCCAAAATAAGCAAGCCTCACCACATTTATGAGCAATTAAATCCCTTATACAGACAAATTTGGGTTATTGAAATTACTTTTAGGTTTAGATTGCATTATGTGTTAGAAATTGAATTGAATCCTAGTTTAGCTATGAAAGTGGCCAAAATTGAGTGTTTATAATTTTCCCTATTTTAAATCTTATGAGACACATGTACAGTAACATATTTTCAAATAATAATTTTTTTTTTAAGTTCAATGGTTCATGCCCCAAAGGGTAGTCGATTAACCCTAGATGCCCTCTCAAGAGAGTGGGTGGAAAACTAGAGTCATCAAATGTTCCCTCAAACTAAATAAAATTGCATGATCTAGATCATGAGAAGTTATTAATGAAATGACCAAAGGTGTTTGTAATCAGAAATGGTCATAGAATCACTAATTTTTGCAAATATAGTTATAATCAATAATGAAGGATGGGACATTGATTTGCCTAAAGGTAGTTATAATCAATGGCATAAATATTTTCCCCAATAGGTTGGTCGAAATAGATACTAATTTGACCAAAGATGGTTATAATCATTAAAAAAATGTGGGACACTTATTTTCCCAAGGTTAATTATAATTAGTGATACAAGAATTTTACCCTAGTAGGGTGGGTGGATTGGGAAAATAATGATTTGCCCAAATTTGATTATAATCATTTGTACAGGATGCAAAAATAATAATTTTCCCAAGTGTGGTTTTAATAATTAAATTGGTCAAAAAATAATGATTTGACCAAAGGTATTTATAACTGTAGACACCTCATTCTAGCCACAACTAGCTTCCAACCAAACTTCAAATTAATTTCTATCAGACAACACAAATTAAGCCTAGAAATCATTGAACATCCCATATTTCATCTACAAATCATACATTAGTACTCAAAATCATGTTGAGTCACCCTATTTGGTGTATTACCCTATCCACAATAGAAACCTCTCATGAATTCATCTCCAGTCATCTTGTGACTTAGCAATATGATAGTTTGGCCTTTGGAGCCATTAAGCAAGGCACTTAAACAATTCTTTAAGTCCAAAAATGCTAAACAAAATGTATTAACTAATAAAACCAAATTAAAATTTTAAATTAATTTTACATGTATAATTAGTTAAAAATTTGTAAAAAGTAAAGTTAAATAAAAATGAGGTCATGATGACATCATCATCCTCAAAGTCAAGGAATTGGAAATATATCCCTAAATGAAATAAATTCAAAAATGGAGAGCCATGCTTAATAAATGGGATACTTATCCCAAATATTAATTAAATGTCCTATCCTTAAATCAAATAGGGTTATATTTAACTAAATTATGGTTAGTTTGAACTCAATCATAGTTAATTCTAACCTAACTACACTTGGGTTAGAGTTAGTTTTGTAGGTTATAAATACAAGGCCTCACCCATTGATCTATAAAAAAATTGATGTAAAATTATCATGAAAAAATATATGCAAAGTTTTCATTATTTTATTATTACCATTCCCATTTGTGAAGCCAAACCAAGCCAAAGCCAACCAACATTACCAAGGTGACAAGGAGAGGTGGAGTAATGGAGATTCATTGACAAAGATCTATTTATTACATAATCAAGCATATCAACTCATGTCTAACAAACCATAATTTCTCTCATAGAAGGTAAAACCACTTATTTTTATTTCATTTGTTAGTTACTTGTGTAGTTCATTAGGTCATTAAGTGTTTAGACTAGAGGTGTAAGTTTTAATTAGTGTGTTTGTATTGATACTTATTTCTTACTAACATGATACCAATCTCTCATCTACGCATTTTTTATTCACATAATGACACACTTGTTGGGATATAAACCCCAAAAATATATTCATATGGCATTTTAGGATCCTTTGCTAACATTTTTCATGCCAAATTTTTGATTTAATGACCCAAAAAGTGAAAAATTGAAGCTCACAAACATTACATAAAGACATTTAGTTTTACATTTATAGTTGCAGTATTTCTCTATAGAGATGAAATATTGCACATGTAGTTTTGCAAGCTAGTTATATTTTTTCACTAAAAAAATGTGTGTTTACACCATTAGGTTTTGTTTTCTTTGATAAATGTAGTTTTTCACTTGATATATGTGTTATGGCACTTCTTATATGTGTTATTACATTCACAATATTTGGTTTTACACTAACCAGATTTGTTTTGTAGGGTAAAATGTAGTTTTATTTAGGACATGTGGTTTTTCCATCATGATATGTATTTTTGCACTGATAAAGTGTGGTATTGCATTAACAGTCAATGTTTTAGGTGAAATAAAAAATTTAAGGGTAAATGAATTATTGTACTAGTAATATGTGGTTTTGATCTATGTAATAACATTCTATTTTATCTATTAAATTATGCTTTTGAACTAATAAGTGTAGTTTTTTAGACATTCAATATTACTCTATGGAGATGCGGTATTGTACTGTGTGAAAAAAACCAAAAACCTAAGAGTTAAAATTTAGTTGTTATTTGATCACTTGTTTTTAGATTCTAAGCAAGAAAACCCACTAACACCTTTTGAAATACCCAAAGACCAAGAAAAAAAGTTTTTTAGTACTTTAAATATTCAAATCACATTTACAATTGGTGTTTAAAAATAGTTTACTCATTTTTTTTTCAAAGTTAACCAATGCAAAATAAATCCAAGGGGATAAATTTCAAATCACACTTCACTTGGTGCTTTAAAATAAATAGGAACTTAGATTAAGTGCTCTTAAGAGATTTATTATCATTTTTTATTGTGTGTTTTTTCAAACTAGACTTAGCATGTATTCTCTCCCCCAATCTCCTTTAGGGAACTTAGGTGACCAAAAGTACTTTGTTCATTACTTTTATTACTTAGTCTAAGCATATAAGGAATGTAAAAAAGGCACTCCCCAAGATATGATTGACTTATGTGATCCTAAAATTACCTTTAATGCCCTATATTTATTTCTTTCATCTTGACTTGTGGGTGGGATTTCATCACCTCCACATAAGTTATGTAGAGAAGTGTTGACCTAGGAATTCATCTCTTGGAATCGTGTCAACCCCACTCCATGGTATGGTATACAAATTAATTTGGTGAATCACTAATATATTAGTTTGAGTATTTAAACTAAATCCATTAATGATTAGTGCCCTAAAAAAATGGCCTAATATGAACATTGCACTACACTGAGCAATTGATGGATGTAGTGGTTGTAAAAAGGACAAGACCTTTTTACAACATGTTCATTTGATTGAATCCAAATGACATGTTGTAACCTAGTTTTAACCACACATATGGGACCATTTAGAATTTGTAAAATTTCTAGACTTTAAAAAAAACCCACTTACCATGGAAATATTATCAATGCAGGGTGAGTATCTTAAAGTTCCATGTCACTGTATGAATTCTTGAGAGAAGAGCAGGCCTAAGACCTTACTTTTCATGCACATCTAAATTTTTGTATTAACCAATTATTTCATATAAAAAAGGAGTATATAGATGAGCTTTGACAATATGAAGCAACCTTGTTGGTATTTAGGAATAGGATGATACACTTAGGCATTTTGTGTCTTATCTTATTTACATGCAATGTTTTGAGTCTAAAACTATTTTGTTTATCAAAAACAACATCTAAAATTAGTCATGAACCAATCATATGTGTATACACCACTTTTTTCCTAAAGAGCTGGTATGCCATCCATTTGATACCACACTTTTCCTTAGACATTTTCAAAACATTTGTGTGTATATATCACTTGTTTAATAGGGGTGTCATCACATTACCTGTTTCATCTAAATTTTTTACCTTATAATTTTTAAATAAAATCATTGTCATACCTTTTGAGCAAGATAACATTGTTACACTACTCATATTATTTCAAAGACCTTTTGTCTTGTGTTAAATTTAGTTTAATATCATATATGGATTTTTTGTCTATGATAGGTATTGTTATGTCATCTATTTTGGTCTAGAAAGTTATCTATATTAGAAACCAAGTTTGAAATTGGTCTCTAAAAGTTCAAATTAGAAAATTGATTGGTTTATGTGTATGCTTACTTAATTTTGGCTTATATGTTTACCTCTTACTTTCAAATTATGCAACTTAGACAAATTCCTTGCTTACTTTAAAGATATTTTGTGCTTAGATCTTAGAAGTGGTCCTTTTGTGTGCCTCATGTCTCTTGTATTTCTTATAACTAAGGTCAAAACTCTCTATCCAAGTAAAACATTAAAAATGGATAGTTCACATTTGAGTCTTGCTTATCACTTGGGCTTGAATGTTTTACTCCTCATTATTATTTTTTCCTACTTGTAATTAATTTTCCCAATTATTTTTAAGCAGTCTAATGTATTTTACCAATAATCAAGTGTGTGTTTGAATTTGTATGCCTAGTTTGAGTCCAAGCATTTCAATTTTTTATATTAATTGCCTTGTAAATTCTATCTCAACTAGGTTTTTTCCAAAGTCTATCTTAGTGTCATGTTCCCAAAGACCTATCATTTTCCTTTCACTTATTAGACCAAGTTTTTTCTAAGTCTAGCTTTGTGTCATGTTTCCATAGACCTAGCATTTTTCCTTTCCTTTTCAAACCTAGTGTGTTTTCAAGTGTAGATTTGTGTCTTTTTTCCAAGGACCTAGAATTTTACTTTAATTTTTAGGTTTTTTTAAAATCCTAACTTTATGCTTTGTTCCCAAAGACCTAACAACCTTTTCTATTTATATAACTAGATTAGAGTTATTTAAAACATTTTTTTACCAATATTAGCATTTGTATTTTTACTTCACTTGACCATTTGTATGAAAAAAATTGGCATTAAACCTTGGCGACATTTTAGACCAAGTTTATCATTGATAATTTTTCTAAATACCTCTATTTCTAGGCCAAGTTTTAAACCGCATTTGTATTTTAGACAAAGTTTCTAGACATACCAAGTTTGGACCATTTTCCATTTAGACCATGTTTTAAGAGTTTGTATAAATATAGACCTTTTATTCATGAAACATTAGTTTTTAATTTGGATATTCATCAATACACATGTATTAGAACCATGTATAATATAGATTACAATAACATGGTCGTGAATGATAACTTTTCTCAAGACCCATATGGAAATGATTTAGTTTGTAAGATGGATCCATATACTCCTTACACTAGTTAATAGGTGAAATAGAGTCAAGATATATTAGCAGACTACCTCATTAACATGCTTCCATATTTAGTGAAAAACCAAAAACAAATAGCCCAACATCTCACTAGTGTGTTATTGGTTGTCGAACAAGTCCAACAATAATCATACTATGTTACTATGTCATTTTCATATGACCCATACTTGTTTGATCATCACTTGCTTAAAAAATAGGACAAAGTTTTAATTAGAGCCATGGAGGTAGGGGCCAAGTTTGTAGTATACTTCCCCCATGAAAAACTACCTAGTGTATTTAGAGTGTTTATAAATGTATCTTACACCCAAACCATCAGAAAGGTCACTACTAGTTACCCTCAAGTGCTCATGTTAGTTTCATACCAAGATACAAATATGTTTTCAAGAGAAAAGGGACCCATAAAGGACAAATTCACACAAATGTAACAAGTATCTCAGACCCACCTTAACCTAGAGTAAAATTTCAATGCCATGGCCATATCAAATGCTCCTCTCTTAGAGATAAATCCTTCAATAGGATTACTAGTTGATTTGATATGTCAAGCTAATTGAGGTGTAAATTAATTTACCCAAATTACTTTAGTATCAGCCATGTTCAATGTCTTGTTTATTAAATAAGTGAATATAGATTCCACTCAAAATAATGTTCCAAATATGATGGATAACACATAAGTGTCTTCCAATCTAGGCTAAGGTGAGGTAAATGCACCAAAAAATAACCCTCAATAATAAGTGCCTTTGGCCAATATCACAAGTGATTCACAATAGCTAGGGGTAGAAATGCCTACTTCCCAACCAAAGTAGATTACTCACAATCCTCAACTAATTACTTCTTTAATCACATAATAATAAAGGTTAAGTAATCAAGTGATGGCAATTGTTTTGAGTTAACAATGGGTGATGAATGTTATCCCACCTTAATAGGTGATGGATAATATTATTAAAAAATAGGCACAGTCCAATTTACCACTTTAACAGAGGAAGAAAATTACACCACCTCAATAATGGGTAATAAATATTCCATCTTAATAGGTAATGACTAATGTACTTCAATAGTCACAGACAAATGTATCTTTATAATCACAAACATCAGATAATCAAAAGAATATTTCTATTAGTTAGATAAAAATTCCAAGCATCCAACAAACATTTATTTCACAATAGGTGTTTATGAAACAAAGATGTACCAATGTCTAACAAGTAAATATTAGTCAATCACTGCCTTTTACTCAACAAGTGCCATAGATTTGGGGATAGGGATTTTGTCAATAATAAGTTCCCTTTATTCATCAAAGTTTAAATAGTCATCATCAATTCCCTTACATCATAACCCTAATTCCCTTAGACCCAAGGCCATATACCAAATTTTAACTATAATACTTACTAACAAAACATGCAATATCAATAGTTGCATCCCAATATGAAGATACATATTATTAGTTGATTCACTCATTAAACCAACATCCATAACATTTTATAACTTTATTGTACCCTAGTAAAGGTAATCCACCTTTGATCACACAGTCACAACCCCAATCAAACAAACCATTAAGTTTCTTGGCCCAATAACTACAAAAAATTAAACATTTGATTACCACCATTCAAACAAGGAAGCAAAAAAATAAATTCAAATTATATAACATTTGATCATACTTTTTTAACATGGAGTATCTTCATATACCATTTCTTCTAGGTTATAAACCATAAAAATGTGATAAGTACAAGGGTGAAGGAGACCCTAAGGCATATCTAATAGAGTTATTTGTCAATTTCCAACCAGTGGCTTACAGTGACATTTACTTACTCCTTTTATTTCTTAAAAGTCTAGATGGATAGGATTTGGAGTGGTTCCTCAAGTTTATAAAAAAAATTAGTGTATGATTTTGATGATCTCTTAGACAAGTTTGTCCAACAGTTATCTTACAATCTCAAGAATCATATTTTATTAGTAGATTTGACTCAGGATACACATAAAGCTAGTGAGATATTTACAAGAACATACAGAGATGGAAATCACTTGCCATTTCACCCATACTTTACCAGATAAGTAATTGACTATTATGTTTATTAAAAAAATTCATAGAAAGATATCTTATCATCTAGAGCTTTAATATGCACACACATTCAAAGATACTATTGAGAAAGGATTATAGATTGAAAAGGACCTTATTAACAAATGGATTATCCAGTTAACCTCCTCAAATAAAAATTATAAATAAAAGCATAATGTAGGCCCAAGTTAGAACCATAACCCAATCTAAGCACAAACATCTGCACCAACATAGACCAATAACTATGAAAAATACAAACCATACAATTACAACAAGAATGTTATTGGTAATGGAGTAACTAAGTAATACCATTTCCAAATGGTTAAAATACCATCTTCTCAACCTATGTCATAAATACAACTTATTTTGTATTAGTAGCCTATCCAACAAGTAAAACCTATGTCAAAACCTAGACTAACTCCTCAAATGCCACAAATATCTTTACAAAACCCTCCTCTAAGAAGAAGGCCCACTCTTAGAGTCTTCAGTGACCTTGGTGAGCCCATTGAAGTAGTATTTCACAAACTATCCACAACTAATATGATTATTTGGTCGATTCCAAAACACTATCTTTAGGGTATACAATATCCATATTGGTAAAGAGTACATGAATTATATGAATACCATCATATTCATGGACATTCCATATGCCATTATGTGTAATTGAAGTACCTTATTAAAAATATTCTAGAAAATAGGGAAATCCAATTGGATAATATAACATCTACTTCCAATCAAAACTTGGGTATCTACCAAAATCCTTTTCCACATAAGAATAATTCTAATCAATAACAATAATAATGAAAACCATAAAAACAATAATAGCCATAACAATAACCATAATATCAATAACAATGTCAATCGAATGGGAGGAACCAAGGCCAAAATGATCCCAATAACCAACAAACTTGCCATGTATTTTCACATGACCACAATAAAGTTATAGGTCATATTACAAGTGGGCATGTTTATACTTCTATCATAAATCTTAAGCCAAGTACTAATAGACTAGGATCATTAGATAACACTACCAATCAATCTACCTATGTCATTAATCCTTCCTTGACTTCTAACCACATCTAAGCACAATAGCAAACAAGGATTATCATTTTAGGACCATATGTCGATAAGTTTTCATTACCATATGACCACAACCAAGTGCACTAACAATCAAAAATTATACTTTCTGGACCATCTCTATCATTTTATAGTAATAATAGTCTTGTATCTAATGTGGATTATGTAATTATAACTCGATGGTCTAAGTGTAGCATCCTAGGCCCATAACCTCCTACCACTAAACTAGTCCAACCCACCATACAAGATAGGAACAAGATAATTGCCACTTTTAAGTAAAATACATATGACATTATGGAACAACTCCAAAAGACACCCATACAAATATCCATTTAATATTTTTTGTGTATGTCTATTATCCATAAGAATATCCTAATATAAATCCTAGGATAATCCTAAGTTCCAAATAACATAACCTCAAACAAATTTTAATATTTGGCTAGACACCTATCCATACTAGTAAAGAGTACATGAATTATATGAATGCCATCATATTCATGGACATTCCATATGCCATTATGTTTAATTGAAGCACCTTATTAAAAATAATATAGAAAATAGGGAAATCCAATTGGATAATATAACATCTACTTCCAATCAAAACTTGGGTATTTACCAAAATCCTTTTCCACATAAGAATAATTCTAATTAATAAAAATAATAATGAAAACCATAAAAACAATAATAGCCATAACAATAACCACAATATCAACAACAATGTCAATCAAATGGGAGGAACCAAGGCCAAAATGATCCCAATAACCAGCAAACTTGCCATGTATTTTCACATGACCACAATAAAGTTATAGGTCATATTACAAGTGGGCATGTTTCTACTTTTATCATAAATCCTAAACCAAGTACCAATAGACTAGGACCATTAGATAACACTACCAATCAATCTACCTATGTCAGTAATCCTTCCTTGACTTCTAACCACATCTAAGCACAATAGCAAACAAGGATTATCATTTTAGGACCATATGTCGATAAGTTTTCATTACCATATGACCACAACCAAGTGCACTGCCAATCAAAAATTATACTCTCCAGACCATCTCTATCATTTTATAGTAATAATAGTCTTGTATCTAATATGGATTATGTAATCATAACTCAATGGTCTAAGTGTAGCATCCTAGGCCCATAACCTCCTACCAATAAACTAATCCAACCCACCACACTAGATAGGAACAAGATAATTGCCACTTTTAAGTAAAATACATATGATATTATGGAACAACTCCAAAAGACAACAATACAAATATCCATTTAATATTTTTTGTGTATGTCTATTCTCCATAAGAATATCCTAATATAAATCCTAAGATAATCCTAAGTTCCAAATAACATAACCTCAAACTAATTTCAAGATTTGGTTAGACACCTATCCCTGGACCAATAGTTGAACCCTCTACTAAAGTGAAATGGCATCCTTGGCCCTCTCCATAATAATCTATTATAAATTTAATTTGTCACTACACAACACAAATTTATATATGTCCTCATAAATAATGGATCAAACCTAAATATTATGTCTCTAAATCTCATCAAGCATCTAGGATATATAGCAACTAATCTTTAGCCAGAAATAATCAATATACAGGTCTATGACAATATATAATGGGAATCACAAGGAACTATAATCTTTTTTATGATCATTGGGCCTTTGATCTATGATACACTTTTTCATGTGCTAGACCTATACCTATCATACAATTAATTTTGGGCAAACCAAGAATACATGAAATTTGTGCAATCCCTTCAACATTGCAGTAGTGTATCAAATTCCCTCACTCAAGTATGAAGGTCATTATCTATGGTGATTTATATACATATGAACACTAAAATAATTTTGAGGTTATGTATGAAATTTATAACTACCATTTTATCTTAGACCTAGTACCTAGTAAGGACAAAGACAAAGAGATACTTATCAAATTTTAAGAGGCCAATTGTATAAACCCTAATAACCTTACCTCACTATGACATAAACATCCTCTTGAAATTTATAATCATTTTATCATTTTATAAAATGGTTTAAGAGTGTATTTAACCCATGATACATTTCATATTTCCATGTTTCCATAGAACCCCAAGTCTTATAGAAGACCTAAAGTTAAACTAGCCTACATGGAATGGTAATGAAAGGGAAAATGAAAACTTCATATATTGGCACCTATTATTTTCACACCACCACTATCCAAGAAGAAGACCCACTTACCAATGATGATTCTTGGTTACATAATAACAAATTGGCTGATTTTTACCATAGTGCCAAATAAACCATCCCCAACAAGATCATGGAAAACCAAGCCTATGAAGGTGAAGTCATGTGGGAAAACCAACAAGGCACTTTTGAGCCCATTTTTATGACTAAATATAAAGAAACATATGGTCTCAAATTTAAACCACTTGTGGGTAACCCCACATATTGTATTCATGTCGTAATGCTAATGACTAATGATGATGATGGTGATGATGATGATGATGATGATGATGATGATGATGATGATGATGATGATGATAAAAATAGTGAAGCAAAGTCTAATCATAAAATTTATCAATACCTTTCTAATACCAATCTATTTGACCCACATACAATTTTCACCATTATTCCAATAATCTAAAATTCTACACTTCCCCTTTATCATCCTCAACTTATAGGTAGGGACCAAAAAGAATCCATAGTGCCTGTAGATGAGTTTAAGAATGATGATGCCTTTTTTGATTTTCTAGGCCTAAGAGACAATATTCTAATGAAAGACCATAAACAAGGGTTTTCTATTGGATTATATCCTATAACCTATTTTGGAGAGTGGGTGAACACCCTTAGCCAAAAACAACAAAATAAAACATTGAGGTCCTAAAGTGAAAACCTCTTTGAGGTTCTTTTGAACTAAGATAAAAGTAAAGAGAAAGGCTAGTCATTTGGTGAAAACCTATTTTAGGGACCACTAGATGGGGGTATTCACCTTTCCTCAAATTTACCTTAGGAGACCACCAATGGTTAACTTGATTTTGGGTTTAAGTTCAATATAAAGGAACATGTTGTATGCAATTATAAATGCATCATGTCTATAAATCAATCCTAACTCAAAGAATATAGATCATAATTCCACTTCCGATTGGGGATATATTATATAATTGGGAACATGACCAATATGGGGATCTAGTAGACCTAATTATGGGATCTCTTATGATAATAAATAATACTAGGGAGGGTTCTAAAGCCTCCAATCAAACATAATCACACAGTATCCATAATTAGTCCTTATGTTTTCATATTCACTATACTAATAATAAGTAAAGTATAATATAGTGTTCACCAAACCTTATAGAACAAAGTGGGGGTATTAAACAAAAAATTTAAACATGCATATAAGACATATACTCACATTAATGTATATAAAATCTTAATTTATGGAAGAGAAGTATAAATGCATATATATCTACTCTTACAAAGTTATGAATACTTACCTTTGAAGATGAACTCATTGAGCCTCAATCTTTCCCTTATCCAAGCTACCTCACAAGAGGTTGTTTTGGTATGTCAGGATAACAAGGATAAATCAGCTCTAGGATATACAACCTATCAATGTATCCAAAAAACTTCTCCATAAGACAAGATCTATATCTCCAAAGAAAGTATGAAACCCTAAGATTTCTCCTCAAGTAGAATGGTGGATAAGTAGATGCACAATCTCTTACTTCCTCCTCTATTATCTAAATAATGGTGAAATTATCTTTTATATATAGGTGTATTTAAACTTTAGCCCTTCTAAAAGTTTTAGCTGATAGGGTCAACCCCATTAACCTAGTATTGTAATTTATAAGAAATTTACTAGATAATGAACTAAATTAGCCACCATGGCTGACTTAGTTCTTAGTAAGCTATTGTAAATAAGAATATAGGGTTGACCCTAATGACATAGTCATGTAAACTACCAAAAGGGAGTTTTAGGTTAGGAAATGGGGAAATGAAGGTGGTAAAAGATTGGATAAGTGTGAAAGAGAGAAAAACAAGCTTAGGGGAATGATTTTTAGGAGATAAGTGTGTAGATAATAAGTGGAAAAAGTGAAAACAATCCTACGAAGAACCAAGGGTCTACCCACCCCTTTCTCAATGCACCCCTCAAGGTGTGAACTTAGAGATATTGAGACTTGATGGGTTACTAAAAGATAAAGAGCATCATTAATTGATTAAATTTTGAAAATACTATGTGTATACATATGCCTCACTCGAAGCTCATCACATGTCATATACGTGTAACATGAGATGATGCTTCGGGAATCGAACATGATAACACATAATGTTGATGCTAAGTAAAGTGCAGTAAGGATAAAATAAGGTAAATGAAAGGACATAATTTAAAAACACATAAATTTACTTACCTTAGTGTTGTAGATAAAGAAGGAGATTGTAAGAGAAGTGAAGGCATCCAATATGAAGAATATTAGGCAAACCTATAGAGATCAATTCAAAAAAGAGTGAAAATTTGAAATTTTTGGAATATAGGCATATATTAGTGGAAAAAATTCTCTATGACATCATGATTCCATAACTTTGTATTATTAAAAAAATAAGTGAGTAAAAATAAAGATATGATCAAAATAAGGAATCTAAATGTAAATATTTGAAAGGTAAATAATTATGAATAATAATTGAAAAGAAAGTCATTTGTTATTATTTGAGTTATTATAAGAGATAAATAGAGACATGAGAGACCTATAAAATTTTGAAAGAGCCAAGATGGTGAGGATATGATAGTTGAGCAAAGTTGGTCTATAGAGGCACCATTGAGATGATGCTTAAGATCGGCATAGGTGGTGACCCCAGGGTTTGTGTTAACTAGGAGGCATCCCATGGATGAGGTACTTGGAAGATGATCTAATAAAGAGGACATACTTGGTAATCACATATAAGGGGAGATGGTGATATGCAACATTTAGACAGGTAATAAATGGTTGTAATTTGCTTAAGTATTTTATGAGATATATTATAGATAGATTGTGAGATATATATGTGATATAATATCTATTTGGTTTTAATTTTATATATCCTATAGAGGAGGAGGAGACAAAATAGGGATCCTTAGTGAGGGAATCACTCCATGAGATCCTATATGGGGTGTTGATCCATATGATCCTACCATATTGGATGATCTTGTGGTACTTATTATCACATAGATTTTGCACATGTTGTTGATGTCATAGCTTGGTATAAAAAAATCTAATGATATTGAACCAATAGATAAGGCTGAATTCCTTTCACTAAGCTTAGTGTAACTGATAAAATACTAGTTTATATAAATTTCACTCCTTTAGTGATCTTACTCCTAAACTAGGGTTTGACTAGGAAAAGAGTTTGAGAATGAATTTTGAAAAACTAAAAATGGTGATTTCAATGAATATTTTTATATCAAATTTTAATTCTCACTTGAATAAACACAATAGAATGGAAAATAGATTGAAATTTGTAGGAGCACAAACTCATGCAAATGGGAAATCAAAAGTAATATTGGCTATTTTTCATGGAAGGGATAAGATACGTTTATTTTAATCAAAACATCTTCCAAAAGGGTATAAAATACCAAAAATGAATTTTTTTGACTAAAACAAGAATTAAAACATCCACAAATGTTCAAAAAAATTACATAAATAGGGTTTCAGAGACAAAAAAGGCAAATATTCAATTATTTTCCATTCTCTAAGTTACAACATATAGAAAAATTACTTAAAATGTATAATAAAAAATATAAAAACAAAAATATAAGATGGGAATTACCATATTGACCATATTTATACAAAATATCTCAAAAATGAGATGTAGTTAACGAACATGCCAACATTTAGTAGAAGAACATGCAAATATGAAAACTTCATGAAAAGAAGCATGATCTTCAGTTGGTGGCATCCATGGCATGGTGAACAAGTGTTGAAAAGGTTCATACAAGAGTTGGGCATGATCCAAACTAGTATAAGCATAGATGTAACTTGGGAAGTCTTCATTCAAAGACTCTATTCTTCTTCATGTAGATATAATGGCTCTCCATGCAAATGGGGTGCTAAATTAAAACTCATTTTTATAATAAAAGATAACTTTAAGATAACTTAAGTTTATTTTTTACAAAACCCTAATCTATAATTTTTAAGTGAGACTTTTACAACTTTCAAGTCATACCACTTATCAAAATTCGAATTGCATTTTTCTATATGTGTTTTCACAACTTAAGCAATTAGAACTTGTCATAATGAAAAGTGTAATTTACATGTCTACTTTTTACAATTTCCAACCTGTCAAAATAGAATGTGTAAAATACACATGGCTCTTTCTCAAAAAGTGTTGTTAAAAATATAGTTTCAATTTACAAGTTATTTTTTTAAAAATTTACAAAATTTTACAATAATGAAAATACAATATGTGAGAATGGTTTTAATAGAAATAATTAATCTATTTCTAACACTTATTCTAAATCTTTATCTGTCAGCTTGTAATTTTTAAACATATGCATCAAAAGCCTTAAATATCTCCTAGATTTTGTCTTCACCTATGCCAAAAGAGTATAGGTTGGTGATATTTCAATCTACTACTGTATTAAAGAGTTCCCTTCTCAAATTTTGGTTCTCTTTAATATATTTACCCATCTAATCCAACATGTTATGATACTTGATGTAATAGTGGATAGATCTCAAGGTAAAGATTGTATCTCATGTAGATTATTTTTCAATCACTTATTTGAATTTATTCTAGACCTTCTCTACTAAAATGATCTGATCTTGATAATTCATTTGTTGACATGATAATTTATTCAATAAATATTCATTATCATAACACATGTTAGTGGCCTTGTCACATACAACTTTAGCCTTATGGGCAACATCTGCAAGCATTTTTATTCTAAATGGATCTACCCTATCTAACTCCTCTTGTTATCCTTCATTTATTAGTATGTTTTTTACAAGGATGTCCATGCTGATTGAGTCTACAAATATTAATTTTGAATAGAAAATATTAAATCTTTATATCTCACCCTCATAGTTGCTGACATGTTCTCTCAGGGTGACCCTTCTCTCCCTTAGAATTGTATAGTGGTCCATGACTATATCAATAACTTTTTTACCTTTGGAGATGATCTCTTATACCCATTCCTTAGTGGTCCTTCCCATGCTATCAATTTCTATCATCGTATCAAGTGTTGCCTGATCTATGATATATGTGACTAGTTGTGCTAGTTGAAGTGTTGTTGATTGAATAGTGGGCTCTATGAATTTATTCATTATAGTCATAAGTTATTCAACTTTGTTTTTTAATCCCATATTTATTGACCTTATCACTATCCATTTTATCAAATAATGAGTTAATGCTAGATTGAATGTCATGTTTCAACCCCTCCCTCGTACGACATCCAAGGTGAAACTTTGATACCTAATAGGCCCCCACCACTAGCTTTTTGTTTGTCTAGTGAGGGGACTGCATTCTCTACATATCTTTCCCATATTTAGTTACATAATATCCTTTCAAATTTCAAGGGATTTATCTTATATTTATTATGTGTATCTAAAAGACTAAAACCTAATATACTTAGGGACACCATTTGCTTGCATTTCTTCCCCACTATCTATGCTAACCAAATCAAGGTAGCATCCTACTATATTGACAATATCACAAAAGATTATCTAGATGAAGATAATTAATTGGTAATAATGGTGACAAGTGTTGTATCTTGTATTAATACTGCCATTATTTAATCAGCATATGTCTTTTTAATTATGTCTTTTTAATTTCTTCCTCATTGACTGAATGTCCACATTTTCATCAAGGACTTGTTTCTCACCTATCTCCACTAAAGGGGTTGTGGTTACTATGGAAGTGTAAGAGGTGGGGGAAATGTAAATGGAGGTGTTTATTGGGGGTGTAGGAGATGGAAGTGATAGAGGAGTAGACACATGGAGTTGGAACTTAACGACTAGTGGAAGTGTGGAAGCCAAAGCATCAAATGAGTATATTAAAGTGGTAGGGCCACCGAAGGGTGGTAAATTAGGAAAGATGAAGATTTTTAAGATGAAGTAGCAGTTGTCCCAGGAGTTGGGATGGCTCATGAGACTAAATTCAAAATGACTAAATCTATGGCTAAATGTTGTTATGAAGTGTTGGTGAATAATAAGGATGTAGTGGAATTTATTATAAATTAAATGGAAGGAATTATG
The DNA here is from genome assembly GCA_037957365.1 of Torreya grandis. NCBI lineage: Eukaryota > Viridiplantae > Streptophyta > Pinopsida > Cupressales > Taxaceae > Torreya > Torreya grandis. The sequence goes on from JARHVA010002656.1 coordinate 163,758, forward strand.
GAAAGAGGGTTTTAACTGAAAACCTAAATATCCAATGAAGGTGGAACCTAAGTTTCCACTTGACTTTATTTAACTATTGGTAATGGACTTATTGTTATGGGTAAAGTGGTGGGAATGGAGGATGGAGTCACTTGAGGTGAAGGAGTGGAGATATGAGGAGGAGGTGTTGGAGTTATAGAAACAAAAAAATTAGGTGGGGGATGAATCATAGAAATGGGAATGGTAATCATGAATGAGATAAAGGTTAAAGTTGTGGGTGCTTTAATTAAAACTATGTCCTCATATGAAATTATGATTGGTTGGTCTATTATTTCTCACTAACTACATAATTTCCCCCCTTTGGACTTTCATTTCTTCATCTTCTTATGGGAGATCATTAGCCTATCTTATTAATTTTTTGTTTCACTATTGAGACCCTCCACAAATAGTGGAATTATGTACTCCCTAAGTCACAATAGGTTTTTAGTCATACTTATTGTATCCTTGTTCACTCAGAACAATTTACTCTTAATCCAATTGAGTGTTTTATTGATAACATGTGTAGTTATGTCTACAAGAGAAAAATATTTAAGAATAGACCACCTTATTTATATAAGGGGTTGAGTAATGATCTATTTATAGTAGATCTTGTCTACTGGGGAATCATCATCCACCAAGTCCTTGGGGACTGGTTCTAAGTCAAAATCTTTGACCTAATCCAAGGTCATTTTTGAGTGGTACCTCAATATGACTTCCTCTTCATCATCCAAATCTTCCCAGTAATCTTAAAAGTAGGGGACATGGGAATATATGGAGATTCTTAGTGTGTTGGTGATGTTTCCATGAACATCATAGTATGGTCTTGCCTCCAAATCCCTTTAGGTCATCTATGTCATTTTTCCATTGGCACACTTAGATTTTGCTAAGTAAGGGCATGTGTATTTTCCTATATTGATTAGGAAATGAATTACTGATTTGTGTTTAATAGATAATAATTTGTGAGTTTCCACAAGTTGTCTTACTAGTTACATCAATGCCCATTTATCACTCACATATCTTATAAGAGTGAAAGGGTAGCCACTGAATCTACATACCCTAATGTAGGATTAGATGGGGAACTAAATGAAATACAAACTCCACTAGGTGATTTTACTAGTATCTACATTAGATAATCTCTTTCTCTCTATTTCCTTATCGAACATTATTATGATGTAGTATATGAATGCATCATTGACTCTCTTAAAGTGTTTTCTACTTGCCTCCAAAGTGAGGTCAGGGTAATAGTTGTACACTTTATTATCCTCACTAGCTATAGTGTTGAGCCCTAGGAAAACTCTCTCCTTGGCTAATAAATATAATAGTTATCTATTCATATAGAATTTCCATATGGTTTGTACCACAATCAACTAATTATGTATGGAGGCACTAATGAGTTATTCCTAATCGATGAATTGTTTATTATCATGGATGAACCATATGTATTGATACATCCACTCTTGGAAAATATTTGAATTTAGGCTACTAATGATCATATGTAGTAATATAATTATGTCCCCTACATCATCCTTGAAATCAATTCTTGTAAATGTATTATGCAATATAGTAGAGGAAGCCTTGGGTATTCTCAACCATTATATATTCGTCACTCTTTAGCATCTAATATTATTGTCTTGAAAGAAAATTTTGGATGTTTCTAGATTTATATCTAGATAACTCTCAAACTCTAGTATTACAAATACAAAATCAATGAAATATAGGTCAAGATTTAGAATCCTTTCCCCTTTATCATTCAACACATCTCTCTTGTCAACATCATAATGTTGTGCTAGTGTAAGTACTATCTCATGGATTTTCACTATTAGGGGGGAGATACTACTTACAGTAATATAGGGTTCATTTTAAGAGGTCATATTATAATTATTTGGTGAATCTATATAAGTTTATTTTTTAGGAATGTTGAATCCTCTAAGGGTGATGATGAATTATCTACCAATGTTTTTTCCATAAACATCACAATGGCATGGTTGAAGAAAATGGCTAAATTAAATGGCTCAACCAAATGGTTGAGACAAATTGTGGAGCCTAATGGTGGAGATAAACATTTGAACTAAAAACATGAATTGAATGGTTAAGATGAATGGTGGAGCTGAAGGTCTGAGCTGAATGGTTAAACTATACATCTAATTTGAATGACTAAGATAAATGGTTGATCCAAATGGCTAGGTCAAATGACTAAGCCAAATGGCTAGGCTAAATCACTGAGTTGAATGACTAGGCCAAATAGTAGATTTAAATGGATAGACCAAATGGTTGGGTTAAATGACTCTATCGAGTAATGAAACTAGACAGTATGGCCAAACATTACACTAGCAGGTGACCTATGCATCTGGTCTAATATCCAATTTCTCAGTTTCTTCCCCTTATCTATAAATACTCACCTTTACCCTCATTTATAACATTTTGAAAAAATAATTTCTTATGCCCCTAGATAGAAAATTAATTTTGTATCCATGGATGCCCAAACATTTTGAATCCCATACAATAGCCAGATACATGTAATGATTAGATTTAAGAATATAACTTCTCTACGTGTCATAGTATGACATAGACACCATGATTTTAAAAATGCTCATGTATTTGTATGACCCTAATGAGAATATCTTCACCCTATAAGTAGATTTAAAAATTATCTCATTTGATACTTCACCACAAGATATTCATAATTTCTCAAGTCTTCCATTTCATAATGTAACCCTAGTGAGTTCCAAATCAATACTGATAGATGAAAACAAGAATTTTTTGGCAAAAAATGTTGATTTACACATCGATCGAATTGGTATGTACTTATAAATTTTTTTTGTATAATCAAAATTCAAGTTTTAAATTTTGTGATCTAAAATCCTCTTTTTATTTTTTGTTTCGTATAATCGAAAGAGGGGCATCCACATCGAAGATGTTAGTCACCCTTTTTAAAAATCAATGGTTCAATTTTTCCAATCCAAAATATTATTGCAAGGAAGAGCAGTAGATATTACATATTGGTAACTATTTTATATTTCCTATAATATTTTCAAATATAAATTTAATCAGTGCTCTTTTATTTCCTCTAGAATAAGGTTTGAATTAAATTCTACTGCTACCAAACCAAGTTTCACTATTTCTTGTTCCAATTTTATTCTAGCATTGTACTAAGAGGCCTTCTTTAACCACCAAAAAATGTAGGGTCCAACTATGTTGTATCCAAAAATGATGACAAACTATTTGTCTATGGATGAGTAGGAGGTTAGTTTATTTATTCATTTGTTGATCTAGATTCTAGGGTTTAATATTTGTTTATTTGTTAAATAGTTACCAAGGTAAATATTAATAACTTTTTAATCTTTGTTTGTTATAACTTACATGAAAGAATGCATGCCTCAAAAAAATAATCTACCTCAAAAGGATAACATGAAACTATAGTTGAAGAATTTATAGATTCAGAGTCTACAGAATCATCCATGCAATCTTATCGACTTGGAAAGTGTCCATGAGTTTTTTTTTATGACATTACCATGTGCAAGTTTACTATTTAAAAATTTCAAATGAGATTTTAATTTTCAAGACTCAAGTTCATTATTTTAGTTATTTGTTTTATTCTTATACTTGACTTGGAAAGAATTTAGATGGTAGAACAACCACCACCACAACAAACAGTAACATTTACTATGCCTTCTCGACCCTCTATGGAATGTATTTTACATTTCATATTTTGTTTTTTTGTTTTT
>JARHVA010002656.1:172500-627500 GCA_037957365.1 Torreya grandis
CAGTACCCACACATAGCAAAGAAGATTTGATAGATTTATCAAAGGAAATCATTCTATACCAAAGGGTAGAGGATCTACGGAGAGAGGCAGAAGGCAAAGTAGTGCTGGAGGAAGGATAAATCTTGGCTGATACAGGAAATAAATTAAAGGAGAGAGTTCCTCTTCTATCTCAGCCAATGAAGAATCAGGTTGATAATGAATTGCCTTTGGAAGAGCTTCCTGTGAATGTTAAAGGAGAAAAGTTAAAGCATTTTCCTAACCAAAGGAAAAGGGCTGAAAAGAAGACAAATACGAAAGGAATAGAAACTAGAAGCAGCAAAAAAGACCAGCAAATGAAGGTGAAAAATAGTGCTTCTATCTTAGATAAATCTGGAAAAAGAGAAGAGCAGAATTCAAAAGTGAAAGTGGATGTTGGCTGTCTAGACAAACCTGGAAGAAAACCCATAAGAAAAATCAGAGAGCTAGAAAGCAAGCAGAATATAGCTGATGGAAGGCAGGCAACAATTCTGGATTTTACCCCAAAAAAATAGTTATTAAACTATTTTTTGGAAAGTAGAAGGCTGGATGTAATTGAATATTGAGGCCGCCCTTGTATAACCAATGGTTGTTGCTACTTCTTAGTAGGATTCAGGAATGCTTCTCCTGGAGCTTGTAAACGTTTTATCTTTACTGCTTCTGTAATAGGGTTTCAGGGCCCCTTCAAAACCTGCTTTTACCTTTAATCTAAAACAACACAAACATGATAATTTATATTCAACTTCAAATAACCATCAAGGTTCTATAAATTGATCAAACATTTATAACTACTAAAAATAAGGACTTAAAACATTTCATTTGAAGTCTATAGTATGTCTAGAGATTGACATACTCATTTTATCAGTAGTATGAAGTCCAAAATATAAATTGTCCTCTCCTGAGCATGTTTCATTAAAAAATTCATTTCCTTTAGCATTAGAAGAATTCCACATAAATTCAATAGTGTTTCCAAATTTGTTAGATAGTACAACAAATCTTTTTCCTTGTCAATTTATCTATGATATTTATACATGAAACCTACTAATGATGGATATTCTTCAAAAAATTTACAAGTAGGTTCATACATAGAAATCCACCTTGTATCAAGATATTTCAATAATTTCTTACCATATATCACTCTTATTGCAAATTTTTGGTAGTCTACAATTATATTTAGATTGCTTGACTTATAAGCATGTAGGTCACAAATGAGATCCTCCACTTTGGCCACATTAGCAAATTTGCTAACCCTTTTATATGCAAGATTCATCTTGTGAACCATGTAGTGAATTAGAATCATATATGGGGTAATTATTTTTTTCATCCAAACATACAAACCATTTCTATGCCCTTGCATAACTGATGCACCATCAGCCCCAACACACTAGCTTTGTAGCTATTGCATAATCAAATCTTATAGCTTTATGTTTCAAATTTTATACAACCAATTTGTGAAGATTTTTTACATTACAATTTTATACCATTTTATGAACTACTAGTAGATGAGGTTGCCTTGAATAGTTCTCAAAAGTATACACATGATTGCAAATGTGGGTTGTGTTGTCAATTATTGTGACCTCATCGATAGACAATGAGATAAATAGTGATTTTTGAACACTTTCTTTCATATATTCTAACTCAACCATTGCTAGACATTTTTCCATTTTCCAAGTACTACTATCTAACCAATGAAATTATGAAATATCCAAAAATCCATTATGTTGAAACAAAATCTTATAATCTCAAAAATTAGAAATAGATCTACCTTTTTTATAATATGTTATATAGTAGAGAACTATATGTATTTTGCCTTTAGATGGGACTGCTTGACTTTTCCAAAATTTGTTTTAATTGTTCCCCCTTTCTCCACAATATGTTTTTGATGTTTCTTATCATTTTCATTCTCCCGTGCATATCTTACATGCATGAATTCTTGTATAGTTTTCCACTCATGTGTTCTTGTTATCACTCCATTTGAGTGCTTCACTATCTCATATACTTTTCCATAATGTTTCTCAATCGTGTCCAATTTCAATTGCATTCTATGTTCTTTTCCTAGTTTCTAGCTATATATTATACATCTAAATTCTTTTGGAGTATCATCATCATTTTTAATCTCTACAAGTTATATGAAGGTAAATTTTTTTACCCATTCAACCTTAAATGACCTTCCAACTATCCATCTACTTCTCTTTCTTTGGGAATATTTTTGAGTGGATGTTTTAGCTAAAATTTGTGTTTGGTGAGATGGTCCAATCTTTTTTGCCACTTTAGTGTCATTATAATTTTCATCAAAAATAGAGGAGCATCTTTAAGTGGTGGCATGTCATCATAAAAAAATAGTTAGGGGATGATATGTTATTCTAGTTGATTCTATCTTGTGAGATAATAGTGGGGTTTTTGCATGTAAAATTGTTTTAATATTATTGAACAGTTGAATTCAAATTTATGACAAACTAAAAAAATAATAAATACCTAGATTTTGAGTGTCTTTTGATTGTGTGGAATTTTTATTTGTCTCGTTAAAATAAGATAATATGGATGATTTATTTAATGATTGGTCTATCATTTTACCATATCCATTAGATGCCATAATGGCCTTTATTTCTTACCTCTATCATTTGATACTCCCATTCGGTAATATCATCTAACAAACAGGGTAGTCTAGAGTCATATATAATTTGGATCTAATCATTCTTGAATTATACATTGATCCTGGTCCAAAAGTCACCTAGGTCAATATGACCTAGGTCTGTGTTTATAATCTTAGTGGTGTTGGATTCCAAATTAAGAGTTACAATGGGTCCCTTAGACTTGAACTTCTTATCATTTCCAAACATGGATTCTATAAATACTGCTGAGGGAAAACCAACTACAAATTTGGTGGGATTTATAGGTGATAGAAGCATGTGTAAAATCTAATGTAACTTGGAGTTATTTTATACAAGTGAAAAGTCCATGGGAAAGTGTAGTTGTAAAAGCAGGTTGAAATATCTAATGGAGATTGGAAGTGTAAATTGTAGGTTAGATCTCTATTGGAATTGGGAGGTGTTTGAAAAAATAGGAATGTCTGTGAGTTTGTATGTTGAAGTTTGTAGGTTGAAATCCCATGGGGATAAGAGGTGTTTGAAATAATGAAAAAATCCATGTAACTTGGAGTTACAGTTTGTAGGTTGAAAGTTTGTAGGGAATTGGAGGGATATAATAAGGAATATATGCCTAGTTTTTTTGGAATATTCATTGGTGTAATTAGAAACTCTAGATTTTCACTATGGAAATTAGGAAAAAACCATAGGATCTTAACTTCTTTTGAAATTCATAGAAAACATGACCTCTCAAGATAATAGTCCACATAATGACAACAAGATGAAAAACCTTAAAATTTTTAGTGATGCCCAGGCAAATGAAAACCCTAAAATTTACAATCAATACTATGCATGGTGTTTGTAGGAATTAAAATAAATCAAACTTTCTTAGAAATGTAGTAAATGATAGCCTTTTTATGAAAAAAAACAAAGAAGGTAGAGCAAAGTACCATGTAGGGCATCAATGGTGGTGTAGCATGGCCCGTGGTCATGGATTTTAGGGTTATGGCTTAGTGGAATATGCATGGTGTGTGGCTCAAGGTCACTATTGGATTTATAGAGCTAAAAAATCATATTTTCAATTAAATAATTAATTAAACAAAATACCCAATTTACTTTATATAGACCCTCTAAAATTAATGCTTTAATGATGGTGGGTGATGGAACATCAAAGTATTCAAGCAATTTTACAATTTTATAATTTTGAAAATTTGAAAATTGAATGTTGACCTCTAGATTCTATGGTTAGGATAGGTTGACTTATTTAAAAATAGGAAGGTAAAACTTCAAGAACAATTTGTAATTTTAAAAAAATTGTAATTTACACTTGGAGTTCTAGATTCTGATGGCTAGGTTATTTGTATGAAGTAGAACATGGATTGTAATTTAAACTTTTACAAATTGAAAATTACTCTCTGAGTTTTGTATTTTGGTTGGAGTCTTCATGGATATCATAACTTTTAAAATTTGTAATTTTGAAAATTGTAAATTGTAGTCTGAATTTCAATTTTTGTAGGATACTTGGTTTGTAGGAACTTGAACTCCACTTGTAATTTGCAATTTTGAAGATTTTAAATTGTAACAGGTTTTCTAGTTTCCATTAACTATTGTATTGTAGGATTTAGAGGTTTGGCTATAATTTTTAAGTTTTAAAATTGCAAATTGCAGTCAAATTTTTAGTTTCCACTAGCTAATGTATTGTGGGATTTGGAACTTGTGAGGTAATTTCCAATTTTGAAAACATCAAATTGTAGGAAGAGTTTTGAATTCTATAGGCTTAAGAAAATGGTTTATTTGGTTTAATTCAATACATTTTTATAAAAAATTTAAGGGGCCTCCCTTAGGGTACTTGATATTTTTTAGATTTTTGGGATAAAAAATATCAACATTTTTGGTGACCTCTGTGAGATGATTACCTACTAATTAGTTTCTTTACAGTAGCCTTTTAGTTCATTGGGAATGGATTAATTTCAAGCTTAACACACTTTAACTAGGGAAGAATAAAATTTTGATTTACCTAAACAAAAAAAAAGGGAAAAATAGAACAAACTAAGGAAACAAAAAAAATCTTAATGAGTTGACTTGTCTAAAAGTAATTATTTTGGAAAACACAAATAACCCTATTATATACAAAATTTTATTTTTTGAAATGAATTCCAACCTCAAAATTAATATTTGAGGTATTTTCATTGACTGGGATAGGTAGTTTTGATCCATAGATCATGAATAGCTGGAAAAAATTAGCTTCTTTGCACTAAGTTATAATATATGGACCATTCCATATCACATAGAAATTAGTGTGCTTTCTTGGTTTAACCTTTTTTGTATCCCATTTGGGAATAATGTATCCTTCATTAAATCTACTATAAGATGCATTTTTATCAAAAGTCCTCTTTGTTTGAGCTTGATTTGATTCCAGGACTTTCATTGATTGGTTTCTGATTTCTTCTAATTCCATTAGTTCAACCAATCTTACTATCATTTCATCATTGTCAAACAAATCCAATTGGTGATTAAGCTCTAGAGATGGTAACTCAATTGATAGTAGGACTTAGGTTTACTTTCCATATACCAACATGAATGGGGATTTTCCAATGGCTCTCTTAGGGGTGATCAGGTGTGTTGATTTCAAATTTATGTTCTATGTCCTTTGGTTATCCTCCATTGTTATTTTGATCATTCTTATGAGCCTCTTGTTGGTAGAATCAACCAAGACAATACCCCACATGTAATAATTAGAAGAAGTACTTAGGTATACATTTTGATTTACAACCCATTCACTCATGTAAGTGCCCACAAAAGCTTTGGCATTATCTGAGATAATGGTTTCAGGAAAACCAAACCTTGCAACTATGACATACATGAATTCTATGATATATGCCTCCATGGCATATTTTAGTGACACTAATTTATTCCATCTTGGGAATCATCCATTTTTAATTTACACTTGGAGTTCTAGATTCTCATCGCTAGGTTATTTGTATGAAATAGAACATGGATTGTAATTTAAAATTTCACAAAATGAAAATTACTCTCTGAGTTTTGGATTTTGGTTGGAGTGTTTCATGGAAATCATAACTTTTAAAATTTGAAATTTTGCAAATTGTAAATTGTAGTCTGAATTTCAATTTTTGTAGGATACTTGGTTTGTAGGAACTTGAACTCCACTTGTAATTTGCAATTTTGAAAATTTTAAATTGTAGGTGGGTTTCCTGTTTCCATTAACTAGTGTATTGTAGGATTTAGAGGTTTGGCTATAATTTTTAAGTTTTAAAATTGAAAATTGAAATCAAATTTTTAGTTTCCACTAACTAATGTATTGTGGGATTTGGAGCTTGCAAGGTAATTTACAATTTTGAAAACTTCAAATTTTAGGAAGAGTTTTGAATTATATAGGCTTAAGCAAATGGCTTCTTTGGTTTAATTCAAGATATTTTTATAAAAAAAATTAAGGGGTCTCCCTTAGGGTACTTGATATTTTTTGTATTTTTGGGATTAAAAATATCAACATTTTTGGTGACCTCTGTGAGATGATTACCTACTAATCAGTTTATTTACAGTAGTCTTTTAGTTCATTGGGCATTGATTCATTTCAATCTTAACAAACCTTAACTAGGGAAGAATAAAATTGGGATTTACCTAAACAAAAAAAAATAGGGAAAAATATAACAAACTAAGGAAACAAAAAAAATCTTAATGACTTGACTTCTCTAAAAGTAATTATTTTGGAAAACACAAATAACCCTATTATATACAAAATTTTATTTTTTGAAATGAATTCCAACCTTAAAATTAAGATTTAAGGTATTTTCATTGACTGGGATAGGTAGTTTTGATCCATCGATCATGGATAGCTGAAATAAATTAGCTTCTTTACACTAAGTTATAATATATGGACCATTCCATATCACATCAAAATTAGTGTGCTTTCTTGGTTTAACATTTTTTGTATCCCATTTTAGAATAATGTATCCTTCATTAAATCTACTATCAGATGCCTTTTTATCAAAAGTCCTCTTTGCTTGAGCTTGACTTGATTCCATGACTTTCATTGATTGTTTTCTAATTTCTTCTAATTCCATTAGTTCAACCAATCTTACTATCATTTCATCATTATATAACAAATCCAATTGGTGATTAAGGTTTAGAGATGGTAACTCAATTGATAGTAGGACCTAGGTTTACTTTCCATATACCAACATGAATGGGGTTTTCCAATGGCTCTCTTAGGTGTGATCAGGTGTGTTGATTTCAACTTTATGTTCTATGTCCTTTGGTTATCCTCCATTGCTATTTTGATCATTCTTATGAGCTTCTTGTTGGTAGAATAAACCAAGACAATACCCCATAGGTAATAATTAGAAGAAGTACTTAGGTATACATTGTGATTTACAACCCATTCACTCACTTAAGTGCCCACAAAAGCTTTGGCATTATCTGAGATAATGGTTTGAGGAAAACCAAACCTTGCGACTATGACATACATGAATTCTATGATATATGCCTCCATGGCATATTTGAGTGACACTAATTTAGTCCATCTTGGGAAATCATCCATTTTTAATTTACACTTCGAGTTCTAGATTCTGATGGCTAGGTTATTTGTATGAAGCAGAACATTAATTGTAATTTAAAATTTCACAAATTGAAAATTACTCTCTGAGTTTTGGATTTTGGTTGGAGTGTTTCATGGAAATTATAACTTTTAAAATTTGTAATTTTGAAAATTGTAAATTGTAGCCTGAATTTCAATTTCTGTAGGATACTTTGTTTGTAGGAACTTGAACTCCACTTGTAATTTGCAATTTTGAAACTTTTAAATTGTAAGTGGGTTTCCAATTTTCATTAACTAGTGTATTGTAGTATTTAGAGGTTTGGCTATAATTTTTAAGTTTTCAAATTGCAAATTGCAATCAAATTTTTAGTTTCCACTAGCTAATGTATTGTGGGATTTAGAGCTTGCGAGGTAATTTAGAATTTTGAAAACTTCAAATTTTAGGAAGAGTTTTTAATAATATATGCTTAAGCAAATGGGTTATTTGGTTTAATTCAAGACATTTTTATTAAAAAATTAAGGGGTCTCCCTTAGGGTACTTTATATTTCTTGTATTTTTGGGATAAAAAATATCAACATTTTTGGTGACCTCTGTGAGATGATTACCTACTAATCAGTTTCTTTCCAGTAGCCTTTTAGTTCATTGGGCATGGATTCATTTTAAGCTTAACACACTTTAAATAGGGAAGAATAAAGTTTGGATTTACCTAAACAAAAAAAAAGGGAAAAATAGAACAAACTAAGGAAACAAAAAAAATCTTAACGAGTTGACTTGTCTGAAAGTAATTATTTTGGAAAACACAACTAACCCTATTATATACAAAATTTTATTTTTTGAAATGAATTCCAACCTCAAAATTAAGATTTGAGGTATTTTCATTGACTGGGATAGGTAGTTTTGATCCATCGATCATGGATAGCTGAAATAAATTAGCTTCTTTGCACTAAGTTATAATATATGGACCATTCCATATCACATCGAAATTAGTGTGCTTTCTTGGTTTAACCTCTTTTGTATCCCATTTTACAATAATGTATCCTACATTAAGTCTACTATCAGATGCCTTTTTATCAAAAGTCCTCTTTGTTTGAGCTTGATTTGATTCCATGACTTTCATTGATTGGTTTCTAATTCCTTCTAATTCCATTAGTTCAACCAATCTTACTATCATTTCATCATTGTCAAACAAATCCAATTGGTGATTAATCTCTAGAGATGGTAACTCAATTTATAGTAAGACTTATGTTTACTTTCCATATACCAACATGAATGGGGATTTTCCAATGGCTCTCTTAGGGGTGATCAGGTGTGTTGATTTCAAATTTATGTTTTGTGTCCTTTGGTTATCCTCCATTATTATTTTGACAATTCTTATGAGCTTCTTGTTGGTAGAATCAACCAAGACAATACCCCACATGTAATAATTAGAAGAAGTAATTAGGTATACATTTTGATTTACAACCCATTCACTCACTTAAGTTCCCACAAAAGCTTTGGCATTATCTGAGATAATGGTTTGAGTAAAACCAAACCTTGAAACTATGACATACATGAATTCTATGATATATTCCTCCATGGCATATTTTAGTGACACTAATTTATTCCATCTTGGGAATCATCCATTTTTAATTTACACTTGGAGTTCTAGATTCTCATGGCTAGGTTATTTGTATGAAACATAACATGGATTGTAATTTAAAATTTCACAAAATGAAAATTACTCTCTGAGTTTTGGATTTTGGTTGGAGTGTTTCATGGAAATCATAACTTTTAAAATTTGTGATTTTGCAAATTGTAAATTGCAGTCTGAATTTCAATTTTTCTAGGATACTTGGTTTGTAGGAACTTGAAATCCACTTGTAATTTGCAATTTTGAAAAATTTAAATTGTAAGTGGGTTTCCTATTTCCATTAACTAGTGTATTGTAGGATTTAGAGGTTTGGATATAATTTTTAAGTTTTAAAATTTCAAATTGAAATCAAATTTTTAGTTTCCACTAACTAATGTATTATGGGATTTGGAGCTTGCAAGGTAATTTACAATTTTGAAAACTTCAAATTTTAGGAAGAGTTTTAAATTATATAGGCTTAAGCAAATGGCTTATTTGGTTTAATTCAAGACATTTTTGTAAAAAAATTAAGGGGTCTCCCTTAGGGTACTTGATATTTTTTTTATTTTTGGGAAAAAAACTATCAACATTTTTGGTGACCTCTCTGAGATGATTAACTACTAATCAGTTTCTTTCCAGTAGAATTTTAGTTCATTGGGAATGGATTCATTTCAAGCTTAACACACTTTAAATAGGGAAGAATAAAATTTTGATATACCTAAACAAAAAAATAGGGAAAAATAGAACAAACTAAGGAAAAAAATCTTAATGAGTTGACTTGTCTGAAAGTAATTATTTTAGAAAATACAACTAACCCTATTATATACAAAATTTTATTTTTTAAAATGAATTCCAACCTCAAAATTAAGATTTGAGGTATTTTCATTGATTGGAACAGGTAGTTTTGATCCATCGATCATGGATAGCTGAAATAAATTAGCTTCTTTGAACTAAGTTTAAAAAAAATATAGACCATTCCATATCACATCAAAATTAGTGTGCTTTCTTGGTTTAACATTTTTTGTATCCCATTTTAGAATAATGTATCCTTCATTAAATCTACTATCAGATGCCTTTTTATCAAAAGTCCTCTTTGTTTGAGCTTGATTTGAATTCATGACTTTCATTGATTGGTTTCTGATTTCTTCTAATTCCATTAGTTCAACCAATCTTACTATCATTTCATCATTGTCAAACAAATCCAATTGGTGATTAAGCTCTAGAGATGGTAACTGAATTGATAGTAGGACTTAGGTTTACTTTCCATTTACCAACATGAATGGGGATTTTCCAATGGCTCTCTTAGGGGTGATCAAGTGTGTTGATTTCAACTTTATGTTCTATGTCCTTTGGTTATCCTCCATTGTTATATTGATCATTCTTATGAGATTCTTGTTGGTAGAATCAACCAAGACAATACCCCACAGGTAATAATTAGAAGTACTTACGTATACATTGTGATTTACAACCCATTCACTCACTTAAGTGCCCACAAAAGCTTTGGCATTATCTGAGATAATGGTTTGAGGAAAACCAAACCTCGTGACTATGACATACATGAATTCTATGATATATGCCTCCATGGCATATTTTAGGGACACTAATTTAGTCCATCGTGGGAAATCATCCCTTTTTAATTTACACTTGGAGTTCTAGATTCTCATGGCTAGGTTATTTGTATGAAGCAGAACATGGATTGTAATTTGAAATTTCACAAATTGAAAATTACCCTCTGAGTTTTGGATTTTGGTTGGAGTGATTCATGGAAATCATAACTTTTAAAATTTTTAATTTTACAAATTGTAAATTGTAGTCTGAATATTAATTTCTGTAAGATACTTGGTTTGTAGGAACTTGAACTCCACTTGTAATTTGCAATTTTGAAAATTTTAAATTGTAAGTGGGTTTCCAGTTTCCATTAACTAGTGTATTTTAGGTTTTAGAGGTTTGGCTATAATTTTAAGTTTTCAAATTGGAAATTGCAATCAAATTTTTAGTTTCCACTAGCTAATGTATTGTGGGATTTGGAGCTTGCGAGGTAATTTACAATTTTGAAAAATTCAAATTTTAGGAAGAGTTTTGAATTATATAGGCTTAAGGAAATGGGTTCTTTGGTTTAATTCAAGACATTTATATAAAAAAATTTAGGGGTCTCCCTTAGGGTACTTGATATTTATTGTATTTTTGGGATAAAAAATATCAACATTTTTGGTGACCTCTGTGAGATGATTGCCTACTAATCAGTTTCTTTCTAGTAGTCTTTTAGTTCATTGGGCATGGATTCATTTCAAGCTTAACAAACCTTAACTAGGGAAGAATAAAATTGGGATTTACCTAAATCAAAAAATAGGGAAAAATATAACAAACTAAGGAAACAAAAAAAATCTTAATGACTTGACTTCTCTAAAAGTAATTATTTTGGAAAACACAAATAACCCTATTATATACAAAATTTTATTTTTTGAAATGAATTCCAACCTTAAAATTAAGATTTAAGGTATTTTCATTGACTGGGACAGGTAGTTTTTATCCATCGATCATGGATAGCTGAAATAAATTAGCTTCTTTACACTAAGTTATAATATATGGACCATTCCATATCACATCAAAATTAGTGTGCTTTCTTGGTTTAACATTTTTTGTATCCCATTTTAGAATAATGTATCCTTCATTAAATCTACTATCAGATGCCTTTTTATCAAAAGTCCCCTTTTCTTGAGCTTGATTTGATTCCATGACTTTCATTGATTGGTTTCTAATTTCTTATAATTCCATTGGTTCAACCAATCTTACTATCATTTCATCATTGTCAAACAAATCCAATTGGCGATTAAGCTCTAGAGTTGGTAACTCAATTGATAGTAGGACTTAGGTTTACTTTCCATATACCAACATAAATGGGGATTTTCCAATGGATCTCTTAGGGGTGATTAGGTGTGTTGATTTCAACTTTATGTTCTATGTCCTTTGGTTATCCTCCATTGTTATTTTGATCATTCTTATGAGCTTCTTGTTGGTAGAATCAACCAAGACAATACACTAGAGTTAATAATTAGAAGAAGTACTTAGGTATACATTGTGATTTACAACCCATTCACTCACTTAAGTGCCCACAAAAGCTTTGGCATTATCTGAGATAATGGTCTGAGGAAAACCAAACCTTGCGACTATGACATACATGAATTCTATGATATATGCCTCCATAGCATATTGTAGTGACACTGATTTAGTCCATTATGGGAAATCATCCATTTTTAATTTACACTTGGAGTTCTAGATTCTGATGGCTAGGTTATTTGTATGAAGTAGAATATGGATTGTAATTTAAAATTTCACAAATTGAAAATTACTCTCTGAGTTTTGGATTTTGGTTGGAGTGTTTCATGGAAATCATAACTTTTAAAATTTGTAATTTTGAGAATTGTAAATTGTAGTCTGAATTTCAATTTCTATAGGATACTTGGTTTGTATGAACTTGAACTCCACTTGTAATTTTCAATTATGAAAATTTTAAATTGTAAGTGGGTTTCCAGTTTCCATTAACTAGTGTATTATAGGATTTAGAGGTTTGTCTATAATTTTTAAGTTTTCAAATTGCAAATTGCAATCAAATTTTTAGCTTCCACTAGCTAATGTATTGTGGGATTTGGAGCTTTTGAGGTAATTTACAATTTTGAAAACTTCAAATTTTAGGAAGAGTTTCTAATTATATGTGCTTAAGCAAATAGGTTCTTTGGTTTAATTCAAGACATTTTTATAAAAAAATTAAGGGGTCTCCCTTAGGGTACTTGATATTTCTTGTATTTTAGGGATAAAAAATATCAACATTTTTGGTGACCTCTGTGAGATGATTACCTACTAATCAGCTTCTTTCCAATAGCCTTTTAGTTCATTGGGCATGGATTCTTTTCAAGCTTAACACACTTTAAATAATGAAGAATAAAATTTGGATTTACTTAAACAAAAAAAAAGGGGAAAAACAGAACAAACTAAGGAAACAAAAAAAATCTTAATGAGTTGACTTGTCTAAAAGTAATTATTTTGGAAAACACAACTAACCCTATTATATACAAAATTTTATTTTTTGAAATGAATTCCAACCTCAAAATTAAGATTTGAGGTATTTTCATTGACCGGGATAGGTAGTTTTGATCCATCGATCATGGATATCTGAAATAAATTAGCTTCTTTGCACTAAGTTATAATATATGGACCATTCCATATCACATCAAAATTAGTGTGCTTTCTTGGTTTAACCTTTTTTGTATCTCATTTTAAAATAATGTATCCTTCATTAAATCTACTATCAGATGCCTTTTTATCAAAATTCCTCTTTGTTTGAGCTTGATTTGATTCCATGACTTTCATTGATTGGTTTCTAATTTCTTCTAATTCCATTAGTTCAACCAATCTTACTATCATTTCATCATTGTCAAACAAATCCAATTGGTGATTAAGCTCTAGAGATGGTAACTCAATTGATAGTAGGACTTAGGTTTACTTTCCATATACCAACATGAATGGGGATTTTCCAATGGCTCTCTTAGGGGTGATAAGGTGTGTTGATTTCAAATTTATGTTTTGTGTCCTTTGGTTATCCTCCATTATTATTTTGATCATTCTTATGAGCTTCTTGTTGGTATAATAAACCAAGACAATACCCCACATGTAATAATTAGAGGAAGTACTTAGGTATACATTTTGATTTACAACCCATTCACTCACTTAAGTTCCCACAAAAGCTTTGGCATTATCTGAGATAATGGTTTGAGGAAAACCAAACCTTGCGACTATGACATACATGAATTATATGATAGATGCCTCCATGCCATATTTTAGTGACACTAATTTAGTCCATCTTGGGAAATCATCCATTTTTTTCTAGGACCCATTTATGGCCTACATTTTATGGTAGATTTATCATACCAATGAAATTCAATACCCATTAAGCAAAGGGTTGGTCAGCTTAAATTGGTCTAAGAGGGAAAGCTACTAATATTTATTTTCCTATGAAGTAAGCACACCTATTATAGTTCATTACACTTTCATGGGAATCTTTGAATAATTCAAGGAAATAATATCCCCATTTAATTATTTTGATGTTTGTGTTTGTTACAGATAAATGTCCTCCTGATGGGCCATCATGAAATTCTTTGATCACCTTGGTGACTTTATTTTTCTTGATACATCTTATCATGATTCCGTTCATCTCTTTTATATACAATATTCCATAAAAAAGAACATAATTAATGGATTGGAGTCTAAAATACCTTTTTTTGGATTACTAAAAGTCATATGGGTACTTGTTAGTTTTTAGGAAAGTGGTCATGTCAAGGATCTAGTTGTTGAAAAGAGGTAGATTGACTATCTGACATTTTGAGCATATACTATTTTAGATACTACTTCAAAAATCTTGATATTAGAAGCCATTTGTTCACACACTCCCTTCCCTCTTAGAAGCTTTGTGATTTTGAGTTCCACATCATATTTCATGACTTTTGTGATCCATCTTGCTCTTTTTTCATTTATCTCTTGGTTTAGTAGAAACTCATTGACACTTTGGTGACTTACCATTAAATGAATTTTATTATTGGAGAGCATATACCTGAAATTAATAAGATATTTAATCATAGCATATACTTGCTTCTCCATGAAATTTTAGTTTTCTTCATAATCCTTCAAGGATCGACTAAAAAAAGATATTGGTTATTCCAATTGTTCTTTATTTTGATGAGTTAGAATAATAAAGATGATACATTGCTCTCCAAAATCATAGAGAATGAAATCTTTCTTGTAGTTGGGGTTGACTAGCATAAGAGCCTAAGAAATAGCTTGATTTATGGCTTCAAAGTTGTCTTTTATCTCCTATATCTAACTGAAAATGATACCCTTCTTGAGCATTTCAGTAAGAGGTTTTTCCATAAAGGTAAAATTTGGAACAAATCTTAGTACAAAGTTGATTTTCCCAAGAAAAGTAAGCAATCCTTATTTAAAGGTTATAAGTGCTAATGTAGATATATCACTTATTATTTTTGGGTCTATTACAAGACCCTCATTTAAAATAATGTGTCCTAGTAGTTTACCTTCATGAATTATGAAAATTCACTTCTTGGGATTGAGGTAAACCCCAAATTCTCTTCACCTTTATAAAATTTTTTGAAGGTGATCTAGGTGTGCATCATCATTCTTTGATAAATAGTGATATCATCTAGATATACTAGGATCATCTCACTTATCAAACCTATAAAATCCATATCCATATCTCTATGGATTGTTACACAAAAATTAGTCAAACCAAATGGAATCCTTTTATTTGCAGATGTACCTCATTTTGTCATGAAAGTAGTCTTGAATTGGTCTGATTCTTGCATGAGGATTTAGTTATAACTAGAATAATCATAAAGAAGAGAAAACCTTTCAAATATTGATATAGTTTGTAGAATTTGCTGCATAGGGGGAAGGAGATAATGACCCTTTAGAGATTATTTTTTTAGATCCCTAAAATATACACAAAGATTAATTTCACCATTATTATTTCCTATAGGGACCAAATTAATAACCCAAGATGAGTGTTTGATAGGGAAGATGATGTTAGCTTCTATCAATTTGGATAACTCACTCTTTATCAGGGGTTCTATCAACTCTTTATCAGGGGTTCTATCTTTCGATTAATTAGTATCTGCTTCTATCTAATAGGCTTGGTATTTGGATCAAGCTCTATTTTATGTTGGGCTAAGATAGGGTCAAATCCTATTAGATCATGATAATTCTAAGCAAATTTATCATCAAACTCTTGACATGACTCAATAAAATCTTGTTTTTTAGAATCATTTCATACCTTTTCTATACTTGGTGATTTCCCTTCTAATATGACCAATGGATCACATTATTATTCATTTAATATGATGTTCTTTTCACCTTTTTTCTAATCATCTAAGTCGAATATGTTTTCTAGTGTCATAAGACCCATAGGTAGTTTATTTGTTTTCAAATAGATATTGATCTTCGAGCCTTGATTGATTCCTATCAGAAAATTTAGCTTCTTCTCTCATAAAGTTGATAATTTTTTGGTCACTATTGAAGACTTGTAAATTGGTTGCATTATCAAGATTAATTGGTATTATTATCAACCTTACATGTTGGCTATTTTTCTTCTTTATTTCTTCTGGTAGGTTATATTGGGATCCTATGGAGGCCATATAATTAGAATCTTTTTTTGTGCTCTTGGTAATGATTGAATGTTCAAAGTACTAAAGTCTTCTAATATGTCCCAAAACCTATGTTTGTAAGATCTTAGCAAATTATTCTTAGTTATACTTCTGGATCTCATTTGGTGAACAATCAACTCAATGTCACCAAATATTTGTAAAGATTTTATCCCTCTCTCCTTGGCTAATTATAGATCTAAAATCAAAGCTCTATATTTATTTACATTATTCATGTAACTGAATTGAAGTATAAAAGAATAAAAATAGCTCTTCTTTTGTGGAGATATCAATGTCCCCACTTCTAGAGTGATCATTCATGGAGTTGATGATTATCTTATCTCATCCATTCCCATAGGTTAATATTTGTGGTAAGGGAATGTTATCATATTGAGATTTTCAAACTACATAAAAAATTGAAATGTTGGCTCAATTATGGTTTCTAGTGGATTTTTGACTAAATGTTATTTGTGGAGGATTCTATCTAGCCAAATTATTTGAATTTTATAGCCAAGGTGATATTGATGGGAAATATAAATTTTAATTGCATTTTTATTACACTTGTCTAAGTGAAATTGACTCCTAGAGAAGGGGACTAAAGAATTGTTTATTATTTTATTTCTCCATTAAAAATGGCTGATTTAAATGGGGAAATTAAAATAATAAAATATATTATTTTTCCAAGGTGTGATTAGTCAAGAAAGAGTTATAAGGAATAATAAATAAATAATAAATAAATATTATCTATTTCCTAGTCTATATCAGTGCCCAAGTGTAGAAGCAAAAATAAAAATAATATAATATGTATTGTGCCTTAGAGGAAATCAGTAGTCAAGGGAGAAGAGAGTAAACTAAATATTAAAAATCAATATAATAAGTCTATACCAATGTAGCCACCAAAAGTGGGGAGAAAGGAATTATAAATAGAGGCTCTTGGGTTCATTTTTATCATATTGAATTCTTTGTTAAATTGATATTGGAGAGTTTTATCTTGGCTAGAAGAAATTTTAGTTAGCTCAAGGTGGTGTTCCCTTGGCATTTGTGGATTGGTGATGTTCCCTTTCCATCATTGAGAGGTGATTTCATACAGGTGTTATCATAGATATTTAAATATGGATTTCATGGTGATATGCATTTTTTTTAGGAATATAAGTGACTAATTTTAATAGGGAAATTAGAGATAAAGTCATAGTTGATCATCATTAGTCAATAGCTTGAATTCTTGGCCAAATCACACTATTTTGGCATCATTTGATGGTAGATTTATCAAATTATAGGTTGTTATAATTTGTATTAGACCTCTAATTTCTCATTAAAATGAGGGTTTATGACTATAAGAGTCATTTGACATTGATATTGGGTAATTTGGGCCTAGTCAATTTCTCTTTGAGCTAGCCAATTTCATTTTGGAGTCATATTTCTTTGTGGTAGCTAGGGTTTGACATTTCCATCAAACATATTTAGCTACAATAGTGTTATAGGAGGGTTTTATATTTTAAATTAGGCTTACATCAGACTTTTCTTCATTAGATTTGGCTAGAAACATCATTGGTTTCATTCCCTAGGGTTTGGGTTTCATATACCATCTCTATTATGTATTTTCTAGGCATATATCAGTCTAACATATTGTTTGATTTTTCATATTAGACCTCTAAAATTTGTAACAATAGTCAACCATTTCAATAAAGAAGATAAATTTGATTTGGGTATGTGTTGTTTCACTTTGAAATATGTTTCTCTATGAATCTAAAAGTTTAATTACTTGATTTTAGTTCTATTTATCAAGTTTACATCAATCAAACACTTGCATTTAAATGAAAACATTAAAACCCTAAACCAAATCACAATAAAATAAATAAAAAATTTACATCTGCAAAGGCAAAAAAAATTAGTGGTACAAGGGTTATTACAGTGGTATTAGTGCCTTGATCTTACCAACCTTTAGGTTATGCTTCCACATGAAGTTGGTCCTCATAGGTACTACACAAGGAGAATAGATAGACAAGAACAAGATCATCGAAATACAAGTATAGGTATAGGTATAGGTATAGGTACGCATATTGAGATGGCTAGAGATGGTGATGATAGTCCTAGAGGGCATATGATATTAATTTGGGGGAATTTTTGAGAGATTTTTTTATGGTATCTCTAATTATTCTAGGACCATATGATTAGAGCTATTAAAGAGCTAAAAAATGAGCATACACATTCTAAGATATCCAAAAGTGAGAGTAGTAGGAGATATAGTTCTATTTCACATGAAGATAGATGGTATTCTCATATAGGTAAAGAATATGCATGTGCAAGGACACATGATACACATAGAGAACCTACTCCTACACATAGAAGTAGAAAAACCATTACAACTAATGATAGACCTATTCATCCATGGTTTGAGCCTATTAAAGAGGAATCATCATTTGAAGATGAAAAATTAAACACTAATCTTACTCATGAGATCATGGTTTCCTATGATGAGTACTGCTTACTTTTAGTAGAAGTTAGGGAAACTCTTAACTTTAATTCATTCATGACACAATAATGAGAAAAGATCAAAATCATTAAGGAGTGAAGGCCAAAAAAGAAAGAACATAAAGAGTTTAAGGAAGCACTAAGCAATGTTCCTTTACCTAAAGTTGATGGTAGTTGTAAGTTAAGTGTTAGATCTTGGATACATAAGCTTGATACCTTTCTTACACTAAAGCCCATGAGTGAAGAAAAGGTCATATGGTTGTATACTATACACTTGGAGGGTACAAGATATGATTAGTGCCATCATGGATTAGTTTCATAGAATCATGGTATGATCACCTCCTATGATGATTTTACACATAAACTCATAGCTATATTTTATAATAAGAATGTTGACATATACTATAGTGATTTCACACAGCTGAAATAGGTTGGTATATTAGATGCATACATAGATGATTTTTATAAGATTTTTGTTATGGTTCCTGAGATTCTTGAGATTAGAGTTTTCATGTTATTTATAGAGGTATTAAATGAAAGGATGTATGGTTTGGTGAAGGTTCATAAGCCTAAGACATTGGATGATGCCATTGAGTTTTCACTTGATCTAGACACTAATCCTACATTTTAGTTTCAAAAGAAGAATAAGAATGAAGATGCAAATCAATAAACTCATGAACAACCCACTACTAAAAAGGGTGGAGGTACATCAAATATGGATTTTGAGGAAATAAATGAACTTCATAGGAAAAATTTGTACTTTACTTGAAATGAACCCTAGGAAATTGGTAATAGATGTCTTATAAAAGGTAAAGTACAGTACATAGAGGTTCTTGATGATATGGATGATGATACTAATTTATAAAATAATCAATAACAACCAAATCTAGAACTTGAAATTGATGGTAATAAAGGACCTATGGTTATTTATCTTTTGGGTGCTTCAATGTATAATCCATTCATCTTTGAAGGTACATTGGGTGGAAACAAGGTCATGGAACTTATTGATAGTGGATCTACACATAACTACATTGATGAAGGTTTGGTGCACAAAAGAAGATTGCATTGTGTTGAATTTGAGGGCTTTTATCTAACTATAGTAGGTGGAATCACTATACTTTGAAAGATGAAAGTGAACAAACTTAGCATTATATTTGGTGAGTATACACTTAGTGATGACTTCTATAATATTGATTTGAAATACAATGAAATTGTGTTTGGTATGCAATGGTTAGATTCACTATAAAGGGTCATCCAAGATCTACAATCTATGGAGTTGAGTTTCCAACATAATGGGAATCAAATTATTATGAGAGCACTCAAATACACATTGCCACATCAAATAGTAGCCAAATCTATTAAATTTATTGGCCATGATTTGTCTCATGAAGATATATATGATTCACATGGAGAGCATTTATTTGAAATGGATAAATAAACTATGGAGTGGTATGACATCATTCCTGATTTGTTTAACAACAACCCAAATTATTGGAATAATTATGATTTATAATCTCTTACACCTTTTGAAAAGATCCATTTTGACTCCTCTAGTAACAACATGCAATATTGGAATGATAAATATGATGATTATGTTGAATCTTTTATCTCCAAACAATCTAATTTTATATATAAAACTTTGGAGGATGTAAGAAATACTCAAGAAAGGTGTGATGAATGGGTTTAAAGAGTAAGGAAAGCAAGGTGGGTTGCTGGTCAAGAAAAACAACACTTTGAAATGATAAAAGAACAAAGATAAATAGTGTGGAACATCCATCATAAGTTTCCCAATGTTGTTAAGCATGCATATGTTAATGGAAATGATAGAAAATTGGATTTGGGTGATGAGTTAGTTTTTTTTCTGATTTATGATAGTGGTAAATTAGAATTGGATATACTTATGTGTGCAATAGCTTTTGGCATCCATCACATGTTCATGTTACTATACAATGTTAGAGGGATTTTTAGCTTTTTGGCACATTGATTGGCTTCTACATCTATATTTTTGACATGATTGGATATATTTTGGCATTGGATCTAGGTGGTAACTTGATTGGTAAGTCTATGGTGATTTGATTCATAGGTACTAGAGAGATAATATTTATATCAAAGTGGAGCAGTGGATTTTGATTGCTTGGGGACAAGCAATCTAGGGAAGGGAAGACTGTCATGTCCCCACTTTTGGAGTGATCATTCATGTAGTTGATTATTAGCCTATCTCATCCATTTCCATAGGTTAATATTTGTGGTAAGGGAATGTTTTCATATTGATATTTTCACACTACATAGATAATTGAAAATTTGGCTCAATTATGCTTTCTAGTGGATTTTTAGCTAAGTATTATTTGTGGAGGATTCTATCTGGCCAAATTATTCAAATTTGATAGCCAAGGTGATATTGATAAAAAATGAAAAATTTAATTGCATTTTTATTGCACTTGTCTAAGTGAAATTGACTCTTAGAGAAAGGGACTAGAGAGTTGTTTATTATTTTATTTTTCCATTAAAAATGCTTGATTGAAATTGGGAAATTAAAATAATAAAATATATTATTTTTCCAAGGTGTGACTGGTCAAGGAGTTATAAGGAATAATAAAAAATAATAAATAAATATTATTTATTTCCTAGTCTAAATAGGTACCCAAGAGTTGAAGCAAAAATAAAAATAAAATAATGTGTATTGTACCTTAGATAAAATCGGTGGTCAAGGGACAAGAGAGTAAAATAAATATTAGAAATTAATAAAATAAGTATCCACTAATGTAGCCACCAAAAGTGGGGGAAACGGAATTATACATAGAGGCTCTTGGGTTCATTTGAATCATCTTGAATTCTTTGGAAAATTTATATTGGAGAGTTTTCTCTTGGATGGAAGAAATTTTAGTTAGCTCAAGGTGGTGTTCCCTTGGCATTTGCAGATTGGCGATGCTCCTTTTCCACCATTAAGAGGTGATTTCATACAGGATTCATTATAGAGCTTCAAGGATGGATTTCATGGTGATATGCATTTTTATTTTAGGGTTATTACTGATTAATTTTAATAGGGAAATTGGATATAAAGGCATATTTTATCGTCATTCATCAATAACTTGCATTCTAGGCCAAATTACACTATTTTGGCATTATTTGATGGTAAATTTATGAAGTTACATGTTCCTAAAATTTATATCAGACCTCTAATTTGTCATTACAGTGAGGGTTTATGATTGTAAGAGTCATTTAGCATTGATATTGGGAAATTTAGGCATAGATTATTTCACTTTGGGCTAGCCTATTTCATTTTTGGAGTCATATTTCTTTACAATAGCTAGGGTTTGACATTTCCATCAGACATGTTCAACTACAAAAATGTTACAGGAGGGTTTCAAATTTTAAATCAGGCCTACATCAGACTTTTCTTCATTGGGTTTAGCTAGAAACATCATTGGTTTCATTACCTAGGGTTTGGGTATCATATACCAACTCTATTATGAATTTTCTAGGCATATATCAGTCTGATATATTGTCTTATTTTTCATATTAGACCTCTAAAATTTGTAACAATAATCAATAATTTAAATAAAGGAGATAAATTTGATCTAGGTATGTGTTGTTTCACTTTAAAATATGAAAGATCCCTTTCTAGATTTGGGGATACAAAATATATATGTTCTTACAAAACAAAGATATAAATTTGATTGTTTGCATTTACAGTATGCTGATACAAAATATATTGCCCAGATTTGCTTCAACAGTGAATAATAAAATATTATAGTACATAGCAATACTATAGAAAGCATAATGAATCCAAAAAAAACCAAGAACCTAGAAGTATGCGTAGATCTGGTCATTGTGACAGAAACACAGTTGCCGACATCGGTTATTCTGCCTATGTCAGTCGATAACTGCCATCATCGATTTCTTGGTGGTGATCTCTGCCTACCTGTGTCTGCCTACCTACCGATGTCAGTCGCTGATCAGCTGATGTCGGTCACTTACCTGCCGATGATGACCTCTGTAATACCTTGTGGCCTGTAACTCTAAACTTTGCCCTTCTTCCCTCTTCTGAATCCACTGGTACGGCCTGATACTAATCTATGCAAATTTTGTAGAGCACCTGATCTGAAGATATATATATATATATATATACCTAGAAACCTAATGAATAAATACCTAGAAACCTCTACATATGCTGAACCCCTGATATACCCAGTGAATGACCTCTGAAGCCCCAAATCTGATCAATAAGCACAATCTAAATTTTGTCACGAATCCACCCCTAAAAAGTGCTGGGTTTTCATCCAACTCTTCTCCAATCTGGTGAAGGTTTGTATCCTCAGAGATTTTAGCTGAATCATAGATTCAAGCTTCACAATACTCAAAATATTTTAGCAACAAAAGATATTCCAATTGCTTTGCCCTCAACTTATTTTAAAGGCTGTCAGGAAACTTCTAGAAGAAGTCAACTTTATTTAATATGTTATTTCCATATTAATTAAAATTAATTAATTAAAGTCATCCTTTTGAAATAATATTAATTTTTGGACAACTTAAATTAATTAAATTAATTAAGTTATTTTATCATAAATCTGGGGACATTACAGTCCTCCCTTCTTGGAGATTGCTTGTCCTCAAGCAATTCACCCCTGATACCCAACACCCACTGCCAGGATCCCATATCATTCTTAGAAATTTACAAACTCTACTATCTAAAACACTATGCTGCAAAGTATCTGTGAATAAATTCTCCTTATTTCTCCTAGAGAGTAATGCGATAATTCTCAATATGTAATTAACAAACTCAACATCACATACCTTAGTCCTCACAAAAGACCGCTGCGCTACTCTGATTATCATACTCTCCAAATTCCCCATCTAAATACTAAGCTATGAAATATGTTTGATACCACCAAACTTCTCATCCCATAACTGATGACAAGCACTTCTAGTGTAATGTCGATAAAATGTGCCACTCTTAATCAGTGGCTTAGACTGCAATCTAGAAGAAACTAATGGCAATTGATCACTAACCAAGCCTAAACCAACTACTACCTCTGAAGACACCTCCAAAGGAGTAGTATCATAAATAGGAACCAAACCAACTACTGGCTCACCAACATCACAACTGATCCCTGATACAACCTCATGTGTCGAAGCTTCTAACTATGCCTGATACTCTCTCTCAGCAAAGTCATGAATGCTCACCTCTTGATCAACTGTACTATCCTCAAACATGACAGTATCCTCAACTGTTGTCACTTCATCTGGACCAACTGTACTGGAATCACTATCTATGTCAATCATGCAATCCGGTGTGCTATGAGTCTCTAAAGTTATTTCTTCTTTAGGATTCCCACATGATGACTGATTTTTGTTTTTCATAGGCTGCAACTCAAATGATAACACATCTTCATGCATTTCTACTGCATACCCTGCAAGTGACTGATCCATTATGGTGTTTTTATCATAAACATGGATAGGTTGACACAAATATTCTTTCTCACATGAAAAAATATCATCAACTATGGCATGGTATTCCTTTTTTGCAAGCTCAGTCTTATGACAAATTTTTGGATGCATGTCAATGTAATCTTTGAAAGGAAAGTTCTCCCTAACATATTGAGGAAGAGTATTATACTCCTCAAGTATGCTAATTACTTCCATTTTTCTATCTAGTGGCAATGGATCCCTTCTAGAAGAAGATGATGATCCATTAGCATGTCCAAATTTCCTTGACATAGAATCATTGAACTGCTGCAATTGAAGCATAAATTTTTGTTGTGACTGTTCACATTCTTTCCATAGGGTTATATCTCTTAACCATTTTGCCATAATGAACTACCAAGATAACCAACTAAAACTAATATGAAAGAGCAAAAATTGACCCTGTACTACAAAAAACTAACATGCAATGTGAAATCCCAACAGGCTGGTAGAATTAAGGCTCTGATACCACTGAAAGATCCCTTTCTAGATTTGGGGATACAAAATATATATGTTCTTACAAGACACAGATATAAATTTGATTGTTTGCATTTACAGTATGCTGATACAAAATATATTGCCCAGATTTGCTTCAATAGTGAATAATAAAATATTACAGTACACAGCAATACTATAGAAAGTATAATGAAGCCCAAAAAAACCAAGAACCTATAATTATGCACAGATCTAGTCATTGTGATAGAAACACAGTCACCGACATCAGTTATTCTGCCTATGTCAATCGATAATTGCCGTCATCAGTTTCCTAATGGTGATCTCTGCCTGCCTGTGTCTGCCTGCCTGCCGATGTCGATCGCTGATCAGCCGATGTCAATCTACCTACCGATATTGGTCACTTACCTACCAATGATGGCCTCTGTAATACCCTGCGGCCTACAACTCTGAACTGTGCCCTTCTTCCCTCTTCTGAATCTGTTGGTACAACCTGATACTGATCTATGTGGATTTTGTACAACACCTAATCTAAAGATATATATATATATATATATATATATATATATATATATATATATCTTAAATCAAATCTAAGGAATAAATACCTGGAAACCTCTGCATATGCTGAACCCTTGATATACCCAGTGAATGACCTCTGAAGCCCCAGATCTGATCAATAAGCACAATCTGAATTCCATCACGAATCCACCCCTAAAAAGTGCTGGGTTTTCATCCAACTCTTCTCCAATCTGCTGAAGGTTTGCGTCCTCAGAGATTTTAATTGAATCACAGATTCAAGCTTCACAATACTCAGAATATTTTAGCAACAAAAGATATTCCAATTACTTTTCCCTCAACTTATTTTAAAGGCTGCTAGGAAACTTCTAGAAGAAGTCAACTTTATTTAATATGTTATTTACATATTAATTAAAATTAATTAATTAAAATCATCCTTTTGAAATAATATTAATTTTTGGACAACTTAAATTAATTAAATTAATTAAGTTATTTTATCATAAATTTGGGGACATTACAAAATATATTTATTTATGATTATTAAATTTTAATTACTTGATTTGGTTTCTCTTTATCAAGTTTACATCAATCAAACACTTGCATATAAACATAAAAATTAAAACCCTAAACCAAATCATAAGAAAACAAATCTGAAATTTACATTAGCAAAGGCAAAAAAATTTAGTGGTACAAGTAAGGGTTATTAAAATTGTTCATGTAACTAAACTAAAGTATGAAAGAATATAAATATTTCTCCTTTTATGGAGAGATCAAGATAATACCTGCATCTACCCCATTCTTGCTTCTTGAACTATAAAAAACAATTGCCACATTATTGAATATCTTCAACTACTTTTACTAGGTTTGGGATAATTGCATCATTTTCATGAATGCAATATATACCCAACCCTATTTCCTATACATAGTCATAAATATTGAATTGGAGGGCTGGTCCCTATTTGTCCAGATGAGTGTCTAAAATTTCTTCTATATATTTTGTAACTTCATGATCATCCTCCTCTTCTTGGTCCTGTATTATGTAGTTCATGTATACAAGGATAGGATTATATGGCTGAATATGGTCTTTTGTGATTAGCTCATATCTTATTATTACTATTTTTACATATCTTATCCTAAAAAACATGTGATACCAAGTGATGGATAGATACCCTCCCATTTCAGCACTAAAATATCATGAAAGACACATGGAAAAATAAGGGGGAAGATATATAACTAAGATATCTTGGGAAATTGACAATCTTGGATAAGCATGAATAGTGAGGATTAGACCCTTAATTTTTAATATTGTTTTAAAATTATCCCCATCCAATTATACTTATATTTTATACCAAGGGCATCATCTATTTTCTTAGTCATCACTGAACTACTAACCCCCTAAATCTACCATGCAATTATGAACTCGATGCTTCCCTAATATGAGTGAAAGATTGAAAAGGGGAGGCTTACCATTATTTCTTGTTTTAGTGTTAATTTTTTGTTGACACAATTTAATTTTGGCATTAGGTTCCTTAGATGGAACCTTATTTGTTATTTTTAAGTTTTTTAAGGCTTCTTGTAGCAAATCCCTTTACACTAGAATGGATAATGCTTCTAACATAATAATATTCAAATTAGTCTTATTCATCTATTTAATAATTTTTAAATTTATATTAACAATCTTTTTTGGTGCCTTTATGAAAGTTATGTCTTCTTTTACAAGATTTAGAGTCAACACTTTTACTTTGGACTAGATTGTGGGCATAAAGGGTAGCCTTTATACTTTGTTGCTCTTTGTAGGTTCTTATATAGCTTTAGAAGTTTTAGCTTGTTCCACCCTAGGGGGTTAATCAATTTTTATTGATATTTTATTCAAATGTGTATTGGATAAATTGAAAATCTACCATTTAATAATGCCTCCTCCTGATTCACACCATAAAACTCCTCTTACCAGTTTAGAAGAGTTGCCTCACATTGAGCAAGTTTTTATGTATCTTATTATTGGGAAATGGATTCTTCTTGTTGTCCTAGTGTGTTTGATATGCCTTGAACCATCAAATATTGGTTTATAACACCATTAGGACAAGTATTTTCGTTATGATCCTAAGAAAAAATATATCAGCACTCATACTCTTGAGATAGGTTGTTTTAAAAAAGTATAATATCTTTGGTAGCACCTGGTATAGGTAAAGCATGGATGTTTAGAGGTTTTTATTGCATATTTTGACTTTGTGGTTGATAATTTCCTTGTTATGGCTACCTATTTGGTTGGTATGTTGGGGTAGCTTGCTAATAAGGATTATAGTTCTGGGATGGCTACTAACTCATTGCCAAAACTCTTAAGTAGTGACTTAAACTCATATAAATCATATGTAGGTGTGGGAGTTAAAGCTAGTGATTTACTATTGGTGGTAATTGGAGAAATTATAGGTGGTGGTGTAGGATATATTTCTATAAATAGAGGCATTGGTGGCCTTGGGGAAATTTACATTACTTGAATTAAATAATGTTTTACCCTTATTATAATTTCATAGGCATTAGAAAGCATGGTGCCACCCATTGACTGAATCATAATAGCTATATCACTATTCGAGGCTCTCAAGTAATATAGGAAATCATTATTTGGAGTTATCTTGACCAATACTATAAATTTGTTTCATGTTTTTTGAAAAAAAAAATTGAAATCATTCATATGCTTGTGAAGAGCTTATTGAATAGTAGTTAACTATTTAACCAGGGAAAGGTGGTCACTCTTGTCTTCAAATTAATTACATAGTATAGTGCTTAGGTCATACCAATCATGGATAGAACCAAGAGGGAGACCTCTATACCATTTTAAGTCTTTACCTTTGAAAGAGGATACTAAGAGCTTGATTGCAAAACTATCTTGTACCACATTATGGATTGAACAAATATTAGCAATATCTTATATGTGTTCCATGGGAGTAGTGTAAGTTTCAATAGTAAAATATGAAAATATTTTTAAAGTTGAGGTAAATATTACATCATACTAGGCCAATTAGAGTGGGTTACCTCCATTTAAAGCTAGGAAATTTAAATTTCTAGCCATTATGGGAGGTATGAAATTGATAGGAGTAATTTCTGGAGATTAAAATAAAATTACAAGATATATTCTAGGGTAAGGTATAATTGATTTTGATCTCTTTTTAGATATAAATTAAAATTCTAAAAAATAAGCTCTCTTACCTTTAGTAGATGATCTTGTTTGTTTGATTGGCATACGCAACCCTTGCATTTTTGAATCTTTAGTCTTGTAGAGTATCTAGGTGATTTTGAAATTTGTATGAGGATCGTATAATTCTTACTGAGAATAACACCAATCTCTTTGTAATTTTTGTTGATTTCATTGATATGCAAAAATATAATGATATAATGGGAACACCTCAAAACTATAAGACCTTGGCGAATTAATGTGAACCTCTAGAGAAGGCTAGCTTCCTTTCACTAAAATTGATGTAACTGATAAAATACCAAATTATATAAATTTTTCTCCTTTACTGATATTTATCCTAAACTAGAGGTTAACTGGGAAAATAGTTTGACAATAAATTTTTCAAAAATAAAAATGGTGATTGCACCAAATTTTTTTATGGTGGATTTTAAAGCTTTATTAAACAAACATAATAGAATGGAAAATAGATTGAAACTTGTATGAGAACAAACTCATGCAAATGTAAAATCAAAGGTAATATTTATTATTTTTTGTGAAAGGGATAAGATTATTTTATTTTAATCAAATAATATTCCAAAATGGTAGAAAATACCACAAATAAATTTTTATGACTGAAATAAGAATTAAAACATCTAAAAATATTCAAATAACTTTGCATACATAGGGATTTCTCATACAAGAAAGGTAAATCTTCAATTATTTCTTATTCTTCAAATTACAATAGGTAGAAAAATTATACAAAATCCAAAATAATAAATATTATATAAAAAAGTTAATATGGGTAACACCATATTACCCATATTTATAAAAAATATCTCATAAATGAGATGTAATTAGTAAACAAAATCCAATGTCTAGTAGAGGAACATGTAAATTTGAAAACTCCAAGAAAATAAGTTTAATCTTTAGCTAGTGGCATCCATGGTGTGGTGAATAAGTGTTGAAAAAGCTCATGTAAGAGTTATGTATCATCCACACTAGTAGAAGCATTGATGAAAATTGGGAAATCTTCATGAAATGCATTTATTCTTCTTCATCTAGCTGCAATGGCTCTCTAGGAAAATGGGGCACTAAAGTAAAACTTATTTTTAGAACAAAATACAACTTTAAGATAACTTAAGTTACTTTTTTTCAAAACCCTAATCTATAATTTTTAAGTGAGACTTTTACAAATTTCAAGTCATACCACTTTTTCAAAATTGGAGCTACATTTTTCAATATGTGTTTATACAACCTAAGTAATTAGAACTTGTCAGAATGAAAAGTGTAATTTGTAAATCTAATATTTACAATTTCTAACTTGTCAAAATAGAAAGTGTAAAATACACTTGGCTCTTTCTCAAAAAGAGCTATCAAAAATATAGTTTTAATTTACAAGTTATGTTTTTGTAACTTTACAATAATGAAAATACAATATGTAAGAATACTTTTAATAGAAAGAATTAATCTATTTCCAATACTTTTTATGACTTTCTATCCTTCTTGGCATGTAATTTATAAACATATTCATCAACAGCCTTGAAGATATCCTAGATTCTATCTTCATTTAGACCAAAAGAGTAGAGGTTGGTGATCTTGAAATATGATACTATATTAAAGAGTTCCCTTCTAGAAGTTTGGTACTCCAGAATATCTTTACCCATCTAATTCAATGTGTTTTGATACTTGATGTAACAGTGGATAGAGCTTAAGTTAAAGACTGTATCTCATGTAGATTTTTTTTCAATCACTTCTTTGAATTTATTCTAGAACTCCTCTACTGAAATTATTTGATTCTAATAATCCATTGGTTAATATGACAATTTATTCAACAAATATTCAATGTCATAACACATGTTAGTAGCCTTGTCATGTACAACTTTAGCCTTATGGGAAGCATCTACAAGTATTTTTATTTTGAATTGAGCTTCCCTATCTAAATCATCTTACTCTCCTTCATTTTTTAGTATGTTTTCTTCAAGGATGATTCCCATGTCAGTAAAGTCTACAACTCTTAATTTTGGATATAAAAGATTCAAACTTTCTACCTCTCCCTCATACTTGCTAACATGTTCTCTCAGGGTGATCCTTCTCTCTCTCAGAACTATATAGTGGTCCATGAAAATATCAATAACTTTTTTCCCTTTAGAGATGATATCTTCTACCCATTCCTTAGTGGCCCTTCCCATGCTAGCAATTTCTATCACTGCATCAAGTGTTATTTGATCTATTATCTGGGTGATTGGTTATGTTAGTTTGGGTTATGCTAATTAAATAATGGGATATATGAATTATTCAATGTAGTCGTAAGTTGTTAAAACTTGTTTTTTAGCTTGTCTTTAGTGACATTGTCACTATCCATTTTATAAACTATGTAGTTAATGTTGCATTAGATTTCATGTTTCAACCCCTCCCTCATATGACATCTAAGGTGAAACTTTGATACCTGATAGTCCCCCACCACTAGATACCTTTTTTATTTTTCTGGTAGGAGGACTATAATCTCTACTTATCTTTTTACTGCTAAGACCCACAATATCCTTTAGAAGGTCTAGGGAGTTTTCTTAGATTTATTACATGTATTTGAAAGACCAAAATATAATGTACTGGGGACACCATTTTCTTGTATTTCTTCCTCACTGTCTATGCTAACCAACTTGGGGTAGAATCCTACTATTTTGACACTATAAACTAAGAATTTATAGTTGAATGTGTTGCATTAGTAAGTATGATGACAAGTGTTGTATCTTTAATTGATACTACCACTATTTGATCAGTAGATGTCTTTGTAATTTCCTCCTCATCTGTGGGTTGAAGGTCCACATTTTCATCAAGTACTTATTTCTCACATATCTCCACTAAAGGGGTTGGGGTTAGTATATAAGTGGAATAGGTGGGGGTAATGAAAATATATGTGTCTATTGGGGTGTGTAGAAAATAAAAGTGATAGAGGAGTAGATAGAGAGAGTTAGAATTTAGGGACTCGTGTAAATGTGGAGGTCAAAGCATCAAATGAGTATATTTAAGTCGTAGGGCCACTTAGGGGTGTTAAAGTAGGAAATATGAAGGGGGATGAAGATGAAGTAGTAGTTTTTGTACAAGTTGAAATGGTCAATAGGACTAAAGTCAGAATGATAGAATCCATAGTTAAATACTATTATGAAGGTTGGTGATAAATGGGGATGGAATGAAAGGTATTATAAATGAAATGGAAGGAATTATAGAAGGAGGGACTAAAATGAAACCTAAGTATACAATGAAGGGGAAACCTAAGTGTCCACTTGACTTGATTTCATTGTTGGAAATGGACTTAATGTCATGGTTAAAATATTGGGAATGGAGGGTGGATTCAATTGAGGTAAGGAGAAGTGGGGATAGGAGTAGAGGTGTTGGAGCTACAAAAAAAACATAGATAGGTAGGGGATGAATCACAGAAATGAGAGTGGTAACTATGACTAATATAGAGGTTGAATTAATGGGTGATTAAACTATATTAGTGTCCTCAAATGAAATGATGATTGATTTGTCTACTATTGCTCCCTGGCTACTTGATTTTCCCCTTTTGGCCTTTGATTTCTTATTCTTCTTATGGGAGATCACTAGTATATTTGATTTCCATATTGATACACCACTGAGACCCTTTGTTGATGGTGGAATTCCTTAATTAAGTTTTAGTAGTTTTTTATTTATACTTACTATATCCTTGGTCACTTGGACCCCTTTACTCCTAAGCTAATTAAGTGTTTTATTGAGTACATGGGCAGTTCTATCTAAAAGAGAAATAATTTAGGAACATACCATGTTATTATTGGAAGGGGTTGAGTAATGATATATTTATAGTAGATCTTGTCTATTAGAAACTCATCATCCCCCAAATCCTTGGGTACTAGTGCTAAATCAAAATCTTTGACCTGATCCAAGTTTATTCTGGAGTGGTCCCTCAATCTAACTTCCTCTTCATCATCCAAATGTTCCCAATAATCTTCAAAGTAGGGGACATGGGAATATGTGGAGATTCCTAGTGTTCTAGTGATGTTTTAATTAACATCATAGTATGGTCTCACCTCCAAATACCTTAAGGTCATCTATGTCATTTCCACACTAGCACACTTACATTTTGCTAAGTAGGGACATGCATATCTACCTATACTGATTGGGAAATGAATTCCCAAATAGTGTTTATTAGATAATTACTTGTGAGTTTCCACAAGTTGTCTTACTATCTCCATTAATACCCATTTATCACTCATATGTCTTGGAAGAGTGTAAGGGTAGCCATTGAATCTGCATACCCTAATATAGGAGTAGGTGGGGAACTAGATGAAATAGGAACCCCATTGGGTGATTTATGTATTAGTTTCATCAAAGAATATATTTTTCTCTAGTTCCTTGTCAAACATTACTATGATAGAGTATATGAATGCATCATTAAATATATTAAAGTATTTTCTACTTTCCTCTAAAGTGAGGTCAAGGTAATAGTTGTACACTTTATTAGTTTCACTAGCTATAGTGTTGAGACCTAGGAAAGCTCTCTCCTTATCTAATATATATAATAGATAGCTAGTCATATAGAACTTCCCTATGGTTTCTACCTCCATCAAATACTTTTGGAAGGAGTCATTAATGAGTTATTCCAAGTGGGTGTATTATTTATTCTCATAGATGACCCATATGTATTGATACATCCACTCTTGGAAGCTCTTTACATTTGAGCTACTAGTGATCCTATGTAGTAATATAATTATGTCCCATACATCATCCTTGAAATCAATTATTTATAGTGTCTTAGGTGTATGCACATAATATTTTAAACATTTTATCAAATACTAATGCTTTACATCTTGCAGGAACCCTTGAAGACTCAATCTCTTTGAGTGCATGCCTTAAAGAGGTGCATTTGGAAAGTGGTGGGTAGAATTTTGGTGTTTCACAAGATTGTTGTTCCTTATTACCACATTATTTCCAATAAAAATAGATTTTAAAACTATTACCTAAGACATCACTCTTCCTTTACACACTCCTCTAGCCTTTTTCCCTTTTCCATCCCTCTTTTCATCACCTTGATCCCTTTTCACTAGTTGAATATACTAGGTCGATTAGGTTAACCCCATATATTTTTTATCTTATAATTACTATACAAGGTTGATTGGGTTGACCCTATAATATTTTTGGGTATTTTCACTTGAGATATTTTTTACCTTCTCAGTCGACCTAGCTCGAGACCTAGTGATTTATTTTCTTAAAAATGTATAGGGTCAACTAGGTCAACCCCATAGAGCTGACATATTTAGAAAGATTTAGGTTGAGATAGCCCTATAAATACAAGATTGTTTCATCATTATTTCAATATGTAATCAAGATTTATTACTCTATCACACTTATTTACAATTTTCTCTTCCACCATTCTCTTTGAGGAGTCTTAGATTAGGGTTTCTACATGGAGAATCTAGTCTTGTGGATAAGTTTTGGATGCTTTGGCCTTTCTTATTTGCCTTTAAAAAACACAAAAACCTCTTTCAAATCCTCTTTATCTAAGGGAGAGATGAGTCTTTATGGGTTCACATTTAGGTAAGTATATTCTAACTTTGTTCTCCTCTCTTTAGTAGATAAACGTAGAATAAGTATTAGATTGAATAATATTACTCTTCATATTCCATGTATTAGGGTCTTACTCATACTTAGCTTAATTGAGATTCTCATATGCATGTTTTGATTGCCTTACTAACACCCCATGTTGTGCCACAAGTTTTGGTGTGCATTAGACTAGATTCACTTTCTTGTTATTAGATATAGAGTGAAACATCAAAACATAGGACTCTTTTAGGGTTGTTGCATGATTTTCTTATACTATAGGATTTGGAACCCTTCCTAGCATGGTGTATTATGACAAGTTATCCTATAATTGGGTCTAGTATATCCACATATTAGTCATGCTCCCACTTAACAAATGTATTCCCAATTGGAAGTGTAGGTATGCTCTATCTTCTCTGAGCTAGGATTTATTTATAGATATGATGCATTTCTAATCATATACATTATAGTAAACTCAACATGAATTAAACCTTGTAGAATTTTTTCACTTTATTTCATTTTTTTCATCATTAGTTTTTATCATATATTTTCCATATTAGGTCAACTACATCAATCTAGCTCTGACTTCTGTGCATAGGTTTTTAAGTACATGCTATTGAATCAAATCAGATGACCTAGTATAATTTTTTATCTTTTAAAACTTATGGTCTAGACTATTAGTTCAACCTAGTCAACCCTATACATTTTTAGGCATCTTATCCAATATACTAGGTTGACCTAGTTGACCCTGTATATTCCAAGCACTCAATAATATGATTTTGCAAAGCTTGATCGACCCAACCAACTAGGTTAGCTAAATTTATAAGAATATATCAAGATTATTGAACAATAATCTTCACTCTTTGCATCTCTAATCCACCAAGGTTTATTTCTCTCTCTTTCTATCTCTTTCTTTATAGTCTTTCTTTTTATGGTTTGTAGTCTTTAAAATTGACCTTGCATAGTTAGTTGGATTGATCCTGTCAACCTAGTTAAGTGTTTTGTGTGTTGTTTAGATAACTAGGTCAACTCTATCAACCCTATTCATTTTTAGACCTTGCTTATATAGTATAAGATTGACCATGTCAACCCTATTTTATATTTTTTGTGTACACTATTGACTATATCAACACTATACCTTGTTTTAAAATTTTAATTAACCTTGTATGTTAGAAAATATCTCACACTTTCTTTTTTTGTTGCTTGTACGCTTAGAATAGATCACATAGATTAATTGGGTGGTTTGCAATTAACCATTTAGTTTCACTAGTTTATATTTTATACACATAAACAAATAATAAAATCTAAATAAGCATTTTAACATTTGACTACCCAAGGCCAACCTACTTGGATTTCATCACCAAGGGGGAAGTTGAATTGATGTTTTTGTCAAGTATAAAGTGTGGTTAATGATATATTCTAACTAAGCACTTAACACCATTATCATTGTGGTATGTGAAGTGAGGGGGTAGGCCCCAATACCAAGATTGTATCATTACCACTATATATCCCTTTCAACCCAAACTACCTAAAACTATCCTTAGATTGCTTTCTAGTTTCTTATTGACAACCAACTTCCCATCACATTTTAAATCATATTCTAATAATCTAATAAACATTCAGGTTGACCATTTAGCTAGTTATTTACTTTCTAAGTTAATTTCTTACTCTTTGAACAATTGTATTTTGTATTGTAAAAACTTACATTATCCAACATTAGGATAAGGTTTTGTGTTGTTTGCCTCAATTTTATTGGCCAATACTAATCCAATTGACTATTTGTTTCCCTTCAGTTATTACTTTTCTAAATTACTTGAAAAATTTATCTTTTTTCAATTCACAATCTATTATATGCTTCTTAATTTTCCCTACCTACTACACTAGGTCAACCTAATTAACCCTATATCTTTTTACATCCTCTGTTCACTATACTAGATTGACCTAGTCAACCATGTACTATTTATAGGCCTATTTTTTTATGCTAGGTTGACCCAATCAACCCTATATTTCTTTCTACCTTCCCTATTTATCAATATAGTTCTCTATTTCTCCTTATTTGAATTCTTTCATCTCTCTTTGTTTATAATTAAATGTCCTATTAGAATATTCTTACATAATTTTAATCCATTTAGATACTATATGGGATGTTCATTTATTATTCTCTTTTCCTCCCAAGAGAACCATCATTCTTGGGGAACATCTTCTCATCCTTCATCTATGACTTGAAATACATTATAAATAACACCTCAAGATGAAGTTGATGGATCTGATCCTTTCTATACTTACCAAGAAACTTCTCATGTTCAAAATCTTCAAACTAATGTGGGAGTAATTGATACAATTTTACTTAACAAACCCATTAATAATCCTTTTTCTAGTAATCCTCCCCTAACACCAACCACCTCCTGATATAACTCAAATTTTAGCCCAAGTTATTCAACAAATGCACATAATTCAAAATTGTAACACCAACCAAATGATTCAACTTCAACAACATCTAATTAATGTGTCTAATCAACCTCCACCTATCTATCCTCAAGCTAATCCCAATTACATTCCTCCACCTCTTCAAGATGCCTCAAGCCATGTTATTACTCAACCCATAATGACTAATAAGATGATTCAAACCATTAAAAATGAGCCTTTGTCCCCCTTCATTGTATCCATTGATATTTGTAACATATCTCCAACTATCAAGTATGATGGGACTAAAGACCCTGCCTCATTTCTCAAAGCCTTTGGCAACCTTTATAGAGAGTGGTTCCAAACTAATACCTTTGTTATAAATAAAATATTAGTTAAAAATTTCACTGTTGATGTATTATAATGGTATAATCAACTTTCCCAACATTCTATTTCGAACCTTGAAGATTTGGTAAATCCTTTGGTTAAAGAGTTTCAACACAATGGTCTTCTTGAAAATTGTCTTAGCCACTTCATCAATGCTAAGTAATCTCCCACTAAATCAGCTCATGACTTTATCAAAATATGGAAATATTTATATCATAAATCTGACCATAACATGATTGATGATAACTTATTCAAACTCTTTATAACATCTTTAATTCCCACTCTTCAATATAAGGTTCAAACCTTTTCTCCCCAAACACTTAATGAAGTTGTTGATCAAGATAAACATCAAGACTTTATTATGAATCCATTAAATCCTAATACTAAACTTCTTAAAGGATATTTCAAAAAATCTATTTATATCACTAGTAATACTATGAAAACCAAACTAGGAGTTGCCAAAACCAATATTCCTTCACCTTCTCATACACCTCTTTTAGTTCAACAAATGAAAAAAATTATACTGCCCTCTAAACTTTCATCTATCCCAATGCTCCTCCTACATGATATGAACCCAATCTATTTTGTTAGTTTCATTCCAACATTGATAATTCTCATAGATCTTTTAGAGGGCTCAATAAAAATTTTGTCTCTTATATGCTATGTGACTCATTCAATCATGATGATATGATCAACCTTCATCATCAATAATACACTATTACTTCTCAAAAATAACAAGCTTTCAAAGCTTTTACCTCTAATAACCAAAAATATTCTTCAAATAATCAATAAAATACCAAGGATGTTTATTCCATTGACATCAATTATGACCAATATCTAAACAATTCTAAATATGTCAACATTGCTAAGGTCAATTACCATCACAAACTAGCTCATAAAGATCCCACTACCAATCCTAAGAAGCCACATTTGGAGGAATAACTTCTTAAATATATTAACACCACTAATCTTTCTTTGAAATCCCAATAAGAACCAGCTCCTCCTTTCAATCCTCCAACTACAACTATTCCTCAAAACTTTAATTTACCTTATAAACCTTGTATTGGGTCTTCTACATCTCATTAGAACTTTCTTGAAGAACTCAACTCTATGCCTTATAATATTCCACTTATGGAGTTGCTCCTTACTTCTCCCTATCATCATAAATTCCATATGACACATATCCAATAAATTGATGATTCATCCTCCTTAGATGAATAACCAACTTCTATTGAATCTCAATCAACCTACCAACATAAATACCATTGAAAGTATGTGTCCTTCTTCCAAACCCTCTAGTGAATTCGTTGAAGAGGACATGATCAATGAAAAAATTATTTTTCATGTTAATGATCCACCACTTTTCATCAAAGTAGAAATTAATACCACTCTTATCCAAAAATTTATAGTTGATGAAGGTTATATTATTAATGTGATATCTTTATGGATTATACAATGACTTGGTTATAACAAGGATCATCTCAATCAAACCCACTTCACATGTCATGGTGTTTGCAAGACTAATCAGAAGCCACTTGGTTTTATTTGGCTTCCATTAACCATTAGACCGAATATTGATCAAACCAATCTTATGGTCCTTGATTTACCCTTATCCTACACCATACTTCTTGGTCATCCATGGACTCATCGAATGAGGGTCATTACTCCTTCTAATAGCTAATGCATTAAATTTTTACATAATAGAAATGGTATCAACAAGAAATTGATCCCAACCCATGGAACATTGAAGTTCCTAATCCTAAATCATAATATTGAATTCCTATGATTCCTAAAATTAATAGTGTTCCTTTACCTGAGTTCATCAATATGAATCCTAATTTACAAGTTAATCTTACAGATTTAGATGATGATGAAACTAATAAGTTATAACATACTTGTAATACTACCAAGTTACCTTGCTACATTTCATAATGGCTTCCTCCTCTATTATTTAGGGATCATATTTTTCTTCTTATTGATGAGATTACCAATTTTCCCCCTCCATGCAATGCTTAGGAACCTTCTTTACCAAAATATGCCTTTACTTTCAATTATTTTAGAGTGGCTAAATTATTTGAATATCCTCTCATCATGTCTTCTCGTACATTTAGTAATATTAAGATTTCACCCTCTAAAACTCCCCCTAATTCTTAAGCATGTATAAAATATACAACATACGATGATAACTATATAATGGTGCAAACTCAATCTAGAGACTTGGATGACTAGTATTATTAGAAAACCTTAGTCCAAATTCATGTTTTTAATTAGGATGTTCATAACATTTTTTTGATTATACCCTAGATCTTGAGGTTCATGTGACTCCTACCAATTTTCCTCTTATTGATAATCCTTATGTGGTAGAGATAATTATACCTTCCAAACCTATATAATTTTTTACATATATTTTACCACCTATCAATCAAATCATTTCATATAATACTTCTCATGTCACTAAAACCACTAATATTCCAACCCCTTTTGATCCATCTAATTCTTCTACTCCTAAAATTACACTAGATGTCAAGGCCACCAATGTTTGCCAGATAAATTTTGATTATGATCACCATGGCAATCAAATTCTATATCTTTAATTAGATGTCAATTATTATGGTCCTCTTCCTACATTTCCTAGTGACAAAGTTATCCTTGAGTTACATTATGCCCAAGAACCTTAACTTCTTCAACAACATCATAAACTTGGGAATTTTAAGACTAAAACTCCTTGCTTCAACAACTTCATTTTTAGTATTGACCCTAAAATAAATCTCATTTTTTCCTTACCTAATGCACCATATCACTTTCAAGATGTTAATTCCATGTGTATTGAATAAAATACTCATATTGAATATGGTACTCCATCTTGTCCTCAAGCAATTACTATCTCTTATAAACTCTCACCTACTGAACATTATAATTTTAGATTTTTCTTTCACAAATATCATGAGGTTTTTTCTTGGTCCTACAAGGACATGTCTATAATTAACCCTATCATTATGTTGCATAACATCATTACTTATCTTGATGTTAAGCTTGTGTAGAAAAAAAAAGAAAATTTCCACTTGAAGTTTCCACTTTATGTTATAAAGAAATCATTAAACTACTTGATGCTAAATTTATCAAACCAATTTATTATTTTGAATGGGTCTCCAACATTGTTCCCATTTGAAAGAAGGTCACTACGGTCA
Organism: Torreya grandis; assembly: GCA_037957365.1. Classification (NCBI taxonomy): domain Eukaryota; kingdom Viridiplantae; phylum Streptophyta; class Pinopsida; order Cupressales; family Taxaceae; genus Torreya; species Torreya grandis. Next base: position 212,099 of record JARHVA010002656.1, read on the forward strand.
TTTACATTTGTATTGATTTCCATAATCTCAATCTCATTTTTCCCAAGGATAACTTCCCTTTACCTTAAATATATGCCATTGTTGATTCCATAGCTAGTTATGAAATTTTATCTATTATGGATGGATCCTCATGATATAATTAGATTCATATTTCCATTGAGGACCAACATAAGACATCTTTCATCATGTAATGGGGCACCTATAAAATGCCTTTCAACCTAAAAGTGATGAATCTATTTACCAATAACCAATGACTCACATATTTCATGATCTCATTCGAAAAATTATTTAAACCTATTTGGATGATCTCATTACTAAATCCAAAAATCATAAAAATCATCTCTTTGATCTTGCTATCATCTTTGAATGTCTCCTTAAATATAAAAGTATACTTAATCCTTATAAATGTGTCTTTAGAATCATTTCTAGAAAATTATTAGGATTCTTAGTCTCTCTCCATGAAATTGATGTTGATGCTAAAGTTTTTTTTATCATTAACATGCCCATTCCTCATTCTATTCCCAACATTCATACTTATTTAGGAAAACTTGGGGCAATTAGGTGATTTTTTCTTGAAATGCCATATTTAATTCACTCCATTAGTTCACTTATCAAGAAAGTTGTTGCTTTAGAATATATAGATCCATGTCAAAACTCCTTTGATAATATAAAAGAATCATTGCTTCATCCACCTACACGTTATCATCCTTCCAATGATAAACCTTTGATTCTATATACTTATTCCACACCTATTTTAGTTGGGTTAATGCTTACCCAACAAGATGGGAAAAGAGTATGTTATTACTACATTAGCTGAGGCCTCATTTATTATGACACATGTTATACCAAAGTTAAGCATGTTTTCCTCACCTTCTATTTCATCACTAAAAAAATTCACCATTATATGCTTTACCAAACTACTTATGTCATTATTCATTCTAGCCCCCTTCATCATTTCTTTTCCAAAGCATTTATTTTTAGAGACAGAATTGGTAAATGGATGGTCTTCTTTATGGAATTTTATCTCCACATCATCACTCAAAAATTTGTCAGAGGGTAAGTCATAGCTGATTAACTTACCGAAGCACCCATACCAACCACTTCTTCTCTTCAAGATAATCTTCTAGATGATAATATCCTTTACATCAAAGGTCTTAATCAAGTTATTTCTCTAAAATATTATTTTCATATCTTTACTGCCGATATTGAAGCCAATAATCTTGATGTGTCCACTACTCCCTCCAATACTACTAAACCAAAAGTAGTTATCAAGGACCTTCCTAAAACTAATGTCAACTTACATGAGGATAAATAGAACCTTCACTTTGATGGTGTTAAATGCATTCAGGGATCTGGGAAAGGTTACATTCTCATAATTCCTTTTAACAAGATCATTATTTCATCTTTTCACTTCACCTTTTATGTCACCAATAATATGGCTAAGTACAAAGCTCTTATCTTAGTAATGAGAGTTGTTCTTGATTTAGACATTCAATGTATTCATGCTTTAGGTGATTCTCAACTTATTTATTATAAAGTAAATGGTGATTATCAATGTGAAAGTGAGAACCTCATCACATATCATCAATTTGTAAACACTATTGCTAAGTATTTCATCTCTTTCACTATTGAGCCTATTGCTAGAGATTGAAATTCCATTGTTGATTATTTTTCCCCTTTAGTATATCTCTTTCATCCCCACTAAGTCCTTTCTAATCCTACTTTCCTTATATAAATAATAAAATTTCCATCTTATACTCAACCACCAGATTCACATTTCTATCATATCAAGGCTATTACTATTTGATAAATTCTATGGTACCAAGACATCAGGAAATTTTTGGAACATCAAACTTATCTTCCTAGTTTAGACTCTCATTAAAAGATAGGTATTTGTAAACAAGGTTTCAAATATGTATTTCAACCCAACTTCTTTTATTTTCATAATTTTTTAAGGTACCTTGATTTGTTGTGCTATATAATATGAGGTCCCTCTTCTTCTTGAATAAGCACATGGGGGCATTTTTAGTGGCCACTATAGTAGACATGTTATAGCTTGTAAATGGATACATAAGGGTTAATTTTTACCTAATATTGAAAATGATGCAATAAAATATGTTAAAAAGTTTAATCCTTTCCATTTTCATGATGATATAATCCATTTACCTCCAACTAAACTTCAAACTATCAAATTTCCTTGGCCATTTTCCACATGGGGATTTGATCTCATTAGAAAACTACCAAGCATGTTTTTATAATCATTGCTACCAAATATTTTATCAAATGGGTAGAATCTATGCCTATTATTAACCTCATGTGTCCTACCATTGCAAAAAAAATTCTCAATCAAATCATTTTCTACTTTGGTGTTTCCCATACCATCATTTTTTATAATGGTGGTAATTTCAAAAATAAACATGTTAAATAAATATACAATAAATTCAATATTAATCACAAATTTTTCATTTATTATCATCCATAATGCAATGGCCAAGCTAGGGAAACTAATAAAATATAAAAAAAAATCACCAAAATAAAATTCATGCAACCTGCATGGATTGGCATCTTCATCTTTACCCTACACTTTGGCCCTATCAAACTAGCATACACATTACCACTAGGGCAATTCCATTCTTGCTAATCTATGGTTCTAAATCAATCACTCATTTAGAAGTTGAGCTTCCCTCTCTTCATATATCTCTTCATGGTATTATTATCGATGAATAATTACATGAAGCTCATCTTCATGTCCTAGATCTTATTTATGAATGTCGGCTTTCCCCTTTACAACATAACTACCAATACAAGGCTCATATTACCAGGAAATATAAAAAATGTGTTAAAGTCCACACATTTATTGTTGGTGATCTTGTCCTTAAAATAGACTAAACCCATGATAAATGCATAAAAATGGTGGGACCCATATTTATTCAAAGATATTCTTGGTTCAAGCACCTACTACCTTCAAACCAATGAAGGCCATGTTTTTAAAGAGCCCGACAATGCATAATTTCACAAAAATTACTTTACCTAAACATTTCCTTGCTTTCATGCTTTCTATATACATCTATATAACACCTTTTTTAGGTTACTTACATGTGTCTTTCCCTCTAAAACAAGTTCCTTTCACAAATATTAGTCCTCCCTTTTGGTATTTTAGTTTTGTTGATGTACCGTAGTCTTCTTTATCTTCTTAAATTTTCTTTTATTGACACCCCTTGGGTTTTTTTTGATGAGTTACTTCATAATACCCTAGATAAGTCCTGACACTCCTCACAAAATTACCACCTTTTAGTTTTTTTCTCCCTAATGTTTTCCAGTTTGCTTTTTGACACCCCTTGGGTTTTTCTTTTATGAGTTGCTTCATAATACCATAGATAGGATCCATCACTCCTAAAAAAACTACCATATTTTTTTTTACCTCACCTTATCTTTAAATTTCTTATTTGCACCCTCGTGGGTTTCTCTTTTATGTATTTATAATGTAAGATCATAGATATGACCTGACCCTCATCATAAAATTACCATCTTTTCATCTTTTTACATCCTTATTCTCAAACTTTAGCTTTTACTTATTTTTTAGATGGAAATTACAAAAAAATATACATTAGCATTTTTTCCCTCCATTTACCTCATTATTATGATAAATATTCACACTTTACTATCATTGTATCTCTTTTTTCCCTTTGTCACATTTTTTGTAATTTGAAGTAATTCAAATTATTTCATGTGTTATTCCTCTTGATTTACCCTTTCTTTCACTCCATATTGGATAAAACAAGGTTGAAGTCAATATAAAACTTTTATTCACCTATATTTATAAGACTCTTATACCCCATGCTATTTGAAGTTGCTCTCTCTTAGTAACCAAGTCCCAAGTATTTAAGTTAAAGTCATCTTTAGCACCCATGTTTGGTTTTCAAAATCTATATGGAGGAAGAATAGAAAAATTCATCAAGAAATTTAAAATAAAAATCATTTGAAACAAAATGAAATGATATCGAAAAGGCAACATATAAATTTAAAAAGTTAAATCACACCAAAAAATGTGATTATAAGCACATATCCTATCTCTAATTCAAGCTAAAACTCCACAGTTGACCTTACATAGAGCTTAGGTACAATGGGTTGTGGTAGGATAGTAGATTGGAATAGGGTAATCTAAATAACTATATGGTGCTACCTAATTCCTCATGTAAGTTCCCAATATTTGCAATAGATTGATGGCTTTGTAAGGGGTCCTAAGGAGCGGGGAACACATTGTGAGAAGGTAGGTCCATTTTAATTTTCATTCATAAAGCCTTCATGGGATGTTCTATATACTTCTTTTTTTTAACTAATACTTGTGTAGCTAAGAGAAGTTATTCAGATTCCTTAAGGTCAAAAGTCCTCTAGTTTTTACAAACCTATTTTGAGTGTCTTAACTTTGATAAAGAGTTTTCTCTACCTTGGTTTTTCCTTTATTCTCCCCTTCACCCATTTCATTTCACCCCTTGATAGGAAAATTTTGATTCCAAATATGTTTTCCCTTCTTCTCTACTCTCTTCTTCTTCACCTCTTAAAAATATGTTATCACTACTTTGTTTTAGTTTTATCTATCTTTAGAGTGAAACAACATGTTTAACTATGGATTATGTTCTTTACGCCATAAAACTACATTCATAGACTTATTTTGCTTTCATTTTACCATTTTTCATTTTTTGTACTATCATTTTGTTATGGACACTTGATTTTGTACCCTTTTTCTATTATTGAGTGAGGTTGGCTTGTTACTTCTCACTCAACAATGTTGTTTTCCCTTTTATGCATATTTTTCCATTATTGAGTGAGATAAGGATTGTTACTGCTCACTTATCAATTTTTTTTTACCATTTTATTTCTTTTTTTACATTTCACATTTTATTACCACCCTTTTTTACATGTATCCTTGGTTTGACTTGGTAAATTTTCCTTTCTTACTTAAGGTTTACTTGTTTGATTTTTTCGATCTTTAGTATCCTTGGATTTTTAGTTACCTAATTTACTCTTATTGTTTTACTTGGTAATTTGGTCTAACATAGTACTTTTCACCCTATCTTACCAAATTTCTAAAGTATATGTTATCCTCATATCACCAACTATCTTGGCTTTTCTTACATTTATATGTTTTTTATCTTTAGTTTTATATTCTTGGGTTTGTCAAAAGTAGTGTTTACACCCTACACAATCAAAATTAACAACATAATAGATAACCATCCTACATTAAAGGTAAGTCAAGGTGTACATTGCATTTACTTTTTAGTTATTTCCCATTTATTCATTTAATTTTAGTTATTTTTTCTTTAAAATACTACAATCTTTTTTAGCATCAGTATTGTGTATTACTATGTTCTTTTTCAAAGCACCAACCCCTATTTCATCTTAGTGACACATGATGACCTTCAACTGGGGCATATGTATAAACATAATATTTTCAACCTTTTATCAAATATTGATGCTTTGCATCTTATAAGAACCCATCGAGACTCAATCTCTTTGAGTGCATACCTTAAAGGTGTGCACTGGGAAAGGGGTCGGTAGAACTTTGGTGCTTCACAAAATTTTTGTTCCTTATTGACACATTATTACCAATCTAACCAGATCTTAAAACCATTACCTAAGATATCACTTCTCCCTTTCACACTCCTCTAGCCTTTCCCCCCTTTCCATCCCTCTTTTCATAACCTTGATCCCCCTTCACCAGTTGACTATACTACATCGATTAGGTTAAAACTATATAGTTTTTATCCTTTGATTATTATATAGGATTGATTGGGTCAACCTTGTACTAGTTTTGGGTATTTTCACTTGAGATATTTTTTATCCCTTTAGCCAACCTAGCTTAGGACTGAATGATTTATCTCTCAAAAACATAGAGGGTTGATTGGGTTGGCCTCGTACAGTCAACATATTTGGAAGGATTTGGGGTGAGATATACCTATAAATATACGATCATTTCATCATTATTTCAATATGTAATTAAGAGTTATTATTTGCTCATGCTTCTTTACAATTTGTTCTTCCACCATTCTACTTAAGGATTCTTAGGTTAGGGTTTCTACTTGGAGAATCTAGTCTTGTGGATAAGTCTTGCATGCTTTGGAAATTCTTAGTTATCCTTACAAACAAAAATACCTCTTATGAAGCCCCTTTTTCCAAGGGAGAGATTGAGTCTCAATGGGTTCACATTCAGGTAAGTATATTCTAACTTTATTCTCCTCTCTTTAGTAGATAAAAGTAGCATAACTATTGGCTCAAATAATTTACCCTTCATATTCTATGCATTAGGGTCTTAATAATACTTATCTTAATTGAGATTTCCTATGCAAGTATTTGAATGCTTTAATAACCCCTCATGTTGTGCCACAAGATTTGGTGTGCACTAGATTAGATTTATTTTCTTGTTATTAGATATAGACTGAAACATCAATACCTAGGACTATTTTATGGTTTTTACATGATTATGTTAGAATATAAGCTTTGGAACCCTTCCTAGCATGGTGTATTATGACAAGTGATCCCATAATAAAGTCTAGTGGATCCTCATATTGGTCATGCTCCCACTTAACAAATGTATTTCCAATCAAAAATGTAAGTATGCTCTATCTTATTTAAGCTAGGATTGATTTAGAAACATGATGTATTTTTGATTGCATACATTAGACAATATGGTGGAGTCAACCTTGGGTATGCTCAGCCATTACTTATTCATCACTCTCTAGTATCTAATATTATTGTCTTGAAATAAATTTTTGGATGCTTCTGGATTTATATTTAGATAACTCTCAAACTATGGTATTACATATACATAATCAATGAAATCTTGGTCTAGATTTACAATCCTTTCCCATTTATCATTTAACACCTCTCTTGTTAGCATGATAATTCTATGCTAAGTGTAAGTACTAGCTCAAGGATTTTTAGTAACATAGGGAAAGATGTTACTTGGGGAAGTCTTGAGTCATAAATACTCTTGATCTAATTATTCTTGAATTCTACATTGATCCTAGTTCAGAAGTCACCTAGATCAATATGACCTAGGTATGTGTCTATAATCTTAGTGGTGTTGGATTCTAAACTAACAGTTACACTAGGTCCCTTAGAATTTAACTTCATCTCTTTCCCAAACATGGAGAACGGAGAGAATAGTGAGGTAAAACCAACTAGTTGGAAATATTTGTAGGTGCTAGAAGTAGGTGGAAACTCTAGTGGACCTTGGAGATGTTCTATGTAGGTGAAAATTTCATAAGAAAGTGTAACTGTAAAGCATGTTGAAATCTCTGATGAAGATTGGAGGTGTAAATTTTAGGTTAGATCTCTAGTGGAATTAGGAGGTGTTTGAAATAATAGGAATGTCTATGGGTTTGTATGTTATATTTTTTAAGTTGAAATTAAATGGGGATGGGAGGTGTTTGAAATAATGGAAAGCTCCACAAAACTTGGAGTTACAGTTTGTTGGTTAAAATTATATAAGGACTTGGAGGGATACCAAGGAATATTTTCTTAGTTTTTGGGAATATTAATTTGTGTAAATTAGACACCTTATATTTTTACTATGAAACATGGAAAAAAACCCTAGGATCTCAACTTGTTTTTAAATGCATAGAAAACATGACCTCTTAGGCTAAAAATCCACATAATGATATCAAGACAAAAAATTAGAAAAACTTTAATGATGACTAAGCAAATGAAAACCCTAAAATTTATAATCCAACCTACAGATGGCATTTTCAAGAATGAAAATAAATCAAAATAGATTGGAAATTCAAAAAATGTAGAATGTAGAGCAAAGTACCATGTAAGGCATCAATGGTGGCATAGTATGGCTTGTGGTCACAAATTTTAGGGTTGTGGCTTAGTGGTAAAGGTGTGGCACATATATCAAGGTCACTATCATATTTATAGAGCTTAAAACTCAAATTAGTAATTAAATAATGATAAAATCCCTAATTTTATTTATATAGACCCTCTAAAATTAAGGCCTTAATGGTGGTGGGTGGCATAAATTTTAAGTCTTCAAATAATTTTACAATTTTGAAAATTACATGTTGATCTTCAAATTCTATGGGCAAGGATAGGTTTAATTCTTCCAAAATTGGAAGGCAAAACTCCAAGAACAATTTGCAATTTTTCAAAATTGTAATTTTCACTTAGAGTTTTGGATTCCATGGGCTAGGTTGTTTGTGAGAAGTAGAACCTAGATTATAATTTACAATTTTCAAATTACAAATTGCTCTCTAAGTTACAAAATTTGGTTGGAGTGTTTCACAAGAACCAAAACTCTGTCTACAATTTTTAATCTTGAAATTGTAAATCACAGTCTGAGTTGTAGTTTCTATGGAGTACTTGGTTTGTAGGAGTTGAAACTCCACTTATAATTTACAACTTTTCAAATTATGAATTTCAAGTGGGTTTATAGTTTCTACTAGTTAGTGTATTGTAGGATCTAGAGGTTTGGATGTAATTTACAATTTTCAAAATTATAAATTATAGTTAGATTTCTAGTTTCTATTAGCTAATGTATTGTGGGGTTTGGAGATCGAGAAGCAATTTGCAATTTTGTGAACTAAAAATTGTAGGAAGATTCTCAAATTCTACAAGATTAAGGAAATGGGTGTTTTAAGTCAAATCAAGTTATATTTCCAAAAAATTAAGGGGTCTCTTCTAGGGTACTTGATATTTTGATATTTTTGGGACAAAAAATATTAATAGTATTATCTGCGCTAGCTCAGGTGAGTTGGTTCAAACTAGAAAGATAGGTTGTGAGGTGATTATAGGCACACTAACATGAGAAAAAAACACTGATAAGGGTGGAATTAAGAGAGGCATAGACATGGTAGGCCTTAGCTCAAGAGATATCTGCACATATGGATATCATGAGTCAGCTAACATAGGTACATGCCTAGGTGGCCAAACTACAGGGTCATCTTCTTTACAAAGTACCATTAAAAGGGGACTATCCAGTAAATCTATGGGAATCATGGCTAGGCAATGAGATAGACATGATAGAGCCCATCCTTTGAGTTAGAGTGATGTATTTTTGTATTATGTATCAAAAACACATGATATATTTATATAGATATCTAAATTTGATAATTGGATATTGATCTTATGTGTTTTGTATTATGGTTATGGTTTTGGATGCATGGATATATTTATTATATCACATGTATTTATATTTTGTTCCATATGATATAGGAAACATATGTGTTTTGTTTTATTTTCTAGCACTATGTAGGACATATGCATCATTTTAAAAAAACAAGAAAAAATACTTGGATAATTATAATCAATCAAAAATAGATGTACTACACACTATTTCACATTGGGAATGTGTAATAACAAAATATGACTAAGTATAATAAACCAAATAATGGTAAACAAGAGGGATTTTTTTTAAAAAAAACCATGACAAAGATTGGCCCGAAATGAAAATAAGTAAAATCACACTAAAGCACATTGGGAAGTATGAAAATAATGTAATAAAGTGGAAAACATGTAAAAGAATAATGGTAAAAAAAATAAAAAAAATTAAGTGAATAAATCATACTAAATCACGTTGGGAAGTATAAAGAGAAACAAAAATGGAAAAAATGGTCTTAAATTAATCACAGTAATTCAACTTGGGAAGTATGAAAAATGCAAGAAAAATGGTTAGATTCTTACATGTAATCAAAAAATAAGAAGATAAAAGTGAAAGAGTAATGAAGTAATCATAAAACATACTAAATCAAGATGGGAAGCATACCAATGATGTGTAACTCATAATAAATGACATCTTATTTCATATTTGACACATGTAATTTTATTGTGACTTGGATTATTGGAAAATTTTATGAGGAAGGCTAGGTCATATCTGTGGTCATACACTACAACTCACAAAGGGAACACCAATGAGGTGGAATTAATGTGAAAATATGGTAAAAATGGGATGTTGGTAATGGTAATGTGGAAATTTGGTAATTTGTGAAGAAGTATAGGTCCTATCCATGGTCTTATAATGTAAATCACAAATGCAATCCCTATGGGAGTGATTAATGAACAAAATAATATTTTTCAAGGGGAAATATTAGGATTTTTATGGAGTGAAAAAGGGAATTTAAAAATTATAAATTCGGCATCTGATGAGAAAACCTTATAAAACATGAGGCACGATAATGACATGATAATACACTAAGTGACTAGTAACTATCAATGTACAAAGGAAATTCGTTCGCTATAGACACAAAGTTGTGTAGGAAAATAAGTATGTTACTAAGATCAACTTGTCAAGGTATATTTTGAATAATAAAAAGTAAAATGGACATATATTCCCATGATGTATTCCCCATTCCTTATAACTCCTTATAGAGTCATCGATCTACAATGAAGATTGTGTACTTTCATAATAAATTAGGTAACACTAAAAGATTTTTAATTCTCTTTTTCTAATCTACTGGCCTACCACACCCCAATGGACCCTGGCTCTATCATGAGGCCAACTGTTGAGTTTGAGTTTTGATTATAAAAAGGAGATGTTATACACTATTTTTTCCATTTATGTTTTATGTACTTCCCAACGTGATTTAGTATGTTCTACATTATTTTTTGCCACTTATGTTTTACATACTTCCCAACATGACTTAGTATGTTATACATTTATTTCTACAATCTATGTGTTCCATGCTTCCTAACATGATTTAGTATGTGTTGGCTATTTTGGCCCACATACCAAGCTTCTACCTGGTTTAAAAAAATGAATATGGTCCCTATTATTGAATGGATTTTGTGGCTTAGAAGAAATTTCAACATTGTAAATGGAGGGATCCAAGCAAGTTTTCATGGTGCTAAATATTTGTAGAAACAAGTCTAGAAGAAGCCTAAGTTTACAATTATTCAACTTGTGGCCAAGTGTAGCATTCACAATTCCTTCAGAGGAAGTGTTATACACAAATATTGAAACAAATGTACAAGGCTTAGTTCTTTTGAGAGTTTTATCCCATTTTATTTGGCTAAGTGTTGATTTCTTTTGGGGGTTTTATTTTGGGATTTTTGTTTAAGTGTTGAGAATAGTTTTGGACATTTTATCTATAATAATTTCCTTGAAGGATCATTATTTGAGAAATTGGACCTTTACAGAAAGCCTAACGGATATATTTTCAAGGAAAGTGACCAAGGAAAGTTCCTTAAAGGGTCTTTTCTCAGGAAGGTGTCCTAAACACTTTTTACAAAGGGCACTTTCTTCATCAAAAGGTCCATTGCAACTTTCTCGAAGGGTTATTTCTCAGGAGAATGGTCTAGTTCAAGGTTTTTAAAGGGTTTTTTTTTATTTTGAGAAAGAGTCCATTGTAGAATTTTTGAAGGGATTTTACAAAGGCCAAAGAGCCATTCTAAGGGCATAATTCCTTTGATAAAATTATCTAGGATAATTTTATAGAAGGTAGATTTATTTCAGAGATTTTGTCCTAAAGAAAAATACTAAGGTTAATTATTTCAAACATTTTTTAAAGATAGAGACCCCAAAGACATGAATTCTTTTGAACATTTTGTCCAAAATATTTTTTCATGTCAAAGATATGACAAGTTATTTCCTTTGAAGGAAGTGGCTGAGATAAAAGGGCTAAAGATAAAGTGTCAAATGGAAGGATTCTAGGATCTCAATTTGATCACAAGGCCTTTTAATACACTTTGGGTTCACTTAAAGTATAAATTACCATTTACTAAGGACATGACTATATTTGCATAGCCCCCATAGAATTCCAAAATTATTGAAATGGCTTTGAAGTGCATGGGATCCATTTGGTTCTTCATTATGTTCATTGAGACACTTGTGCCTAGTAACAAAAATTTTGAGTGGGTACTTTATTGATGTCATCATTGCCATGTGTGGTAGCTTCTAGAAATTTTGATTAAATGGGTATGTTCAATTTTGAGCCTAGAACGTATGCACCATGTTTTGGGTCCTTTGACAAAGCAAGAGTGGAGTTATAATCCATGAGCAAACTTGGCTCCTCAATCAAAATTTTCCAAGTTTTCATACTTAACCAAATTTTGAACTAGGACATTATGTAGGATCAAATGGACTAGCCAAATTAAGCATTTGATACCTTCACCTAGAAAGTACCGAAGACCAACAAATCAAATGGGTTTTTTCTTTCTAGTCTCAAGAACATATCCTAAAATTTTGGTGCCTCCATGATTCATGCAATTCAATATTTGAGCCTTCAAAGTTGGTCAAAAGCATAAGACATTCACATGAATGTCAAAATAGAGCTCATGTAAAAATCCATATGTGTTTAAATTTGGTGATTCAAGATATGTCATTTTCATTCTATAGGATGAAAAATCATGGTTAGTGGGATTTCAAATTTAAATACAAATCACAAAAAATATTATTGAGATTAAATTTGATGGTCATGTGACCATTAATGATGGTCACACAAATGTCATTTGATGAGAGTGAGGATATCAATTTTAAGATCGTGAATTATCCATTTGCTTTTAAATGGTGGGTCCCAGTAGATCAATAGTTAGTACTTGATCAAGCATCTAGATCTAATAATGAGTAGAGGTCAAAGGGTCAGTGAATCTCAAGGGTAAATGACTGTGGAACATATGTCAAGAATGAATTTAACTAGATTAATATATATGGATCATGTTCATTCACCTCAGGTAGATTTAATGGTGTGAGAAAGGGTCAGAGAGTCAAGGATCTAAGCTAGTTCTTGACAATTAATCAAAACAAAAGAGATCCCAATTGACATAGATAAAGGTCAAAGGGTTAGTTTTTGACCAAGGTAAACATACATTAGTAGAGTCAAGCTTGAGCATGATTTAGTTTGAGCCAAAATTAGATGTTTTAGGATTATATAGAACCATTGAGAACCTACAAAGGTAGACATGTAGGCTTTAACTGCTTCATTGCCAAAGGTAGTTGTAAGAAAATGACCTCCCTCCCCACTTTGGCATGCATCAAAAAATCATTCATGAGTATTTTTGCATCAATAAAAAATGAAAATGACTTGGTCCCATTGTATCAACCACCATGGATCATCATAGAGAAGATATTGTAATGATGCAATGGATTGAAGTGACCTAGATCAATCAGGAAAGATTTGAGTTAGCTTGATTCACAGAGGCATTTGTAACAACTTTTCAAATGGATTTAAACTCACATGTTTCCATTATTTAGCACCAAAACTCTCTCTCTCTCTCTCTCTCTCTCTCTCTCTCTCTCTCTCTCTCTCTCTCTCTCTCTCTCTCTCTCTCTCTCTCTCTCTCTCTCTCTCTCTCTCTCTCTCTCTCTCTCTCTCTCTCTCTCTCTCTCTTCCCTTCTACTATAAATATAGCCTTTGAGATATTTTTTTACATCCTTTAGGCTGGTATGACTAGATTCTATTAAAATTATATTTGACACCTCTTTGAGTAGTGAATAAAGTATTTTAAAGTCATTTGCTAATTTGTATTTAGTGTTTTATGTTTGTTTAAAATGCAAATGTGAATCTTATCTTCCTCTTGCATGTAAAATATTAACCTAAAAAAATTATAGGTCATATAATGTGTCTCAGCATTGATCTCTTAAGAATATAGTGGACAGTTGAATTTAAGTGTCTTTAACTAGACCTTATTTTCATTGCTCCCTAGTTTGAGTGTATCAAACTAACCTCTATATAAAATATTATTGCATAAAAACTATAGTAAGCATTGAACTAGCTTCTTTCAGTCTATTACTATGAAATAATCTAAGTTCAAGAGTAGATTTGAAAAATTCTTGGTGCATCACCATATATTAGAATAGGTTTTACTTTATGCAAATTTCTTGACTCTTTTCACCCCAACCAATTTTAGATTTTAGAAATAAAGGTCCAAATTATAAAATATAAGGAGCTAGCCTCAAAAATACTACAGGTATGGTATATTTATAAGCATCCCACAACCTTATACCATTCCCATGTTATTCTATGTATGGGTCAAACTTGAACAAATTTGACCTCTATTAGATATTATCTAGATAGTTAATAGTTTTGGCATGCCCAGTGGGACCACAAATTCAGCCATTAGAGTATAAGTTTACAACATAATCATATTTAGAGATTGTTTTTAGTAAGAATTTTCCCCTATCTCAAGGTCAAATGTATATTATTGTTCTTAATTTGAGTTATCTTCATGATTTTCTATAGGCTATGGTAGTTTACAGAGAATAATTTCATTATTCTTCTCCTTACTAGTATTTCCAACTTGATCCTCATGATCCATATCAATCCTATCATGATCCATATCAGTAACATAATGAGTAATCAAAGCCTTATAAACAATATGAAAGATCATATCAGTCTTATAGTATCTCTCATGAATCTTGTTATCCTCTTGATCAGCCTAATAAAGTCCCTAAATTGTCCATCTCAAACTTCAATAAAACTCTATTTGGCTATGAGAAAGAGATGGTAAGCATTGACACTAATAAAATATATGGAATGGAGATATCCAAGTACAAAATTTATATCATGAGAGTAAATTTGTAGTAGGCTAAATAGGTATGTTCAAATTTCATAAGGCAAGGACATTCAAAGTTCAGTTCTAATATTCCAAACATCGGAGGTCTAATAGTAAATATTTAAGAGAGGTTAGTGGTTTATGAGAAATCCTAGGGTCCTCCTAATAAAAATTATGTTCCCATAGAATTACCCTTTTCCATTTATGATCAACAATCTAATGTTTATCATAGCCCTCAAGAGCCAATCCAAACCTTGCCTAGCTTTCCTACCTAGAAGTCTATCTAGGAAAGATCTCAATAAGTTGAAGAAGCTTGTTATGAGGAGACTAATTTTTAGATTGAAAAGATCATATGTGAGCCTATATCTTAAAATTTGTAGAAAGAGGTGCCCAATGATCCAATTCATAATTTTGAGGCTAATTTAGCTAGGTAAATTGAGCTTGTAAATCAACATCTTTAGTATTCAATGACAACTACAATGTCAACACAAAAGCAAATTCCTTGTTTCACACCCATGGATTCAAAAATTATAGAATTAGATTTTAATAAACCCAAGTTCATGAATTAGAATCAAGTAAAATAGTCCATAGAGAAATAATAACATTCAATCATGCTTTAAGATGTTGAGTTCAAGAGTAAACTAGAGATTCTTCATCCTCCACTCATTTCTCCTTAGAAGCCAAAGTCCTTTCCTTCATGAAAAGCCATTCAAGAAATAGTGAACTAGAGAGAGGAGGTGAAGGTGATCCAAGAGGATCAACCTCAAGAGGAAATTCAAGTATTTATTGTAATATATCTAGACCTTTCTCATATTGTTGAGTACTTTTAGGAATCTACTATGTCAATCCTAGAGAAGGATCTTATCCCTTTTGAAGTAATTTGAGGAAGTTGTAGTTGAAGTAGATGGAGATAAAATAGTATTACATGATCAAAAGGAGGACATAATCATATACACACTTAATTTTAAGGAAGAAATTGATAAATTCAAAAATTTTGTTGTTGAGATAGAAGATTAGTTGAGAGTAGATAAAGAAATTCAAGAGGGAGACACTTTGATTGCACAAGTTGAAGATATGTTCCATGAGCTCATTTATCCAACAATACCTACCATCCATCATGAAGAGAAGACACTTGAAAAAGTTTATTTTTAGGATATTCTACATGAATAAGATGAGATGTCATTCTCTGTAGAAGATGAAGATGAAGCAAGTGTAGCAGATCAAGAGCTATCATATGACTCCATATAAAAGGTATAAATATGTGATCAAAATGTTTCAAATGGTAAAAATGCAAATGAATTTCATATACTTTGAGTTTCTAATGATGAAGAGGCATTTTAGGATTATTTAAAGATTTTTTGTGAAAATTTTTATAGTCCATTTCCACCTCATATGAAGATTGGGGAATGTTATGTAATAAGTACTATTGTGGCTCTTCATCAAGAATAAATTAATGATTTATTACAGCCAACTTGGGATACCTATCAAGAAGTGTAATAATATGACAAGACATTACCTCAAATAGAATATAATGAAGACACCAATCCAAGCATACTAGTTTATTTGTTAATTTATTCATTGGATGAGAATGTGATAAATTAGGATCAGCCTATGAACAAGGTAGATATAACATTTTTGATGTAAGAATGAATAATTTGGGAAGGTCATGATTGAATCTTAGATCCATACCTTTAATAAATGTACCTAAGAATGGATCTTGGAATCCTAGATGCATCATCAAGAAGATGTGATCATCCTATTTATTTTAGCTACAGAAGAGATCTATCAAGAGATGACAAATAAATTTCAAGGTTTCATGGTGCATCAAATAATTTTCCATTTGATCTTGGAATAAAGTTTTGTACATAAGTAGATAGGTCTATTTTTTTCCTCCAAGTGATTGTGCACTTTGTTCTATTTTTTTTTAGTTTGGTGCTTTGTATTTTATTGATTTGTTGTTATTTGTCCCCCATTACTCTAAAAAAGTGTTTCCATAACTCAAGTAGATTATATTTGTAAGTATATTTTCATTTGATCAAGATTGTTCAAGGTTTGGGTTCCATGACTAATAGGCTAGTCAAGCCAACTGAGTCTACAAAATTGTTGGCCATTTTGACCCACATACCAAGCTACTACCTACTTTGAATAGATAGATATGGTCCCAATTATTGAGTGGATCAAGTGTCTTAGAAGCAAGCTCAACATTACAAATGGAGGGATCCAAGAAAGTTGTCAAGGTGTTAAATAATTACAAAAATAGGTCTAGAAGAAGCTTAGGTTTACACTTATTCAACATTTGGCCAATTGTAGCATTTAGAATTCCTTATGAGGAAGTGTTCTGCACAAAGCCCACAATAAATGTAAAAGGCTTAATTATTTTGGGAGTTTTTTCCCACTTTATTTGGCTACGTGCTGGATTTATTTTAGGGATTTTATTTCTGACCTTTTGCTTAAGTATCAAGAATTATTTGAGACACTTTATCCAAAATAATTTCCTCAAAGGATCATTCTTTGAGAAAGTGGACCTTTGTAGAAACCCCAAAGGATATCTTTTCAATAAAAGTATCCAAAATAATTTCCCTGAAGGGTCTTTTTTCAGGAAGCCATCCTAAACACTTTTTTTGAAGGGCACTTTTCTTCACTAGAAGGTCCATTGTAATTTTCCCAAAGGGTCATTTCTTGGGAGAATGGTCTAGTTAAATATTTCCAAAAGTTCATTTTATTTTAGGAAAGGGTCCAATGTAGAAGTTCTGAAGGGATTTTCCAAAGGCTAAAGGGCCATTCTAAGGGCATAATTACTTTGGGAAAATTTTCTAGGATAATTTTCTCAAAGGTAGATTCATTTGGGAACTTTTGTCCCAAAGTAAAAGACTAAGGTGAATTCTTTTAGACATTTTATCTGAGACATAGATCTCAAATACATGAAAAGAACTGCTCAAAGCAAAGATATGGCAAGCTATTTTCTTTAGAGGAAGTGGTTGAGACAAAAGTGCTGAATATAAGGTGTTTAATGAAATAAAGGGTCTAGGATCTTAATTTGATCACAAGGCCTTTTAAGACACTTGAGGTTCACCTAAAGTGTAAATTTCCATTTTCTAAGGATAGGACCAGATTTACATAGCCCCATGGGATGCCAAGAATGCTTGGAATGGATTTGAAGTGTGTGGGATCCATCTAGTTCTTCATTATGTTCATTGAGACACTTGGGCATAGTAAAATAAATCTTGAGTAGGTACTTTGTTAACATCACCATTTACACATGTGGTAGCTTCTATTGAAATTGATCAAATGGGTCTATTCAGTTTTGAGCATAGAACTTATGAACTAAGTTTCATCTCCTATGAAAAATAAAAAATGGAGTTATACATGAGAAAATTTATCTTAGTCAAATTTCTCCAAGTTTCCATACCTATCCATTTTTTGAGCCAGGATGTCACAGAGGATAGAATGGACTAGCCAAATTATGTGTTTAATATCTTCACCAAGAAAGTTTCAAGGACTAGTAGATCAAATGCATTTATTATTTCTTGTCTCAAGAACATCTCTTGAATGCTTAGTACCTCCATAATTATTTTGCTTTAAGATATGATCCTTAAAATTTGGTGAAAAGCATAAGACATTCACATGAATGTCAAAATAGAGCTTATGCAAAAATCCATATGTGTTTAAATTTGATAGTTTATGGGACATCATTTTCATTCTATGAGATGATAAATGATAGTTGGTGAGATGTCAAATTTAAAGATAGAGAAAGATAAATCTTATTGAGATTAAATTTGATGTTCATACAACTGTTAATGATGATCATGTGAACATCATTTGATGGGAGTAAGGATATCAATTTTAGGATCACGAACTAGCCATTGGCTTTCAAATGATGGGTCTTGGCAGATCAATGTTTGGTGTTTGATCAAGAGTCTAAATTAAATGTTAAGTAGAGGTTAAAGGGTTAGTGAATCTCAAGGATGATTAATTGCATGACAAGTGTCAAGGATGTGTTTAATTGGTAGAAGGTCGATGGATCATGTTCATTTTCCTTAGGTAAATCTGATAGTGTGAGCAAGGGTTAAAGATTCAAGGATCTGAGCTAGTTCTCAATGACCAATCAAAATAAAGGAGATCGCAAATGACTTAGACAGAGGTCAAGGGGTAGGTTTTTGACCAAGGTAAATAGACATGAGTGGAGCCAATCTTGAGCATGATTTAGTTTGATCCAGGAGTGGATATTTTTGGATTAGATAGTGCCATTGAGAATGTACGAAGGTAGACATGTAGGCTTCAACTAATTCATCACCAAATCTAACTTCATGAAAATAACCTCCCTCCCCACTTTGGCATGCATCAACAAACCATTCATAAGTAGTTTTTCATTAAGATAAAATGAAAATAACTTGGTCCCACTAAAGTAGTCACCATGGAGCATCATAGAGAAGATTTTAATGATGCAATGGACTGGATTAACTTGGATCAATCAAGAAAGATTTGAGTGAACTTGATTCAAGGAGGTAGTTGTAACAACTTTTTAAATGGATTTGAACTCACTTGTTTCCCTTTTTGAGCACCAAAAATCCCTCTCTCTTGCTTCCCTTCTACTATAAATATAGCCTTTGAGCTATTATTTTATATCCCTCAAGTTGGTATGAATAGACTTTGTTAGAATTATATTCGACACCTCTTGGAGTAGTGAATAAAGTAATTTTCAATCATTTCCTAATCTATATTTAGTGTTTTCTATTTGTTTAATATAAAAATTTGATTTTTATCTTCCTATTGAATGTATAATCTCAAGATAAGTTCTATAAATTTTATTTGTAGGTCATATAATGTGTCTCAGCATTGATCTCTCAAGAATATAGTGGACAACCAAATTTAAGTATCTTTAACCAAACCTCATTTTTATTGCTCCCTAGTCTAAGTGTATCAAACTAACCTCTATACGAAATATTATTGCAAGGAAAATATAATAAACATTGCATTAGCTTATTTCATATTCCATTAGTGTGATAAATAATCTAATTTCAAGAGTGGATCTGACAAATTCTTGGTGCATTACCACATATTAGAATAGGTTTTACTTTATGTAAATATCTTGACTCTTTTCACCCTAACCAATTTTATATTTTATAAATAAAGGTCAAAATTATAAAATAAAAGGAGCTAGCATCATAAAAAATCCCTAGAGTTTTGGTCTAGTTATAGGCATCCCACAACCTTATACCATTCCCATGTTAGTCTAGGTATGGGTTACATATGAACAAATCTGATCTTTATTAGGTGTTATCTAGATATCTAAGAGTATGTTTTACATTACTTTTTCCATTTATGTTTTACATGATTTTAAATTTTATTTAATGTGTTTTACAATCATTTGTCATTTATTTGCCATCATTTTGTCATTGATTTTCCCTCCATATTTTAGTTTTAATCTTGCCTTAACAATCCTAATTTGCTAATTTTTGAAAGACCTTCATATATTTGTCTCTACTCACTCTTTTTATAAACCATAAAAATTTATGGAATCATGACATCATAGAGAATAATTTCCACTACTATATGCCTATATTCCATTTTTTTGATTTTTTACTCTTTTTTCACTAATTTCTATAGGTTCACCTCATGTTCTTCACATTGGATGCCTTCACTTCTATTAAAATATCCTTATTTATCTACAACACCAATATAATTAAAGGTATGTGTTTTTAAATTCCATATTTTCATTTATCTTATTTACTCCTTGCTACATTTTACTTACCATCAACATTATGTGTCATCATGTTCTATTACCAAAGAACCATCTCGTGTTGTACTTATGTGACATGTGATTAAATTTGAGTGGGAAAGATGTATACACATAATTTTTTCATACTTTTATCAATTACTAGTGCTTTTTATCTTTTAATAATCCATTGAGTGTCAATTTGTACGTGAATTCCCTAAGGGGTGCACCGAGAAAGGTATGGGTAGACCATTGGTGCTTTATATAATTATTGTCCCTTCTATCCCTTATTATCTACACACCTATCTCTTGAAAACCATTCCCCTAAGTTTATTCTCTTATTTTTCACACTCTTCTAGTCATTTACCACTTTCATTATCCCTTTCCCTAATCTAAACCCCATTCTAGTAGCTTACATGACTATGTTGGTAAGGTTAACCCTATATTATTATTTACAATAGCTTACTAAGAACTAAGTTAACCACCATGGATGACTTAGTTAATTATTAAGTGAGTTTATTATAAATTACAATACTAGGTCAATTGGGTCAACCTTATTGGCTAAAACTTTTGAAAGGGATTAGGGTTAAATTTGCATATATATACAAGATCATTTTGCCATTATTTAGAGAACAGAATAAGTAAGAATTATTGTTCATCTACCTATCCACAATTATACTTGAGGAGTAAGCTTAGGGTTTCATACTTTCCTTAGAGATACGGATCATATCTTGTGAAGAAGTCTTTTAGATGGATTGATAGGTTGGGTAGCCTATATCTAATTTATCCTTGTCATCCTTACATACCATAATAACCTATTGAAAAGTACCTTGTCCAAGGGAGAGACTGAGACTTATTGGATTCATCTTCAAAGGTAAGTATTCCTAACATTGTTCCTTTTTTATATTAGTATACATATATGCATTTGTACATTTATTCTAAGAATTAGTATTATGCATATATTGAGGTGAGTATATGTCTTCTATACATGTTTAATTTTTTTTTTTATTACCCCCATTTTGTGCCAAAATCTTTGGTGAACACTAGATTAGACTTCACTTTACTTGTTATTAGTTTAGTGAATATGAAACCATAAGACGTAATTACGGTTATTATGTGATTATTCTTAAATGGAGGCTTTGAAACCCTCCCTAGTATTTATTTTGTGATAATATATCCCTTCATTGTGTCTACCAAATCCACATATTGGTCATGTTCCTAGTTATCTAATGTATCCCTAATCAGAAGTGTAAGTATGATCTACCTTCTCCAAGTTAGGATTAATTTATAGACATGATGTATTTTTGATTGCATACACATTCCTTTGATCAAATATTTTGAGAATGTCCTAAAACATTTATAAGATGACCATTACTATCATTAATATATTTATATTCATCCTGCTTAGTAAATCTTGAAAAACCAATTTGACTAGAGGACTTTGCCATTGCTAGCCAATTGACATCCTTGATAGCCATATTGGAAGATGGATCAAATATCATAGTAGAGGATACTACAAAAGTCAACATTAGGACTCCATTTGACCCAAAGTGCATCAAATTAGGCTTGTCCCTCACTAAGGAGGAATGTGAAGTTTTTATAGCCCTTTTGAGGGAGTTTATTGACATTTTTACATGGGCCTATTTAAAAATGCTAGTTTTGGACCCTACCTTAGTTGTACAACATCTTGTTGTGCATCCTAATGCTAAACTTGTGAAAAAAAATTGTGTAAGATGCATTTTCATATTGTAGTATTAGTTAAGAAAGAATTGGAAAAACTATTTGAAGAGAAATGTATCTAATCTATCAATTATTCAAAATAGATCTCAAACATTGTGCTTGTCAGTAAATAACTAGAAGGAATCATAATCTTCATTGATTTTAGAGACATAAATAAGGCATGCCCCAAGGATGGATTTCCTCTACCAAATATTGTTATGATAATTAACTCCATATTTAGGTATGAATTCATTCTTATTATGCATGGATTTTTAGGATACAATCAGCTCAAGATTTCACTATAAGACCAATACAAGATAGTGTTCACCACTCCATGGGGAATGTTTTTCTATTAGGTTATGCCACTCAACCTCAAGAATGTTGGGGCCATAATTAGAGAGTCATGACCATCATATCTCATGATATGATGCATGATATTATTAAATACTATGTTGATGACATATTGGGTAAATCAAAGACCTATGTAGATCATCTAGGCATGCTATTAAGGATATTCATAAGGCTTCATGAGTACAAGGTTTGAATCAATCCCAAAAAGATCATATTTGGTGTCACTTTTGGCAAATTATTAGTCTTTATTGTTTATCACTAAGGAATTGAAGATGATCCTACCAAGGTAGAAACCATTATAGAGATGCCACCACCTTCCACTTTGAAGCAACTTCATAGTTTATAGGATAAAATCTAGTCTATCAAATGCTTCATTTTACAATTGGATAATAAGTGTCATCCTTTCACTCACATGTTGAAGAAATGTGTTAAATTTATTTGGGATGAATAATATTAGAAATAATTTGATCATCCAAATAAATATCTTTCCATTCCACCTATTATGTTACCACCAATGTCCAATAGGCCATTCCTACTATACCTATCTTCCATTAACAAAACCCTATAGACACTTTTAGCTCAATGTGACTAAAATAGGAAAGAGCATGTTGTGTAATATATGATTCATACACTAGTCACATATAAGAATAAATATACACCAATAGAGAAATATTATTTACCTATGGTCTTTGTATCCCAAAATCTATGGCATTATATGCTTAATAACAACACCATAGTCATTACCAAAGTAGATCCATTAAAGTATTTACTATCCAAAATATCTTTATAGGGATACATAGCTTAATAGATCATGCTTTTGAGTGAGTTTCAGATTGATTATGTCCATTAGAAATCCATAAATGGATAATTACTTACAGATCATCTTGTTGAATCTACCCTTTTAGATATCAAAACTAATCATATTTACATTCCCAAATGAGTCCATCATGACCATCATAGAAACACATCATGAGGAGTAGAACTAGAATCTATATTTTTATGGGTAATTCACATTTCATATATTAGGACTAGAACTATTATTTTTTATACAACATGGGGATATTATTCCCAAATAATTATGTATTAGATTTCCTTATACTAACATTTCTAAATATGAAACACTCACTATAGGTATTCATCAAGCAGGACAATGGAACATTCAACATATTATGGTTCATGATGATTCTCATTTAATCATCAATCATGTTACAAAACATTTTTAGATCAAATATGATAAGATCGTACCATACAAGACCATGGTGGACATTCTCAAACAACAAATTACCCATATACAATTTGAATACATACCTCAGTCTAGTAATAGGCTAATAGATTCCATGGATATCATCAGTTCTTTGATCCTTATTATAGACAAAGTAAAATATTATCAGTTCCTCATTGAACATCTTATAGTGCCTACTCATGAACCTTCGACTATCATAACAATCTATGATATTTTTGGTTCCAATTATATTTTGTACTTAGACCTATATAAATACCTTCATCATCACATCCTTCCACTAAACCTATCATGTAAACAATAAAAGGCCGTTACACACTAAGCCTCTTGTTATACCCTACTTGACCCAACCCTTTACCACATGAGATTTGAATGAACTCTTCTTTGTTATTTAAATTTAGTAGAGGCTACATTAACATTGAGGGTGTTGACACCTAAAATTAGCCACCAATGGATTCATACCAAAATTTAGATTGATTATTACCAACATTTGCAAATCTAACCTAATAATCATTAAACATCTTAAATTTGGCTTCATAACATGCAATTTGGCATATAAACCTATTAAATAGAGCAAATTCACACATGAAATTAATTCAAATTTTGAAAAATTATAAAATGTTTAAAAATAATTAATTAACATGAAAAACATAATCAAATTCCTAATTGAATCATCCATGAGCAATTAAATGAATTATCAAAAAAAAAATCAAAAATCAAATAATATCCTAGGAATTCATACTTACCTTTTTGTGAGTTGTCAAATATCCTAAAATATTTTAACATGTCTATTCATTGCCAATCATGAATATTTGACACCTTTTAACTCTATTGAGTTTAATTAACTCACTAAAGCTAGGTTTGAAACAATTTCAAGCTATAGCTACACTTTATCTCATCTTGGGTTGGGGTTAGTTGTTAAACCTATAAATACAAGCCTATACCTCTTCATTTAGAGATATCGATCATAGTAAAGTTATAATATTGTTTTTATAAAAATATTTCATGACAATAGTGTAATAATCCAAAATAACAAGCCAAGCCATCAAGCTACATCAAACAAGCATGAGCCAAATAATGGTGCCAAGGAGAGAAGGAACCACATAACTCCATTTGCTAAAGACTTCTTCAGCATAAGCTAAGAAAGGCAAATGAAGACATCATTTAAATCATTAAATG
Organism: Torreya grandis; assembly: GCA_037957365.1. Classification (NCBI taxonomy): domain Eukaryota; kingdom Viridiplantae; phylum Streptophyta; class Pinopsida; order Cupressales; family Taxaceae; genus Torreya; species Torreya grandis. Next base: position 236,794 of record JARHVA010002656.1, read on the forward strand.
AAGGTATGGAATGTTTAATTTCTGTAAATTCTATTTGAGCTTTGATATTTGCTATTTTTTCACTAAGCTCCCCTTATGATCTAGGCAAGTAAGTGGTATGCATGTTAGTGTGTTTTTATTCAAGTTTTTCTACTTGTTCTAACACATGATATAACCACCATTATTGGATTATTTGATCATAAATGCCATGATATATGGGACATAAATAATCACACATAATAAAGAAACCAAGATGTAACTCATAAATATTTGAATGAATTCTTGAATATCATCAAAATTGGAGTTTTAGCTTTGTTTTTCTCATATTTTTGATTTTTTTGTTCACTTATATTTACATAGAGACAAACATCATTTTTCCCTAACCGGTATCAGTCCTTAATAACCAATATTTGTCATGTATAATTGACATTGATTACTTTGTGTATCCCTAGAACTAATCTCATTCACTGTGCAGAACAACAAGCAAATTGACTATCTTTCAAAGCTTCATTTGGGGTCATATAGACTCCATTTTTGATGATTTTTTTTTAAAACCATGTGTTTTCTCCTAAATTTTTATAATATGCTATTTTTTACCTTTAATTTTCATAAATGTTTCACAAAATATTGAAATGGGATTTTGAATCTTTTTAATGTTTTTAATTATTATTTTTTGGTTTCATTGAAATATGTTTTCTTTGTCTAATCATCCTATTACAAGTCTAGTTTAATTTTTGTGTTAACCTTGGTCTAAATAATGTTTTTTAATCATGTTTGTTTTTCCTTTAGTTTCATAGGCAACGTATCTCATTCCTTATCAACCAATATTGGTTATTACCAATCAACATCAGTTCCTTGATAACCGATATCAGTCACTGTGTTTTTAAAACACAAACCTAAGATCTATCTTTTAAATTTTTATTTTAACACCTTTAAATGTGTTTCAAATTAGGATGAGACTATCTAACCATTTTAGGGCCAAGGTGTGAATTGAACATAATTTTTCAAGTTTAAATGGTTTTTAGCATTTCAATTTATGTTTGAAAATAAATTAGGATAAATCTTGAATATTTGGATTTTAGGGCTTAAAATGAACCTAGCTGATTTTGTATTGAAGTTTTTTTGTGAAATTTGTTACATGTTTTTCACTCAATCCAAGGGGCCAAGGAACGTCATTTCAATGTGTTTTAATCTTGATCACTTCATCTTTTTGTGTTTAAAAAGAACATAGTTCATTTTTATGCCTTAGATGTTTTCAAAGTTTTTGAAAGTTTCAACTAATGCCAAGGGGGCCATAAAAATTCACAACACATTTCATTTTTGGTTCTTTAAAATGAAATTTGAATCACTTAGTTCCTAATTTCAAAAATGATCATTTTATGCCATGTTTATTTTGACTTATTTGTTTATTTTCATAAAATGAATAGTGAGTGTATGCTCTCCCCCATCCCCTATAGGGAACTTGGGTCACCAAAAGCCCCTTTTAACTTACATTTATGCCTAGTCCAAGGCATGAAAATAAATTTGTCTAAGATCTCCCAAAAACCCACATGGTTTAGGTGATCTAAAAATAATCCTAAAGTCTTTCCACTTATTTTGGCATGCAAAAGGGAGGTCATTACCTCTTCATAAGTTATTTAGGGAAGCATTAACCTAGGGATTCATCTCCTAGTAGTGTTTCAACCCCACTCCATGGTAGGGTATATAAATTAGGGTATGCATATTGTCAGATCTAAAGGGTTGAGAAGCTAACCTCTCCTTTTGTAATCAAGTCCCAAGTCAAGTATAATAAACTAGGGGATTCTAATAAGCAAACCATAGATGGAATCACTATGAAAAGGAATAAACCTTTACATAGTAATTTAATCAGTATGAAATCAATTTATGTAATGCTTTTCTTATGTTAGCCACACTTGGGATCAATCTAGACATTTCAAAACTATAGTTTAATCAACCCCACTTACCATACCTTGTTAGTTTAGGGATTAGGATGATTTACTTAGTTGTTTTGGTCTTTCTCCTTTATATATTGATATTTTAAGACTAAAATTTTATTTGTTTAAAACCATGTCAAAATGGGTTTTGTTTATTCATCAATCCTTTATTTGAGGAAGTGTTATGTTGGCTATTTTACACCACACATTTTCTTTAAATTTTTTTGTCAAACTTGCTTATGTGTATCTTGATTGAAATATGTAATGTTATAATGCCCAAATTATTTCAATATTTTGACCCTTTAAGTATTTGAAACAAACCATTATTACATCTTTAGAGAGTGATAATGTTGTTACACTACTTAATTTGTTGTAGGAATTTTTTGACTTGTGCCTAATGCCATTTTTTCAAACCAATGCCACATATTCCTTTTGTATTTATACCTTGTGCCATTATGTCATTCTATTTTCCCTATTATATTTGTTTGTTTTAATATGCCTAGTTTCCCAAGTTGAGATCTTAATTAACTTTGACAAGTTTAGATTCAAATATCGATTGATTTATGTTTAGGCGTTATCTCATAGGGGTTAATACATAGATATTTCTCTTTTGGGTCATGTAACTTAGATTAATTCATTACTTAATTTAGAAAACTATCGCTTCGATATTTTCATATTACCTTCATGCCATTCAATTTTGTTTAGTTTATTTGTCTAAAAGAGCCAAGTTTTAATCATTGTTTGTGTCTTTTATTTGGGATAAAGTAACTTCTATCCATATAAATTTTTCCTTATGAATTACACAAATTGACCAAGTTTATGTTTGATTTTGTATGCCTACTCTATGCCAAAGTTGTTCCAAGTTTGTTAGATTAAAATATCACCTTTGTAATAAAGCCTAACTTTTGATGCCACGTATGGACAAAAGTACTAGCACATACCTTGTTTAAAGTATGTGTTTTGATGTCACATTTGGCCAAGAGTCCTATCACAAGCCTTGTTTTAGACTAGATTTTTATAATACATTTGGCCAAAATACCTAGCAACTTTTATTTTCCTAGATTAGACCTATTTAGAACACTTTGAACCTAAAGTTTGTCATGCCATTTTTATTAAGATGCTTGAAATTTTGTGTGTGAAACAATTGATGTTAGACATTTTAAAATTATATTTTTTTATACCAAGTTTTAGCATGGACCATTTTGGAGATACAACTCCCCTAGACCAAGTTAGATCAAGTTTTAACCATTTGTCCTTCGGACATTATTTTGTAGAATTTGTATAACTCTAAGCCTTTTTGTAGAGTGTTATCATTAACATGGATATGTCTAGATAAACTTATGGTGGAGTCATGTAAAATCTAATTTATGATATAATGGTCACATAAAACCCAATTGGAGACCCCTACTAGGATAATATTGTTTGTGATAAGGATTCTTATCCACCTTACAACCCTTAATATAGGGAACACAATCAAGATCCACAAAATGATTTTATTGAAGATGATTATGCAAATGATGTTACTTGGGAGATAGATTCATACCCTCCTTACAATAATTTATCTAGGGAACAAAGTCAAGAAGCTACTTATAATCCAAGCCAAGACCCCTAGTAGGATAGGGATAATGTTATTTGGGAGGAGGATCCATACCCTTGTAATACTTAATTTGGGGAACAAATACAAGATCTTCAAGATTCAAAGTCAGTTCTCCATTATTATATCTAGTTGATGTATTATAATCACCCTTATGTGATAACCCATTCTCCCATCTATACCATTAACCCTCTTTTATATTGTGTGATCTACCAATCTCCACAATGTCCAAGGACTACCATTACCCATTTTAAGACCTCATCCTTTACATTGTGTGAACAACCAAGATCTACAATGCCCTATCATTATCCAACCACCAACCATTCTTCATCCATTTAGAACCATTACCCACTTTAGAAAACCCCTATCAATCATCCAACCCCAACTGAGCCAATCAATACCTCTCCAATTGAGCCAGTCATTTGAGGACCAAAATATATTTAAAACTAGTATTTTATAATTGATTGTAAACCAAAGCAAAGAGAACCAACCAAGACATGATGTTTTTGTTTAACCAACCATTTATGATGAGTCAACCTATGATGAATCAACACTTGATACTATACCTATTGTTGAAGAGCCTCACTCTGACAAGCTAGTCTTTGATAAGTCACTTCTTAATAATTATAATGACCTTTGCATAAATCATTAACTTGACCATATGCTTGTTTTTAAAGATCATCCCTCTAACAAGATAATCTCTATAGAGTTTTATTTTTACCTTCTTCCCACCATTAAGGAGTCCTAGATTGATATACCAATCTTTGTCGATCCCATTATGCCATTATATGTCATTACTTATCCCATACCAAACATTCAATAAGACATCATTTTAGAAACATCCACATGTGATGAAGAATCAAAATTCAAGTCAGGTTATATTCTTGAACCAATATCATATTTAGTATCTGAAGTAGAATCAAAATCAATCTCAACATTATATTTAGATTCCCTTGAGTTAGAATTAAATTCAAAATCAAAATATGTTCATGGTTGTTACAACATTTATTATGCATACCTTGTAAATAAATTTGAGTACATTTTTGATACCTCTATAATTTTTTAGGATCAGTAATTCAGCTTTGACACAACTTCTCCTAGTATCTTCTATGAAGATTATGCAACCTCTCCCCATTCCATTACCATTTCACATACCACTACCACCAACCAACCTAGCCATTATATTGGCATTCCACCTCCCATAAGTTTTAATTAAGACTAATAAAAGTATACCTTATTAAATTGCATCCATGGTGACATATGAGTTGAAGAACATCAGAGAGCCCAAGACCACATTCATGCATAAGAAGAACAATCTCCTAGTGAAACCTTTATAGAGGCACTAGGGAACAATCAAATTTCAAACTTAGCTTCTTCTAGTGAAACTTTTTTAAAGGCACTAGAAGACAATCAAAGTCAAAAGTTAATTTCTCTTGGTGAAACCTTCTTAGAGGCACTATGGGACAATCAAGACATATTCATGGGTGAAAACCTCATCAAGGTACTAATAGCTTATCATAACAATAATTCACTGCTTGATGAAGACAAAATCAATATAGCTTCCAATTCACAACATAATAAGATGGTAGTTACTCTCAGGCCTAAACCAAAGAAAAATTTGGTGGTCTTATCAAGAGAATATTTAGAATTATTTTTCCCTACCACATCCAAAGTTATATTGAATCCAAAATCAAAAATATTATGTGCCTAAAAATCCCAATACTCATTTATTTCCTAACCATTATACATTCCATTATCATCCACTATTCCATTTCCTAATCAAACCTATCATCCAACATTTATCCCCATTTACCATCCATGGTTACACTTTCCTTTATAGAGGCTAAAAAGATACCTTATCTTGAAATTTGAAGGAAATATAATCAATGACCAATGAAGATCACAACATCATTTGCATCCAAATCTATAGCCAGTCCTTGATAGAGAAGCTATTTAGAAGAGGTGTGGGATATCAATTTACATAATTAATTATTTTATTTGTATCATTTGTTGATAAGGACATGCATCTCCAAATCATCAAAAAAACCATAAACATTTACCTATGCCAAAATAAAAAACCCTTGTCATTGCCTTTTACCATATATCTTGTGATTTTCATTTGCCATTCCTCTTTCCATTATTTGGTACCATTACATTTACCTCACCTTAACACTTGGGGGAAACCCTATTACCACTTTATCCAATATTCATGCCATCATCATCCTAAACAATGATTTACCATATGTCATCCTACCATGCCATCTCAATCTTAGACCAAAGCCTATTATTAACCATCCTACCCAAGTTTATTTTAATCTTGGCTCATTTAATTATTCCCCCACTTTTTGTAAGGGGATTTTGATCAAGTTTCAATAATTCTATATTTTTTATTAAAATTAAAATATATGAAATTAGTGTGGTAGTAAATATGGAAAGATATCTTTAATTCACATTTATATATGATTGGTACCATTTGGTTATAACCACCTACAATCAAATCAGTAGTCCACCTTGTTGTTAATTATAACTACCTATGGGAAAATTAGAATCATATACCTATGTCCTTTTTACATAATTATAACCACCTATGGGGAAATTATTAACAACATATTTACCATGCACTAATGCATCTACTTCCCATTGTTGTTTTCATTTCCCTAGCCATTTTTTGGATTTGAGAACTTATTTTTATGGAGTCAAGTTTCTCCATGTGTTTTATGGGGGTCAATACAATATGACTTGAGGTCATTTTGGGACTATGTAGGACATACTAAATTCACATTGAGGTCAGCTCAATTACATTTTTCCATATGATCTTTTCATTTTGTGAGTAACTTAAGCCAACACTCTTCCCATTTTGTAAGTTGGACCATTTAGTATCTCATAATTCCCAATCAAGTTGAGATGCTTATAAAATCCCAAAAACATTCATAAAATTTCAAGAATAGAACATTTGTCCTATCTAAGCTTAGTTAATCATCCTTAATCCACCCTACTGGGGAAAATCCATCATAAGGATGTTTTCTTTTGATTTTAGTTTCAAAAATTTTGTGTGTTTTTTTTGTTTGTTTGTTTGCTTGCTTTTTTGTCTATTTATTTGCTTTTAGTATTATTGCCTTGACTCAATATATGTGAATTAATTGGTTGATTCCTTGTAAATTATTTTTAATTATATCTATATTCATATGTCAACATTACCATCATGGTTTTTATCATTGGTACAATTTTTTCAATTGTTTATTGGGTTAGAAGTCAGTCCTTATGCTTATTTTGGGAATGTTCTCATGGTGTTCTATCATGAGGCATACCATCACATACTATAGAAAAAATCATCTCACAATGTTTTATAATCCATGGAGTCATGGAAGTTTCTCCTTGGTACCCTTGGAAAATCCTCCCACCTCCCTAAATCAAATCAACCCATTGACCATTCTAGTTGTATTAATGTTAATAAGTATGAGCATCTCCGTATTAGCAGTTACAATCAAATCACTCACATTGATCAAATATTATTATTTTATTCGACTCTTTCATCACTTTGCACATCCTTATATCCCTAGTTTTTTTGGCTTATTTAGTTATTAGACCATCACATCTACATTTGTGCTTGCTCATCTTTAATCTATGCACCATCTTATATCCTCGAGTTATGCTTGCCAATCTACCCTATTGGGGCATAATCAAACATCTCTATTCAATCCTAATTATCATAATGATTATAACCACCTATGGGAAAATCATTATTTTGAATCATCAACCCTAACTAGGGCATATTCCATTTCCATTGATTATAACCACCTATGGGTGAATTAGTGTCTCAACATTTATTACTAATTATAACTACCTTTAGACATGCAAGCATTTTCTCCATTATATTAATATCACCCATGGGTTAATCTCATTTTTATTATTTATTCATTTCAAAGGACCATACATCAAACATATGATGACCACTCCCTCTAGGGGGCATCATTATAGGCTTCCCAAACATTCTTTCAAGCTTTTTATTCAAATCATCATCTTCTTTCAGGCATACAAGCCTTTTTCTCATTATTTGAGAAGACATTGTTATTTTTATGGTTTAAAACATCTTCCCAAATAGGGGGAAAATGTAAACACCTAAAATTGGCCACCAATGGCTTCATACTAGACTTTAGAATAATTCTTATCAACCTTTACAAATCCAACCTAAGAATCACTAAACATCTCAAATTTGGCTTCATAACATAAAATTTGGCCTCTATACCTATTAAATAGATCAAATGCATACGTTAAATTAATTCAAATCTTTAAAAATTCTAAAATGCCTAAACATAATTAATTAACATGCAAAACCTAGTCAAATTCCTAATTGAATCATACATGCACAATTAAATGAATTATCTAAAAGTAAATTAAAAAATCAAAAAATATCCTAATAATTCATAATTACATTTTTATGAGTTATCAAATATTCTAAAATATCTCAACATGCATATTCATTATTAATCATGACCATTTGACACCTTTTAACACTACTAGGGTTAATAACTCACTAAGGTTAGGTTTGAACCCATTACAAGCTCTAACAATAATCTAACCCATCTTTGTTTGGGATTAGTTTCTAAACCTATAAAAACAAGCCTATACCTCTTTATTTAGAGAGATTGAGCATATTAAAGTTATAATTATGGTTTTAGAATAATATTACATGGAAATAGTGTTATAATGCTAAAATCACAAGCCAAGCCATCAAGCTACATCAAGCAAGCATGAGTCAAACAATGGTGTGAAGGAGAGAAGGAACCACACAACTCCATTTTCCAAAGACTTCTTGAGCATAAGCTGAGTAAGATAAATCAACACATCATTTTAAGCATTAAAGGAAGGTAAGGAATGTGTAATTTCATTACATTTTAGTTGAGATTTATCATTTATTGTTTGTTCACTAAGCTTCCCTAATAATCTAGGCAATTAAGTGTAATGAATGTTAGTGTGTTTTTATTCAAGTTTTTCTATTTTTTTAAGCACATGATCTAACCACCCTTATTTTATTCCTTGATCATATAGGGATGTCCACAAAGGAGTATGTGTAACACACAATAATAGGTCATCCTTACCAAAAAATCTCTTATGTACTAGTTACTATTGGCCAACTATGGAAATAGATGTAGCTATTTATGTCAAAAGGTATAATAAATGTCAAAGGCATACCAATTTGATTCATATTTTAGCCAAAACACTTAAACAAATGCTTACACCATGGCCATTTTCAACATGGTGACTCAATCTCATTGGGAATATTATCCCTACCTCATTTTATGGCCATAAACACATCTTACCACTAATGATTATTTTACTAAGTGGGTTGAAGTAATAGCCCTCACATGACTAGAAAATAGATTTTTAAATTCATCTTCAGCCATCTCATATGCTACTATGGTATCCCATCTGACATTATATCTAATAATGGTTGATTATTTATTAACAATGATGTTAAAGCATAATGTGTCAAGTATAACATCACCCAACATTTTTCCATCACATATTAGCCTCAAGGTAATGGCCAAGTAGAGGCATCTAATAGGACCATTATTAATATCCTTAAAATTATTGTCAATGATGTTAACTACAATTGGCACCTAAAAATATTTCATGCCCTTTGGGTATACCATACTCTAACAAGAGCCATTTCATATTCCCTAGTCTATGGCATAGAGGCCATTCTTCTCATCAAGGTCAAGTTACCTTCTTTGTGTATCTAGTTGAAACACATCTTAGACGATGAAGATTACAAGGTAGCTCAACTGTAATAACTAGATTTACTAGATAAAAAACATATGGTTCTTTTAAACAACCTTCAATCATATCAAAATAGGTTATGTGGTCAATATAACTGGTAAGTCAAACACAAAGAGTTAGAACTTGGTGATCTTATCCTCAAAGGAAAACAAAAGAACACCATGGTTGGGAAAAATAAGAAAGACAATTTTAAGTTTAATTAGATAGGCCATTATGTCATTATTTCTAACTATGGATCTATAACATACAAGCTCACTACACTATATAGAGATAAATTTGATGAGCCCAAGAACATAATACATCTCAAGCATTATTTTCTTGAGAAACTTGAGGTATTATCTATGAGGTTCATTTATGTTGTACGATACCATCATCTTCCTTGTATCATACCATATACCATTCTTACCATACCTTCATTTTTAACCTAAGTTGTCTTTACCCTCTCTTTCCCACCATTTTTTACCTTGGTTTTGATCCATTGGTTCTTAAGGCACCTTTAGTGAGGGGATTAAAATCAAGTTTTAGTAGTTGATTTAGTATTTTATAAATAGATAGTATCTTAGACCAGTATGATAGTGGTTTGGAAATTGTATTATCCATTATTATCACATTTTAACTAATTCCAGGTGCTACTACTTATAACCACCTTTGGAAAAATTAGTATCAATGACCTATGCCATTATTTCCTACTTATAACCACCTATGGAAAAATTAAGAGAAACACCTTTACCATACATTACTGCATCACCTTGCCATTACTATTGCTATACTATTTCATTTTCCTAATTCATGAACTTGCTACTACTTAGTTTGATTCCTCCACTATAAGTTGGAACTATAATGACCTAAGGTCTCATTATAAGACTATGTAAGTAAGGCTTTATTCATGTTGAGGTCAACTCAGTTACCATTTTCCATGCTCTCATCATTTTATGAATAAATTAAGCCATGCTCTCATCATTTTATGTGCATCAAATTCATGCTCTTACCATTTTTCAAGTTAGATTGTTTAGTCTCTCATAATTCCCAATTAAGTTGAGACACTTAGAAAATTTCAATTTTTTTTTAACATATCTAGAAAATCATAAAAAATCATAAAATCATGAAAATTGGCTTAGCATTTTCATTCAAGATATAAATCTATTAATTTTTTTGGGGGTGGGCCATATTATTTGTTTAATTATTTCTAGACCACCTTGGTCTTTTTCCTCTCATTTTTTGGAAAACTACATCATCCTGAGGTCCACACAGACTATGTAGGTAGCATTTGGATACATTGGGTATCTCAGGATAACTCATCCATACCTTCCTTTATTTTTTGACCACTTATTTACCTTAAGGATTATGGGATTCCTAGCTATTTCATAAGTAAATACTTGTCCTTTAGTTTCCCCATCCTTATTGGGCTTATTTGTATGCTCTCACTATTTTGTGAGTTTATATTGTGAGTATTATGTATTCAACTTTGATACAATAACAAACACTTAAATTTTCTTATGATCTCACAATTTTGAAAATTATTTATTCTCTCACAATTTTGTGAGCATATTCTCATTCTAAGCCTTAGATGTAGTAATCATTATGAACCCAGTTCATGTGTGAATGCTTGTCTATTTCCTTATAGTGTGGTTTTAGCCTAAACCATATATTTGTGCTTACATGCTTTGTTTATGTTGATTCATTCATGATTGTGAAATATTATCCCCTCTTTTCTCATACACTCATCATTGTATGAGTCCATTCCCATATTCTTCTACACATAAATCATGTTTTTTCATCATCAATTTTATCTATCCCATATCCTTAGAGAACTACATTTTGCCTAAAGTTCATGTTGAATCAACTTGTCTAGTGAATCTAGAGTCATCTTGACGACCCCTTCTTTTTCTTTTATTCCCCCATATTTCCATTATCCCTTATAGCCTAGGGCCAATGTTTATTATCTTGTTTGCGGTGTTGTCTCCTATAGCCTAGGGGTAATATTTATCATCTTATTTGTGTGTCTTTGTTCTCTACTATCTAGGGAAAACATTTTTGTTCTTTGGCTCTTATGTTATTATACCTACATCATTATTGTCTAGCTTAGGGATCACTCTGTCACCAAGAGTAATACCTATAATACACATGAATGAATAATTTTTTTATATTTGCACCAACATTATGATTAACCATTATTTATGTTTTTTTTATCTTATTTTTGATTATTTTATTCACCTTTTTATTATTATTATTATTTATGTTTTTTTCTATTTTTTTGCTTGTTTATTTTATTTTCATGTTATGCCTTGACTTAGTATATATGTGTTCAATGGGTGATTCCTTGCACATTAAACTTAATTCCATCCATATTCATACATCAATAGTATCATCATGTTTTTTTATCATTGGTGCATTGTTTTTAGTTATCTATTTTAAGTTTCAATCCTTATGCATATTATAGCTAAGTTATCACGGTGTTTTATATCATGATACATACCATCACATGATATAACAACTATAAATTTTCTTATAATTATAATTAATGATGTCATGGTACTTCTCCTTATTCACATGACAAATTCTTGACATATTCAAATATTACCAAAATATAGTTTAATTAAATCACAAATGAATTTTAAATTGTTGTTAGTTAGAATGCACATCTCCATCCTAACAAATAGCCCAAATTCATGCCTATCTTATTTACAAACTTACTCTTACTTTATGAGTATGGATCTAGAATATAATCCCCCTTAATATTATAGTGATAATGAGTATAACCACCATTAGGGAAAATCAATGTGTTTTGATCTATCAAGATGTTAATGATTATAACTATCTTTAGGCAAACCATTATCATTTTCCTACCCTAAAGGGGAATTTTTTCATTATGATAATGATTATAACCACATTTAGGAAAATTTTTATCTATATCTACCTGACAAAGGCATTTTTCATTATGCTAATTATTATAACCACCTTTGGGCAAATCATTATTTTTTACCTCACTATGCCAATGATTATAACTATATTTGGGCAAATCATCCCTTTTATCTACCCACTTTGAACATCTTAATATGTCACTAATTATAAATGCCTTTGGAAATATCAGTATTTTTCACACCCTTTCCCTTTATGTCCCATCACTTACTTATATTTGAGTGAATATATGTCAACCTTATTTGGAACTCGCTCACTCAAGGGGGCATCTAGGGTTCATCCATGACCTTCTGGGGCATTAGGCATTAACAAATTAATTTTTTGAGAAGATGTTATTTTGATTATATCTTTCAATGCCTTCCCAAATAAGGTAAAATTGTAAACACCTCATTTTGGCCCTAAATGGATTCCAATCAGGCTTTAAATTAATTTTTATCAAATAATGCAAATTAAGCCTATAAATCACTAAGTGTCCCAAATTTCATCTGCACATAAGACATTAGTGATAAAAATAATGTCGAGGAATCATTATTTGGTTTATTACCCTAAAAATAAGTAACCATAAATATATTCATCTTTATTCACCTTGTAACCCATCAATATGACAGTTTGGCCTTTAGACCCATTAAACAAGGCACTTAAACAATTCTTAAAGTACAAAAATGTTAAGTAAAATGAATTTACTAATAAAACAAAATTAGATGATTAAATTAATTTTATATATGTAACTAATGAAAATAACTTTTTAAAATAAAAATATAATAAATATGAGGTCATGATGACATCATCCTCAAATTCAAATAATTGGAAATATCTCCCTAAATGCAATAAATCTAGAAATGGAGAACCATGATTAATAAATTGGATATCTATCATAAATATTAATTACATTTCCCCTCCTTAACTCATCTAGGATTAACCTTAACTCAAATAGGGTTATTTTTAATTTAACTATAGTTAATTCTAACTTGACTATTACCACTCAAAAGGGCACTTTTTCTAGGAACGTGTGCCTATTATCACTTCTATTGATATAATAGAAAATCTCCAGGGTGTGGGACCTTGTACTGGAGAGAATATATAGATGAAGGGTTGGTTAAATTTATTACACTCACCCACTTCTATTTAAACTATCTAATTTTGTGTTTTTTTAACTAGGAAAAGGGTAGAAGGAACAACTCTAAAGTTAAAAATGCAAATGAAAACTAAAAATTAGGGTGATGCACCAATATTAAAGTAAATTATTAATAACATTGACACACTTTTGAGTATAATTATATTTCACAAATTCAATTTATCTTCATAAAATGACTCTTGTATAACTATTTCACACAAAGGTTTTTGAGAGACACCTACACTAGCTTGGGAGGAATGAACAATGGTTGAATTCACTTCCATATTGGGTAGAAATCAGACTTGTAAATTTTATATGACATATAATAATAATAATTTTTGGCATAAAGGTGATATATATAGACATAAACATAGGAAAAACAATCACTCACTAAGTTTTATCAATGAATTAAGAATACATGTTATGAACAACTTGAAGATGGAGGAAAATTCAACGCTTTATTACTTCAAAGGTGAGGTAATAAGAATTTTGGTAGAGTTTCAATAAGATAAAAACATAATATCCAAATAATCATTCAAAAATTAATTTACATATATAAAATAATAATAGAAAGAGAAGACAATAAGTTCCATATGAGTCCACATGCAAGTCCTAGTTCACATTCAAATACACTTTTAATTCCACATATTATATAATTTAGAATTTTATTTTAAATATTATTTCATGTAATATGGTGTGGTAGGAGAGAGCTAGGCTATTCTTTCATGTTTGAAAATTCAAAGGGTTCTTCATGCATCTTGAATCTTGAATTAACTTGTTGTGATCTTACATACAAATATTGATGTTTCTTAGTTAACTATTTTAAATATTTTATTTATATCCTCTTTGTATTTAAGTAATATTAATTTTATATTTTATTTACCTCCATTTTCATCTTGAGTTGACTAGATTAATCTTGACTTCACACCTGGAGTTCAACTTGAGCTATCTTACATGCAACTTAACTTTTTTGACTTTTCTAAATTTAACCCAAAGTGCGGCATAGTAAGAGAGGAATTGAATGATGATTTTATAAATACTATTTTTAATGAAAATATGGCTTCAAATATTGAGCAAACCACAAACTCAACTTCTCCAAATTTGCATGTTTTGAACTCCACTTTTCTAGGGCTAACTAAAGATTCTTGTTGTTGAATTGAACTTGTTAAATTTATCCCAAAATTAGGTGCCATAGTTTAATATATGGAAAATTTTATATTTTTAATTATAAATTAAATATTCTTGATAATTTTCACCTCATAATGAATATAGCAGCTCTTCAAAGTGGTTTTCTTTCATATGCCTATCTTGTGTAACTTTGACAAGCTTCTTGATTGTACTATGAGAGCTAAAAACTTGATGTATATTCATAATTATAATATATAAGGATAAAAAATATTATTTTAAAATAATAATCATGGTGGCACATACCTTAAAACAAAATATTATATCCAAACTCCATGTACAACTCTAAAAAATATCATTTATGCTCTCATATGCTATTTTCTTTTCACTAAACCTTGAATTAGATTAGGATGTCTAAAATGAGTTACAAGAATGAAAAAAAAATCCTAATATTATTATTTTTATATGTTTAAATGTTTTAAATATTAAAATCTTCAAAAAATTTCACCAAACTCCCTAAGAAAAATTCATAAAAAAGTGTTTGCTTGATACCCTAGGGATGATCTGGAGATGTTTTTCAATGAGTTGAGCCAATTTTGATTTTTTTTAAATTTTATTATCATTTATTTAGACCCATATATTATATATTTACATTATAAAATCATTTTTTTTATTTGAGGGATCAAAAACACCCATTTCCAACTCTATTTGTGAGCAAAACAGTGAAAAAACCTTTATTCTCTTCATGATCAGACCTATATATTAGAATTTTATCTCTCATAAATTAAATTAAATAATTTAAAATAATTTTAAAAATATAATTACATCATAAAATAAACCCATGTAAAATTTAAAGAGTTTTTATTTGAAAAAACTCAAACTATTTACTTTTTGGTGTTGACTGGCTTGTCCAATTTCATTTCTTGACACTTATAAGTTTGCGCTTTGATATTTTATTGATTTTTTTGAGTAAAAAATAAATATTTATTTTTTAATTATAAATTTAATAACAAATATTATAATTACAATAATTTTATGTACTTAAACAATCACTTAAACCACTCAAAACTTGACTTTTCTAACTGTCTCTCTTGCTTGCTCAAAACCCTGATGCTTGATCCTTTAATTTTATCCATAATTTTCCATGAAATTTGTATTTATTAATATGTATAAATGTATTATATTCTCCATAATATCTCACACCCCATTTATTTTTTAACAAATAACTCAAAAATGCAAACAAACTACTTAAAATCGAGCAAATGAGGGTTTAAGAAGAATTTTAGAGCACCTATTCTTCTTAATGATTGTTCATAAATTTAAGACAATATAAAATTAAAATAATTCATGTAATATTTATTTAATATGTTAAAAAAACTACCTATAATACATTTTTATTTAAATACTCTTCACCATCATGTATCGATCATCTAAAAATTGTCTTAACTAGCTTGTAAATAGCTAGTTAGAGGAATAAAAAAATCCATGTCAAAATTTGGACTTTTGAGTTGTTCCTAATAATTATTTTTTTATTATTAATGTTTTTTTTATATTTTTAAAACATTTTTTTAAATTTAATCCATGAATTTAATCTTATTTAAAACTTACACATAAGCATCTTTGACCAATGGTAGGAAATTTGTCAACATTCGTAGTGACTTTGCTCATATGTTTGCCTGCTAAACACTTAAGACTATTATATATTTATAGTAGTTTATATATTCATGAAATATAATAAAATATTAATATTAAATTTTATTCCTTAATAAATTACAACACTTTTCCATAAGCACTTATTGAATTGAAAACTAGAACAACTACCAACTGACAAATGTGCAATATAACACTTAGAGTAATGAAAACTAAGATAATAATAGAACATGTGCATAAAATAAATTGGAATAAAATTAAATATAAAAATAATATGTAATGTCACTCAAAATACACATGAATAAAATCAAAATCCTCTCAGGTCTTTTCCATGTGGTAACAAACTACTTCTTAAGTGCCGTTTTGGTTGGATCAACTCTTTTCCTTACTTTCAACCTCTTTGGCTTATCTTCAAGTGAATAAAATGAATCAAAAATATATACAATATAAAAAAAATCATCATATGGTTTAATAATCACCTCATGTTTCACTATGACATGAATAAATATTTTCAATATAAATACATTATGATTTACCTTCACAACTTCTTTATCAATGTCTTTACAAGAAGATGTAGGCCTACAAATATTCTCTAAATATTGAATCAACTCAAATTAATACTACCATAAGTAATCAAAAAAAAATTGTTCCTCAATTCTAGATTTTTAAGGTTCACTATGAGTCACTACATCTTCATTTTTATCTTTATTTAGCTCATGTCTAAGACTGTTGGCTTGTGAAACCACTGTTGTAATCTTAGTAGATGATATCATTTATTATGAAACATATTCATGATAGTGTTCTTAAGGCTCACTTACTACTGCAATTTTATTTTTTAATGGATCCTCAAGAGATGAAACATGATCTCCTTTTATTCCAAATTGAAGTTCATTTTACCAAATAACTCTTAATCATCCTCTCTTGACAAATTTTTCTTTTCCCCTAGATGTTCTTTTATCTTTCATACAATAGGTTCTCCTTAAAAAATAGAGATGGCGGGAGGGAAAGAGACTTCATTTTATGGCATAGGAATATATGTCACTATTGGATTCTCTTGAATTTGAGGATTTGGTATTGAAGAGGCATTAATAAGTATTCTAGTCAATATCTCTTTGAAAAAAGGGAAATAAACTTGTATTATAAATGCTTCATGCTTCTTTTTCCACTCAAAAATCAACCTCTCACATTCTGATATGCCTTGATCTTCATGGACAACTTCAATTTCATGGATGAGTGGAGGGATAAATAAAATTATAAAATTTATTAGTTTAGATTCAATAACTTTCTCATTCTATTGATTTTGGATAGGGATGGGAAAAGGCTCTCTCTCTCAAGATTAAGAATGACATAATCAGGGGAATTAGTCCAAGAAGAATTCCAAGATGGAATGGTCTTAGGATCTTGTGGAAGAGTGAGTAAAGATTACATAATTCATTATATATCTTTAATGAGTATATCTCTTGTTGATGTATATAGTACTAATAATAAATCTCTTCTTGGTTCCTATTATATTCCTCCTCTTCCATATCAATATCCATACATTGTCTCTCAAATTCAAATATTATCTCTTGCACACTCTTTTTAGGATGATTAAAAAAAACATAATTTTGGCAAGACTGATTGAAAACATGATTAGGGGTGGGAGGGGGATAAATATCATGATAATATTAATATTCTTCTATTTTAGTTCTACTTGAGGTGAATCTATAAATATTCTCATCTTGATATGAAGGATATGAAGGTACAAAAATTGAATTTTCACAAAATAAAAGATTGAAATAAATACCAGTTGATGTTTTTAGGTACCTAGATTGCTCTAAATAGTTGTATATAAATTAGAGTCACTAAATAATAATTAATTGAGAAATGTATTTTTTAAAAATTTATAAAAATAGTACCAATATTTAGCAATATTTTGTGTTATTATCCCACTGGGCATGCTAGAAACAATTATCATTCAGAAGTGCACCCTTATTAAGAATGTGTGCTTGTTCTCACTTCTATTGATACAATGGAAATTATTAAAGGTGTGGTACCTTTTATTGGAGATAACATATAGATGAGGTGTTGTTTCCCTTTATTAAACTTACCTACTTCTATCTAAATTATCTAATTTATAATTTCTTGACTAGGAAAAGGGTATGAGTAATGATAAAGATAAAAATAGAAATGAAAACTAAAAATTAGTGTGATGCACCAATATTAAATTTAATTATGCATATAATTTAAAAATTTTAGAATATAATGAAATTTCACACATTTAATTTATATTCATATAATGACTCTTGCATAAGTATTTCACACATATGTCTTGAGAGACACCTGCACTAGCTTGAGAGGAATGAACACTAGTTGAATTCACTTCCAAATTAGGTATAAATCATACTTAGACACTTTATATGACCTTAAATAATGTTTTTTTATTCATAAATGTGATATATTTATACATAAACATATTTAAAATAATCATTCACTAATTTATATCAATTAATTAAGAACACACTTCATGAATAACTTAAAGATGGAGGAAAATTCAACTCTTTATTGTTTCAAAGGTGAGGTAGTAAAAATTTTGGTAGAGTTTCAGTAATTCAAAATAATAATATAATAATAATCATTCAAAATTTAATGTAAATATATAAAATAATAATAGAGAGAGAAGAAAATAGGTTTTAGATGAGTCAACATGCAAATCCTAGTTCACTCCAGATTCAACTCAAAATTCAACTCCACCTTAAAATCCACTTTTCATTCGACATATTATCCAATGCATAATTTTAGTTTAAAAATTATTTCATGGAATATGTAATGATAAGAGAGAGTTGTGCTATTTTTTCATGTTTAAAAATTCAAAGGGTTCTTCATGCATCTTGAATCTTGAGTTAACTTATGATCTTGCATGAAACTTTTGATCTTCTTTAGTTATCCCTTTTTTATATTTCATTTAGATATTATTAGTATTTCATGAATATTAAATTTATACTTTATTTTCATCCACTTTTATCTTGAGTTTACTATACTTATCTTGACTTCACACCTGGAGTTCAACTTGAGTTATCTTTCATGCAACTTGACTTTTTTGACTTTTCTAAATTTAGCCCAAAGGGGGGATTAGTAAGAGAGGAAATGCATGATTATGTTATCAAAAATATTTTTAATTTAAATAATTATTTAAATGTTTACCAAAACTCAAACTCAACTTCTCCACTTTTGCATGTTTTGAACTCCTCTTTTTTAGGTCTAACTAAAGATTCTTGTTGTTGACTTGAACTTGCTAAATTTAACCCAAAATTAGGTGCCATAGTTATATACAAGTGAATATTTGTATTTTTAATTATCCATTAAATATTATTTATAATTTTTCACTTTATGATGACCATATCATCTCTTTAAACTAGTTCTTATTCCATATGCCTATCTTGTGTAATTTTGACAAGCTTCTTGAATGTAATGTGAGAGACATAAAATTGATGTATATTCATAATTTGAATAAAAAATTAGAAATATTATGATTTAAATAAAATAATCATGGTGTCACATAACTTAAAACAAATTTTTAGATCTAAACTCCATGTACAACTCCAAATAACACCATTTTGTGCTCTCATATGGTCTCTTGTTCTCAAAAAATATTGATTTGGATTAGGGGGTCTAAAATGAGTTATAGGACTGATAAAAAACTCATAATATTATTTTTTGATAGATATAAATTTATCATACCTTTAAAATTGTAAAATATCCAAAATTCTTCACTAAACTCTGTAATAAAAATTCATTAAAAAGTGCCTACTTGCTGCTTAAGAATAACCTAGAGATGTTTTTTAATGTGATGAGCCTATTTTGAACTTTTTTTCATTTAATTAACATTTATTTATACATTTAAATTAATTATTCACATTATAAAATTATTTTTTTCCATTGGAGGGACCTAAAACACCTATTTCCAACTCTATTTGTGAGCAAAAAAGTGAAGAAACCTTCATTCCCTTCATGATCAGACCTATATATTAGAATTTTATATCTCCTCAATTATATTAAAAAATATAAACCAATAATAAAAATTATATTATATAAAAACATACCCCTATATAAAATTTCAAGAATTTTCATTCGAAAACTCAAAATATTCACTTTTTGATGTTGACTAGCTTGCCCAATTTTATTTTTGAATACTTGTAGATCTATGTTTTACCATTTTATTGAATTTTATGAGTCATAAATATCTAATTATTTTTTAATTATTAAATTTTAAAACCCATAATATCATTATAATAATTTTATGTGCTCAAACAATCACTTAAATCACTCAAAACTTGACTTTTCTTACTATCTCTCTTGCTTGCTCAAAACCTTGATGCTGGATCCTTTTCTTTTATCCATAATTTTACATAAAATTTTGATTAATTAAGGTGTATAAATTTATTATATTCCCCATAATATCTCATTTCACATTTATTTTTCAACAAATAACTCAAAAATGTAAATATTTTACTTAAAACTAAGCAAACGAGGGTTTAAGAAGTGTTTTAGAGCACCTATTCTTCTTAATTATTATTCATAAATTTAACCAATGTAACCTAAAAATAATGTATTTAATATTTTACTAAAAATATATATAATACCTTTTTATCCAAATCCTCTTCATATTCATGTACTGAGCATTTGAAAATTGTCTTCAATAGCTTGCAAATAGCTAGTTAGAGGAATTAAAAGAATCTTCTGTCAGAATTTGAACTTGTGAGTTGTTAATAAGAATTATTATGGATTGATAAATGTTTTATGATATTTTTAAGACCCTTTTTTAACTTTAATCCATGAATGGTGTCTTATATAAAACCTATACATAAGCATATTTGACCAATGGTTATAAAATTGTCAACATTCTTGGTGAATTTGTTGGGATGTTTGCCTGCTAAATAGTCAATACCAGTAGTTATATCCATAGGTTATGTATTAATATAAATATAAAAAAATTTAAATTGAAAATTTATTTCTCAATAAATGAAAATTCTTGTTCATAATCACTTATAAATTGAAAACTAGAACAACTACCAACTGATAAAAGTACAATATAACACTTAGAGGAATGAAAACTAAGCTTCTAAAAAAATATATGCATAAAAACACTTGGAGGAAAATTAATTTTAAAACTCATATGTAAAATCACTCAAAATACACTTGGATCAAATTATAAACCTCTCGGGTCTTTTCCGCGTGGTTGATGAATATGATTAACAAACTATTGTTTGAGTACCATTCTAGTTGTATCAACTCTTTTCCTTATTTTCAACCTCTTTAACTTTTATACAAGTGAATAAAATGAATCAAACATATATCCAATATAAAAATAATAATTATGTGATTCAATACTCACCTCATGTTTCTCTTTCTCATTAAGAAAGCTTTCTAATGTACCACATTCTGATTTACCTTCACAACTACTTTATCAATATCTTCACAAGTAGATGAAGGCCTAAAAAGATTATCTAAGTCTTGAATAAAATTTAACTAATAATACCATAATTCATCAAAACATTATTGGTATTCACTTTTAACTTATATAAGTTCAATATGAATCACTACATCTTCTTTATATCTTTATTTAGATCATGTCTAGGATTATTACCTTGTGAAAACACTATTGAAATGTCACTAGCTAATACCATTTCTTATGAAACATCTTCATGATAAGCTTCTTTAGGTTCACTTTCTAGTGAAATTTTTTATTTTATAATGGCTTTTCAAGGGATGTAACATGATCTCCTTCTATTCCAAATTGAATCTCATTTGACCAACACAACACATGATCATCATCTCTTGACAAATTTTCCTTTTCACCTGGATGTTCTTCTTTTGACTTTCATACAATAGGTTATCCTTAAAAAATGGAGATGGTGGTAGGGAAATACAATTCATTTTTTGGCATAGGAATATAGGTCAATATTAGTTTCTCATGAACTTGAGGCTTTGGTATTGAATAAGCATTAATAAGTATTTTATTCAATATTTATTTGAAAGAAGGGAAATAAACTTGTGTTATAAATGTTTCATGCTTCTTTTTCCACTCAAAAATTAACCTCTCACATTCTAATATTATTTTATCTTCATGGACAACTTCAATTTGAGGGATAGGTGGAGGGTTCAAGAAACTTGAAAATTTTCTTGGTTTGAATTCAACAATTTTCTCGTTCTCTTAAATTTGAATAGGCATGGGAAAAGGCTCTTTTCCAAGAGTAGGCATGACATGATCAGGTTTATTTATCCAATAATGTTTCCAAGATGGAATGGTCTTAGGCTCTTGGGGAAAAGTGAGTAAAGAGTGCATAGTCTTATTATATCTCTTCAATGAGTATATCTCTTGATGATGTATATAGGCCTGATATGAAAAATCTTCCTTGTACCTATTGTATTACTCATCTTCCCTATCAATCTCCATATATTATCTCTCAAATTTAAATACTATCTCTCGCACACTCTTTTCAGGTTGATTAGAAAGAACATGATTTTTCCAAGGCTAATTAGAAACATGATTAGGGGTGGGAGGGGCTAAATATCATGATAATAGTGATATTATTCTAGTATAGTACTAATTGAGTTGAATCCATAAATACTCTCATCTTGATATGAGGGATATGAAGGTACAAAATTGTATTTTCATAAAATGGAAGATTTACATACATATTTCCTGATGTTTTTAGGTACTTGGATTGCTCAAACTAGTTATATATAACTTGGAGTCACTAAATACTAAGTACTTGAGAAATGTCTTTGATAAAAATTTATTGAAAAAATACTAATCTTTAGCAATATTTTGTGTTATTGTTCCACTGGGCATGATATAAATAATTATCACTCAGAAGGGCACCCTTATTGAGAATGTGTGCTTGTTCTCATTTATGTTGATACAATGGAAACTCTCCAAGGTTTAGGACCTTGTATTGGAGAGAATATCAAGATTAATGGTTTATTTTGTTTAGTCTACTCACCTACTTCTATCTAAACTATCTAATGTTGTGTTTTCTTTACTAACAAAATGGTAGAATGAGCAATGTTAAAGCTAAAAATGGAAATAAAAACTAAAAATTAGGGTGATGAACCAATATTAAAGTAAATTATGCATATAATTATCACACTTTAAAAGATAAATAAATTGCATACATTCACTTCATCTTCATATAATGACTCTTGCATAAGTATTTCACACAGAGGTCTTGATAGACACATACATTAACTTGGGAGGAATGAACAATGATTAAATTCACTTATAGATTAGGTAGAAATCAGACTTAGAAAATTTATATTACATAAAATAATAATTATTTTCTTCATAAAGGTGAGATGTTCTGACATAAACATAGGAAAAATAATCATTCACTAAGTTCTATCAATGAATTAAGACCACACTTCATGAACAACTTGAAGATGGAGGAAAATTTAGCTCTTCATTGCTTCATAGGTGGGGTAGTATAAATTTTGGTAGAGTTTCTATAATTCATAACCATAATATCCCAATAATCATTCAAAAAATAATTTACATATTGAAAATAATAATAGAGAGAGAAGATAAGAAGTTCTACATGAGTCCACATGCAAGTCCTAGTTCACTCCTGTTTCAACTTAAAATTCAACTCAAAATTGAAGTCAAATTTAATTTAGATCAATTATTACCAACCATTGAACATATAACCTAATAATTTCTAAATGTCTTGAATTTGGATTCATAACATGTAATTAAATCAATTTGGTTCAAAAATCAATTAATTAGAATAAATGCCCAAATCAATTAAATAAAAACATAGAAAATATTCAAAATCCTAAAATGGATTAATTAACATACAAATCATAATTGAATTCATCCTTGATAAAACTAAATGAATAATTGAAAATAAAAATTTAAAATCAAATAATATCCTAGGTTTTCATCATTAGCTTTTATGAGTTGTCCAAGCTCCAAAATATCTCAAAGCACACCTATTCCATGTTAATCATGATGTTTGGGAACCTTTTAACCCTATTTGGGTTAACTAAGCAAACCTATTTTATTATTTAACTCATTCTAGGTTGATTTCAAATCCTATAAAATAAGGTTGGAGCTTTTAATTTAGAGAGCTTGGATAGAGTAATGTTACAATGTTTGATTTAG
The DNA here is from genome assembly GCA_037957365.1 of Torreya grandis. NCBI lineage: Eukaryota > Viridiplantae > Streptophyta > Pinopsida > Cupressales > Taxaceae > Torreya > Torreya grandis. The sequence continues at coordinate 261,033 of JARHVA010002656.1, forward strand.
GGCATGAAACAAATACATAGTGTTATAATGTCAAATTTGAGCCAATCCAAACCATTTTAAAATGATATCAAATCCAAATACAAGACAACCATGGTGCCAAGAGGAGATGGATATGGCCAAGCCCCATTGATGAAGACTTCTTGAGCATAATCTGAGAAAGCCAAACAAAGAGATCTCTTAGAGCATTCAAGGAATTGGTAAGGAATCATGTGAATTATTTCCATTTCTAGTTATGCTTTATTCATTTTTGTTTCTTCACCATTATATTCTATTTGATCTAGGCAAGATAGTGTTATGCATGTTAGTGTGTTTGTTTTCATCTAAATTTCATTTTCATTGTGAAGCTAACATATGATCTAACCACCCTTATTGGACTTTATAATCATAAATGGCATGCTTGGTGGGACCATGAACACCCACATAACAAGGATATCATTATGTAAGTCAAAAATTGAGAAATGGATGTTTGAATCTCTTTAAAATTACATTTCTAACCTATTTTTGGTCGTATTCTATTTTGCTTTTTTCTCAGATCTACATAGAGACCGATGATGGTTTGGCCTAATCGACCATAATTTTACTAAACCACCCTTTATTCTATGTAAACCATACATGATTATATTTTAGGGGGAAAATGTTCATAAGGCTTGTATTTTGATTCTTTCTATCATTTAGATTCATGATTTATAAATTTCAAAAGCATTTAAATCCATTGATTAAACTTTGCCTTACAGGTTTTTTATCTTTATTCTAACCAAGGACTTACTTAACACATTAATATTTTGTGGTTATGCCTTCAGGTCCATAGGTAATCAATGATGGTATTTATCAACTAGTGTTAATTCTTATGATCGACACCAGTTTTATCATAAACTGACTGATGATGGTTGCCTAAATTGGCACCAGTCATTTCTAAATGAGAACGATCATTGTGTTTTTAAAAAATCATAACTTAAGAGCTAAATTTCAAACATCATTTTCTCAAAAACAAAAGTGCTTCAAAGTAAGGGGATTATCTAACAATTGTAGGTTGAAGGATCAATTTGAACACCAAATTATCTTGTTTAGACTAATCAAAGATTTTGTTTTGAGATTTTAAAAGGAATTAGTCAAATGTTGCACATTTCAATTTGGGTTCTAAAATGAACATGTTAAATCTTACACATTTAGACAATGGTGTTAAAATGAGTTTATAAGGTTAAGTCTTAGAAACATTTCTTTTTAGTGCTTAAACTGAATGCGTAAGTCTTGAACACTTACTTTTGGTATTTAAAAACAAACTTAGACTAAATCTTGCACATTTGGACTTTTGGGCTTATAACAAACATAGATGTTTTTTTCTTTAGTTGGTTTTCTGTGAATTTTTTTAAGATTTCACACTTAAGCCAAGGGGCTAAGTAAATAACATCATCACATTTAAATTTGGTACCTAAAATTAAATTTCACTTGCAATTATTTGTAAATTGTTTGTTGATTGTTTGTTTTGCAAAAATAATAACACATGTATGTTCTCCCCCCATCTACTATTGGTAACTCATGGGATCAAAAGTGCCTTTTCACTGCATTTAGTGCCTAGTCAAAGGCATATAAAGAAATTTTCCTTGGCTCTCCCCAAACTTTCATGGTATTGGATGATATAAAAGAAATCATAAAGACTTTATACTAGTCTTTATTTTCATACATTTTAGCTTATGAAGGGGATGTCATTACCTCTCATTGGTTCTCTAGGGAAGCATTGACCTAGGGCTTCATCTCCTAGCAATGTTTCAACCACACTCCACATTGGGGTATATAAAGATGGGAATGCATACTACTAGAGCTAGGGATTTGAGAGGCTAACCTCTCCTTTAGTAATGAAGGTCGAGTTAGGTCTGCTCAACTAGGGGATATCATTAAGAAGTCTAATGATGGTATCATCATGCAAATAAATTGACCCTTGCATGATAAGTTAATTGGTAAAAACTCAATTGATGTATTATTTCTCTTGTGTTAACCACACTTGGGACTAATATATATGGTTGTAACTTGTAAGTTTTAGTCAACCCCGCTTTGCCACACCTTGATAGGATATAGGATGATATACTTATATTTTTGTCATTTATTATTTTATTTCTTGGTGTGTTAGATCTATAAATTTTTTATCTATAATATGAATTGAATGAATCTTGTGTCCAACATTACTCCATTATTTGAGGAGGTGTTATACCATCTATTTGACACCTTGATTTAACTTAGAATAATTTTGTGTTAAAAACATTGAGTATGGCACTTGATTGAGATAGGTAACATTATGCTACCCAAATATTTTCAAGTCTTGTGCCTTAGAAGTCTTTGAAACATAACATTATCACATCTTTTGGGAGTGATAATGTCATTATGCTACCCAAATTATTTAAAAATACTTGTCTTATCTTGTGTCCAAATTATCATTATTCTAACAAATAATTTGTGCCTTGTTGGATCTTTGTTTAACATAGTCACGTTGTTCAAATTTGCCTAGCTTGTTGGTCATCAAAACCCTAGTTTACCTAAGTTGAGTCTTCTATTATATTTTATAATTTTGGATCCAAATAATGATTGATTTGTGTTTAGGCCTCGACACATAGGGGTTGATACATAGATATTTATTTTTTGGGTTGCATAACTTAGGTTAATTATTTACTCAAGTTGAGAAACTTTATTTTTTGTGCCTTTGTTTGATATAATTAGTCTATCTTCAAAGTTACTTTTGTTTTGTGGTTTATATGAATCCAATCATGTTTATATATAAAATCAAGTGCCTAGTCTTTGCCAAAGTATTCCAAGTTTGTTTGATTAAAATCTCATCATCATCTTTTGTTTCAAATCTAGCTTTAGATGTCACGTTTGGCCAAAATTCTGAGCACAAAATGTTTAAAGCATATATTTTGACTCCACATTTGGAAAAAAGACCTAGAAATTTTTCCCATTGCTAGTTTAGACCTATTTGGAACATCTTTGGACCTAGAGTTTGTCATCTTGTTTTAGTTCATTTTACTTACCTTGTTTATGTAAAACATTTAATATTAGACATTTGAGTTATACTATATTTACCAAATCTTTGCATTAAACTTTTTGGAGATAAAACTTCACCCTCAATCAAGTTAGATAGGGTTTAAACCCTTTGTCGTTTAATACATATTTTTTTAAAGTTTATAGAACTCTTGTCACCCTTGTTGCAAAATATTTTCCATTTAATTTGACCATGGCTCACTACACACATAATGGAACTATGTACAATCTAGGATATGGAAATGTTAGCACATAAGAGGAATTTATTTATGACCCTTATCCACCATACAACATTCAAACAAGGGAACAGAGTCAAGATCATTTGGCCAATTATTTGGTTATCATGCCTCCATACACAAAATAAGATAAAGAATAGATAGCCCAATATTTCATTAGTGTACCTTTAATTGTAGAATGATTTTAATAGAAACCTTATTTTATTATAATTCCATCAACTTATGATCCTAATAGATCCATAAAGGTAGGACAAGATAATTTTCCAAGTCTAGCAAGAGGGCCTTATTACATGTTTTATAATATTAATAGTGATTAGGCCTCATCTAGAAACCCAAATGCCATAGTACCAATCTCATATCAAGATCTACATATTATTTTCATGTAAATAGGCCTCATGGAGGACCAATTCATTCAAATGTAGACATGATACCAAACATATCAAAACCTAGTGCCTAACTTTAACAATATAACCATGTTAAATGCACCTCTTATTCAGTCAATCCATTCAATATGTGTTTTATTTGAGTTTACTAGTCAATAAAATTAGGGTCTTAACTTAATTATGATAATCACTTTAGTAAAAAAAAATTTCAATACTCCAATCATTGAGGAAGTATCTTATGATTCTATGCAAAATAGTGAGCAAAACATAGTGGACAATACACCAATAACATCCAATTTAAGCTAACGTGGTGTTAGTGCACAAACACATTCATCCAACTACTTTTAATCCTCAACCAGCTAATTCATCAAGTACCCAACATCTAGGATTAATTATTCAACCAATGACCAATGCCATGCCATAATAGAATGTGACAAATCTTACTCCACCCCAATAGGTAATGAGTAATATTCCAAAAGAACAGGGACCATCAAAAACACCCACACAATAAAGGCCAAACATATTTCTAAGTCAATAGGGGGAACAAATATTCACCTCACTAGGTAGTAGTGAACATACCTCTTTAGTCACAAACTAACATGTTGATCTAAAACTAAATGATGTCTAACCAACAATGTGTAAACATTAGTTAGCGATAAATGCCAAATATCCAACATGCATCCACTTCTCAATACGGATTCATGAGATAAAAAGGTTCTAATATTTCTTAAGTATCTTTTAGGTAATAATTTACTTTCATCCAAAATGTGCCACAAGTTTAGCAATAGGGTCTTGGTTCACAAGTCCCTCTCAATCAGCTAGGTATGACTAGCTAATAATGTGTCCCTATTCAACCTCATCAATCATAGTATGGCTATATACCTCCATCCCAACAATAATATTCCCAACCACAATATCAATCCTACATACCCAATCCTAACTATAATATCACATAACCACAAGTATAATTTTGATAATTTCATCCTAATCCATGTATGCATATTCCTAGTCCATTTTCTAACAAATCCAACATTCCCCAAAAAATTCCTACATCACACCTTGGTCAAAGTAATCTAATTTTGACCACCCAACTATCACCTTAATAGGAAAATGATCCCACTAGTTTCCTCACATAATAATTACAAAAAATAAAGTATGTATTTTCCCTCATAAAAGAAGGGAAATAGACCAAAAAGTTTAAGTTGGATGATGTGTGTTCTTACCCTTTCAACAAGGATTACTTGAAAATACCATTTCCTCTAGGGTAAAATCCACAAAAATTTTAAAAATACAAGGGGAAAGGTGACCCCAATTCCCATTTGATGAATATTTTTGTTTCATGACAAACAAAGGCCTATAGTGACATCTACCTTTTGTTATTGTTTCCATGAAGCCTAGAAGGGAAAGTATTGGAATGGTTCCTGAAGTTGACCAAGAATTTAGTACCTAATTTTGATGATATTTTGAACAAGTTCATACAACACTTCTCTTACAATCTCAATCATGATAATTCATTGGTATATTTAACACAAGCAAAATAGAAAGTCGGTGAAAACTTCACAAGTTATCTATAGCAATGGATATCCCTTACAAGCTAATTCACCCACAATCTACTAGACAAGAAATAGTTGTTGTGTTTACCAAAAATATCCATAGTGAGATATCTTGCAATTTGGAGTTGTAGTGTACACATATGTTCAAATATATCATTGATAAATTTTTGCTAATTGAAATATCCCTTATTAAAAATGGATTATTAAACTAGCCTTGTCAAATCAAAATTAGAATAATGGCCAAAATCAACATCTAGTCCCAGTGAAAGCATCATAACCAACAAAAGATAATAAAAATGAGAGACCCAAGTAATTCAACTACAACAAGAATGTTATAGGTAACAAAGTAATAGATTCATGACATGTCCAAACATTACAATCACTGTCTACTCAACCTATGCCACTTTTCCATCTTACTCTTAACCAATAACCTTTTCAGTAGCCACAACATGTGCAACAAGCACAATATCCTATACCAACACAACCAATGCAACAAATGTAACAAACTATGCCTTTGCAAAACCCTCCTCCTCTAATGAGAAATGTGCCTTTATTAACCTTGGAGATCCCATTGAATCAATGATTCATAAACTCATAGCAACTAACTTGATTAGATGCCCTATTCAAAAAGAAAAAAATTGTGAGGGCATTGACATTCTAGATTGGTACATGCTAGAATAATTCTATGATTTTCATAGGGTTAATGGCCATAATTTGTAGCATTATGTGTAAATTAGACATGCAATTCAAAATATGTTGGAAAATGGAGAGATCACATTAAATCATGGAGCTTCTTCCTCTAATCATAGCCTCGGCATTTATCAAAATCCTTTTCCCCAACATAACAATCAACATCATCAAAAACAAAAATAATAATAATAATAGTGAGTTCAAAATCAATAATAATAGTTTCAAAAACTAAGGATAAACCAATAAAACCAATAGACTTAACAAAATTAGTGGTAGAATGAACAATTTCAAAATAATAGATAGAACCAAGGTCAGAATAATGCAAATAACCAATAGACCTATCATACAGCTACACATGAATATAAATCAATTATAGTCCATATTGAAAGAGGTCACATTATCACCATTTCCATTAATATAAGACCAAGTAAAAATTATACAAGACCATTTCTAATCATACCAAATCAACCAAACCATTCTGGTAATCCTTCCTTGACCTAGGACTGCACATAAGCAAACTAGCAAGTAGGGATTCCCATATTAGGACTATATACTAATAATTCATCATTATCCCATGACCATGAATGAGTGCATTAACAACTGAGACTTATCTTATTTAGTCCCCCTCCACTATCATTTTTTATCAACAATGGTCATGTACTGAATCATGTTTATGCAATCATAATTCGATAGTCAAGGATTACCATACTAGGCCCAAAACCATCTTGCACTCCACCCATCATCCAACCATCTATTCTACCTCAAAATAAGCCATTTACCACTATCCAAGAAAATACATTTGACATTGTGGAATCATTATAAAATATGCCAAAACAAATCTCTATTTTAGATTTGTTGTCAACCATCCACAAAAACATCTTGACAAATTTCCTTGGTTAATCCATAGTTCCTAATGACATATCTCCTAATAAATTTCAAGCTTTGGTTGGACACCTAGCTCAATCCAAATAAGTAACCTTTAACTAAATCACTATGTCATCCCTTGGCCCACTGCATAATAATCCATTGTACATTAAAGTTTACATAATGAGGCACAAAGTTAAATGTATCCTCATAGACAATGGATTAGGTCTAAACATAGTATCTCTAAAACTCATCAAGATTCTTGGGTATATGAAAATAGATCTCCAAATAGAAACAATCACCATCAAATCCTATGATAATGAAGAATGAGAATCATAAAGCACCATCAGCTTTCTAGTTATCATTAGGCCCTTGACCCATGATACACTTTTCCATGTATTAGATGTAGACTTGTCATATACCATGCTTTTGGGTATACCTTGGTTACATGAGATTCATACAACCCCATAAACATTCCACTAGTGTATCAATTTTTCCCAATCAGGGATGTAGGTTATTATTAAATAAGATTTACATCCATATGAGCATTGCAAGCATCTAGAGGCCATATTTAAGATCTATAATTACCATTTTAGCATAAATCTAGTCACCAAGTAGGACAAAAAGAAATCAATACTTATTGATTTACCAAATTCCAACTACATTGACCCTGATACCCTTAATTCCCTTTCCCATAATTCACCTCCTAAAATTTCCAATCATTATACCATCTTGGCTAATGGCCTAGGAGAACACTTGACCCATGACAATTTTTGCATTACAAAACTTCCATAGAACCCAAAGTCCTTTGGAAGACCAAAATCCAAACCACTAATGTAATGATAAAGAAAGGGAAAAGGTCATCTACATAGTCTAACACTTATCACTTTCATTCCAACCTCTAGCTAACTATAAGACCCTATTGAAGGTGATGAATCATGGCTGTACAATGAAAAATTGGCCAATTATTACAAGAACTCCAAGTATCTCATTCTTAATTAGATCCTAGAAAATTAGGACTATGAAGGAGGATGCCTTAGTTAAAATAAATAGGGAACACTTGAGTAAATTATATTAATAAGTATAAATTAACCTATTGGATTAGATTTAAAACACCTAGGGGTGACCCCATGTATCTTATTTTAGTTATATCACCTACAACTAGTGATGACACTGTTGACAGTGAAGGAGAGTCCAATCATGGCCATTTTGATGACTTATCCCAACCCAATCTATTTCATAATAACATCATTTGTACCCTTCAACCATTCATTTATCATAACCCATTACCATTGTATTATCCCAAATTGATATACTAGGGCCAACAATAATCCAACATTCTAGTTGATGAGTTTCAAAATGATGAGGCCTTTTATCATTTTATAGGCTTTAGGGACAATGTTCCATTGGGAGACCACAAACAAGGGTTCTTAATCAAGTTGGATCCTAAAGCCTATTTTGAAGAGTGAGTGAACACCCTTAGCCAAAAAATAATTAAATAAAACATTGAGGTCCTAAAGTGAAAACCTCTTTGAGCTAATTTTGGACCAAGGTAAAAAAAGATAAAGTTAGTCTAGTGGTGAAAACTTGTTTCAAGAACCATTAGATAGGGGTGTTTAACCTTATTCAAATATATACCAATAGACCACCAATTATGAACTTTTATATGGGTTTGAGTTTAGTCTTGAAGAAGAATAGGATCTTGATCAAATCATTAGGATACCGATGATGATGAACTTGCCTATGGGTCTGAATTCAATCTAGGAAAACAATCAACATTTGATCACATCATTTAGGAGTTCCTAATAGTATTTGTTGCATGGCCATCCCTCCCACTTGGGGATTTCAATTCATCATGTCTAGGATAAATTTTAGAACAAGTCCTTAGAAGACTCTAACATATTCAAATAGTTCAAATCTTTGCCCACTATTCTTGAAAATAGTTTATTAGAAGATAATTCAAAGGTTAACATCAAGATTCTAGATGACCCAAAATGGATAAAATTAAATGCATACCTCATTAAGGAGGAACATGAATTCCTTACAATCATATTGAGGGAATTTGTAGATATATTTCATGGGCATGTTCTAACATGCCTAGTTTATACCCTACCTTGGTTGTTCACCACCTTATGGTACACCCTAATGCTAAACTAGTGAAACAAAATTTATGCAAGATGCATCTTCACATTGTTGTATTGGTAAAGAAAGAGTTAGATAAACTCTTGGAAGTGAGATATATTAGGCCAATTGATTATTCTAAATGTTTTTCCAATATTTTACCTCTCAATAAAAAGCCATAAGGAATTAGAATCTACACTAATTTTAGGGACATTAACAATGCTTTCCTAAAGGATGACTTTCCACTACTAAACATTGATATGATATTCAAATCCATAGTGGGTTATGAGATGATTTTATTGATGGATGGATTATTAGGTTACAATCAAATCAGAATAACACTAGAAGATGAACACAAGACAATATTCACCACTCTGTAGGTAAAATTATGTTATCATGTTATGTCATTTGGTCTTAAGAATGTAGGGGACACTTATCAAAGATCCATGATAGTCATAGTTCATGATATGATTCATGACATTATAGAAGACTACATTGACAAAATAATAGGAAAATCAAATATTAGGTTTGTTCATCTAGTAGCATTAAGGAGGATATTTGAGCAACTACATGAATACAAAGTTAAGCTCAACCCTAAAAAATGTGTATTTGGTATTACTTTAGGAAAATTTCTTGGCTTTATTATGTCTCATAGGGGCATAGAAGTCAGTCTAGCTAATGTACAAGTCTTAACAGAAATACCACCAACAACCAATTTGAAGTGGCTCCATAGTTTTTAAGGTAAAATATAGTCTATTAGATGCTTCATATCTTAATTAGCTGATAGGTGTCATCCTTTTACACATCTTTTGAAGAAAGGTGTCACATTTATTTAAGATGACAATTGATAAAAATATTTTCAATAGCCAAAGTACTATCTTGAAAATACACCAATTTTATTGCCTCCAATATTAGGAAAATAGTTCCTTCTATATCTATCAAAAATAGATCAAACCTTAGGGGCACTTCTAGATCAACACAATGATAATGGAAATGAGTATGTCATGTATTATCTAAGTTTTCCACTAGTCATTTATGAGCATAATTATATGCCAATTAAAAAAGCCTATTTAGCCATGGTCTTCATATCTCGATATATATAACATTAAATATTAAATAATAAGACCATGGCCATTTTAAAATAAGATACACTCAAGTATATACTATCTAAAATAAAACTATAAGGCTACATAGCCAAATGGATCGTGATTCTTAACGAGTTTGATATAGAATACGTGAACTAGAATGCCATCAAGGGGCAAGTTCTTACTGAATAACTTACCAAATCACCCCTTATAGATACAAAACCACTCACATTCCACTTTCTTAATGAATCCATCATAAACATCATTAAAACACCTTTTGAGGATTAGTATTAGAAGTTGTATGTTGATGGTTTATTAACAACACATGGATTCAGGGTAAGCCTTTTTTTTATAACACCATAGGGGGATCTAATGCCTAAGTCATTCAAAATAATCTTTCCTTTTACCAATAACATGGTTGAATATTATAAATACTGCTGCCCTTCAGACTCTCAAAATTGCTGTGGATTCGGGATATCCCAAATTGTGGCTTGAAGGGGACTCATTGAATATTATAAATATTCTTAACAATATAAATACTGTGTCTTAGACCATAGAGAATAAGGTAATGGAGATGAAAACTTTAATTAAAATTTTTGAAGAAGTGATCATTACCCACACCTATCGTGAAGCCAATGTTGTTGCAGATTGGCTAGCTAATTGTGCAGTCCGGACTGGTCAAACAGTGAGGTGGCATGAAACATTAGTAAAGAATGTGGATTTGAGGGCACTCATTCTTTATGATGCAACCCATGCAAAGGAAGGAAAGATCGAAGTGTATAAGAAATAATATTAGTAGGAGGAGTGGAAGTGCGGGGAAAGGACAACAATCATTAAAGAGTAAGGCCCTCAAGAGAGAGAAGAGGATCCTGAATAAGCACAATCAAAGCCAATTTTCCTATCAACTCGGCAACAGATGGGATTATTGCAATGACCTTAGCAATTGGGGTTCTAAGAAAATGTATATGGCAAGCAAAAGGAAGGGAGAACCTTAGAAACAGGAACCTAAGAGCTGTGATGAATGGAAAGAAAAACATGAAGTCTGGAGAATTTTGCAGAAAGGAAAAGTTGCGAGCTATTTGGAAAGACTTCATGGATCGAAACCGCATATCACTATGGCTTTTTTCAAAAATTGGAAGGATGAAAGGGTCACCCTGCATGGTGTCACAGTGAACTTAACAGAGGATTTTATAGCTGAGGTTACTGGGCTGCCTATCGATGGACTCAAATTCTCCAAACAGACAAGCATATCGAATGAGGCCTTCTGTAGGTTCCCCAAAATGGAAGTGGAAGAGCAGAAACTGGTCAAGAACGGGGATTTCTTTGAATTGGATCAGATTAAAGGGATATGGAGGGATGTCTTAAGCTGCATAAGGGAGTACTTCATTTTGGATGGAAGAAGTAAGCATGTGCACAAATTCCACTTTGTCTTCCTTAACCATTTCAGGCACAAGGTTAGTTTGTCTTTTCCATTTTATCTATGTTTCTCCTTGGTCCAAAGTTTATATGCTCATAGGAAAAAGGAAATGTGCCCTATCCATCATGAAGGCCTTATTCTATTAATCGAAGGCTATTGTAAGAATAAAGCTATGGTTAAGCACCCTAAATAGGGGAAAAACAAGGAGTCAGGGTACAGAAAGAGTGAATGTGTTACTGAGAAAGGCAAAATCAAGTTCCATAGTACTAAAAAGCAGATTGTAGAAGAAGATATAGAGCAGGAGAGTATTGATAAACCCAGTGAGGAAAACTTGGAGGAAGAAGAAGGAACTAAAATTCAGGCTACAAACTCTAATGAGGATGAATAATGTCCTGAGAAGAATGAAAAAGATGATGTCAATATAGAGGAGGATTTTGCAAACAAAATTGAAGACACTGAGGAAAACCAGAAAGAGGCAGAGTCTAATTTTGTCCAGGATGACCCTGTTGAGGACCCAGCATCAAAGAACGAAAAGGAAACCACAGGGCAGGATGATAATCAAGATATGCAAATGGAAATTCAAAATGGAATTAAAGAGTGGGAACATAAGGGTCGAGAAGATATCACTAAAGAAGATAGGAACAGTCCTAATAAAATTTTTGAGGAATGGAGGGGGAAAAAACTGAATGATGAAACACATACTCCAATGAACTGGGTTAATTGCAAAGCAGAGGCATCTTGTCAATTTGATTCTTGGATGTGCAGGGAGGTTATGAACCTCAAAAGGAAAGTGGAAACAATGGAAGATACCCTGAAAGAGGTATGGAACAAAATCAACAATATGGATAATCAGATAGGAGAGATCCCAGCCAAGCTCAAAGCCTATGAGAAAAACCTCTGGGAACTAATTAAGGACAATAGAATGAAAATGGAGGAAGCTACGTCTAATATTTGTGCTGCTGCTATCAATATTGGTAAAAGAGCCAGTGAGGAGACTAAAGCTCTGGAGGGACCCAACAAAAGAATGAGACAAAGTACTAGAAAGAAGGTAACACAAAAAGGAGCAATGCTGGTGGAAACCACTAACCAGGATATTGTTTTGAAAGAAAAAGAAACAATGAAAATGATATTGGAAATGGATGAATAATCTGGTTCCTCTTGCTGGTAAAGAATCTGGTCTAGTTCTTTGTTTTTTTGTTGTCTTCCTATGTCTAAGGTGGTGCCAGATCTCTATTTTTTTGGGTTGTGACCGGTTGTCTTTCTGGTGGTTTCAGGTCCATTTAAAACCTATTTTTGCTACTTCCTTGTAGTAGTTTTTAGACTTTGTCTGTGTTTTGGTTTCTCTATCTTTTTTCCTTGTACTAGGATTTCGGGGCCCCTTCAAAACCTACTTTTACCATAATCTAAAACATGGTTGAATATGAATAACTCATTATAGGGATTTGATAGTTATTACAATGGATCATATTTCATCTAAAGGTTTATAGTGATTCATAGTTAATCATCAATCAAGTTACATACCACTTTTAGACTAAAGATGATAAGATGGTTCCCTATAAGGCCATGGTTGACACTCTTAAGCAGTAGATTAATAACATCTAGTTTGAACATATACCAAGGGTAAGTAATATAACAACATATGCCATGGATAACATTACATATTTGATTTTAAATATAGATACAATAAAATACTACCAATTTATTGTTAAAAATATGATAGTGCAAACTCATAAACCATCAATCATCATAATGATCTATGATATTGTTGGTCCCAATTTTACTCAGTATTCAAACCTATATGCTTTCCCACATGATTGTGTTTTTCTACTAGACTTATCTTGAAAACAAACCAAAGCCTCCATCTACAATGCCCAATGTTATACCTTACTTAGACCAACCCTATACCATAATAGTTTTGATGGAACTCTACTTCATTGTTTACCTTTGGTAGAATATATAGTAGCATTATAGGAATTTTATGAAGGGGTATATAGAGCCCACACTACTGGGGAAGTCTTGTCCAAAAATCTCGTATGTACCAATTTTTATTGGCTAATGATGGATGAATATGTATCTTCATATGTGAAAAGATGTGATAAATGTCAATGGTATGCCAATTTGGTTCATGCCCCAGCCAAGACATTGAAACCAATGTTGACACCATGGATATTTTCTATATGGGGCCTCAATCTCACTGGTAAGATAAACCCCACCTTATTCAATTACCATAAACATATCCTTACCACCATAGAATACTTCACTAAGAGGGCTAAAAGTTATACCCCTCACTTATGTGACTAGAAAGCAAATTTCCAAATTCATATTCAACCATCTCATCTGCCACTACAAAATCTCTTTTAAAATTATATCTAATTATAGAGGATCATTCAAGAAAAAGGATGTCAATCATGGTGTGTTAAGTACAAGATTACTCAACATTTTTTCACAACATATTACCCTCAAGGTAATGGCTAGGTAGAAGCATAAAAAAAAACCATTGTCAACATCCTTAAAAATATTTTTAATGATGTCGGCCATGATTAACACCTTAAAATATTCTATTTCCTTTTGGAATACCATACAAATCAATGCACTCCCATGGGTGCCACTCCAAACTCACTTTTTTATTACACTAGGGCCATTCCTCCCATTGAGGTCAAGTTCACTTCATTATTCATCTCTTCAAATCATGTCTTGGATGATGAAGACTATCGAGTAGCTCACCTGCAAGAGTTGGAGCCACTTGATGAGAAACACTTTACCATATTAAATAATATTTAAGCATATCAAAATTGACTCCACAGCCACTATAATCAGCATGTGAAACATAAAGACTTTAAACTTGGTGATCTTATCCTCAAAGAGAACCAAAATAATACCATGACTGAGAAAAAGCATAAAGGCAAGTTCAAACCCAATTGGGTAGGTCCCATTATCATTGTTCCATACTATGAAATAGGAGCATACATGCTCATCACACCATATGAAGATAAACTTGATGAGTCGATGAACATTATACACCTCAAGTGGTACTATAGTTGAGTAACTTGGTGTATTGTCTATAAAGACCATTTCAAGTTATACCATATTATCACTATTCTTCTTTTTACTATACCATTTCTACCATTCTATCATACTATCATTCTACCATCCAATCACTTTGCATATCACTTATACATCCTATAATTCCTTAACTATCAACCTAACATGTTTTGATCACTCCCCACCTATCCCATTTGACCTTGGTTCATCCAATAGTTTTACATTTTCAATATGTAGAATCAGATCAGTTTCAACAATTATTTCAAGAATTCCAGACAAAGGTAGTGTTTTGGAGTAGTATGACAAAAATTTTGGTAGTTGCATCCTTTTTTTATTATTTCATTCTAATCATATTTGTTTATGTGATCCTAATTATATCCACTTATAGGGTAAATCAATGTTTCACCGGTCTTGATACTAATTATAACTACCTATGGTCAAACTAGTATCATTGATCTAATCTATTATATCCTAGTTATAACCACCTATGGAAAAACTAGGGGAAACATTTGTTTATTGTGCCTTGACATACCAACTATTCATTTCTATTTTTTTATTTTTCCATCATACCAATTGTGCTTATTTTATTTGAAATGGTTGTTACACTAGTCAGATTCCTCCACTGTAAGGTAGAACTACTATGACCTAAGGCCATTTTGGGACTATGTGGGCCATATTAAATACTTATTGAGGTCATCTTAGTCCCCCTTTTACATAATTCTCTCACCATTTTATGATCAACCTTTTAGTTTAAATTTTCTTTCCATTTTGTGAGCTTGGACTATTTAGTGTCTCATCATCCTCAATTGAGTTGAGATACGCCAAAATTATAAAAATATTTGAAAACCATTTAAAAATACAAAAACCATTAACCACTTGTTTACCTTAAAGATTCTAGGAACCCTTAATAAGTCACAATAAATCACTTTTCACTTAGTTTCCCCATCCTTTTTGTTATTTCATCCCATACTCTCAACATTTTGTGAGTTCATTCCTATTCTTTTATCACATCCATCATGTTCATTTTATATCATCATTTATTCTATCACATTACCTATGATAACTACATTCAGCCTAAAGTTTTTTTGGATCATCACATCTATGAAACTATGTAGGCAACATCCACTTGCCTAGTGTATATGGAGACAACCTGACCACCCCCTTCCTTTTCTTATATTCCCCAATTTTACTTTTTTGTTAAGTTATCACATAGGGGTAATGTTTTCCATCTTGTTTGTGTCACATTGTTTGTCTAACATTATGACTAACTATCATTTTTTCATTGTATTTTATTTGTTTGTTTATTTATGTGTTTATTTGTTTAATTTAAGTATTGTTTCCTTGATTTAGGTTTATGTCTATTCATTAGGTGATTCTTTGAGCACTTGTTCTTGAATCCATCCATATTCATACATCAACATTATCATCATGGTTTTTATCATTGGTGAATTATTTTCAATTGAGTATTAGATACTAGGAGTCAGACCTTATACATATTTTTTCCAAGTCCTCATGGTCTTCTATCATGATGTCTACCATAATATGCTACAACAAAAATAAGATTTAAGAAGTCAACATAGTAATGAAAAATCAATAGCTCTTTGACACCAACACCAATAATAATATTGATCTACTCCAAATTATATACCAAACAGAGTAATTAAACAATGAGATAATTTCAACCTTTGTTAGTCTAGACAAGAATCTCCCTACTAGAAAGTTATCCCAATCCATCTTTATCCTCAATATCAATTTGTCATCATCATGTTTTCAATCATCAACCATCAATCATATTGCCATAATTAGGGTACAATGCTTATAACCACCTCTAGGTAAACCATTTCACACCATCCCACTTTCATTCTCAATAATTTTAACCACCTTTGGGAAAATCATTATGTTATCACCAATTTGAGGGTTAATAATTATAACTGCCTTTGGGAAAATCATTCAATTTTTGCTACCCAATTAGGGCATTTTTTATCCTATTTAACTATCCTAACTAGGGAATCCATATTCTCAATGATTATAACTACTTTTGGGAAAATCAATGTGTTTTCATACCATGTTTGCCACTATCAGGGTACAATGTTTATAACCACCTTTGGGCAAATCATTGTACATTTTCCCATTTGTATTCTCAATGATTTTTCCCAACTTTGGGAAAATCATTGTGTTATCATATATTTTAGTCCACTTATTTCCTTATTTCAAGGGATAGTTTTCCACCCTTTTTTATAATCACTCCCTCAAGGGGGCACCCTACAATTCATCCATTATCATTAAATTTGTAAGCATAAGAACATTTTTATTCTTTGAGAAGACATTACTATGCTTAAAACTCATAATGCCTTACCAAATAGGGGCAAACTATAGATACTTAAAACTAACCACCAATGGATTCATACCCAACATTAGATCAATTCTTACCAACCATTGAACATCTAGCCTAAGAAATGTCTCAAATTTGGATTCATAACATGCAATTAAAAAATTTTGGCCCAAAAATTCAATTAAATAAGCAAATTCCCAAATCAATTAAATCAAAACATGGAAAATATTCAAAAGCCTAAAAGGGATTAATTAACATATAAATCCTAATCAAATCCTAATTGAATTAATCATTGAGAAAATTAAACAAATTATAAAAGAAGAAAATTCAAAATCAAATAATATCTTAGGTTTTCATCATTATATTTTGTGAGTTGTCTAAAATCAAAAATATCTCAAATCACATCTATTCCATGTTAATCATGAGGTTTGGACACATTTTAACACTACTAGGGTTAAATAAGAAAACCTAGGTTAGGATTTAACTCATTCTAAGTTGATTTCAAATCCTATAAAAGCAAGCTTAGAGCTCTTCATTTGAAGATCTTGGATAGAGTAATGTTATAATTAAGGATTTATGGCATGACACAAATACATAGTGTTATAATGTCAAAAATTGAGCCAATCCAATCCATTTTTAAACCATATAAAAGCTAAAGCCAAGCCAACTATGGTGCTAAGAAGAGATGGAGATAGCCAAACCCCATTGATGAAGACTTATCAAGCACAATCTGAGAAAGCCAAATAAAGAGACCTCTTGGAGAATTCAAGGAATTGGTAATGAATTGTATGAGTTATTTCCATTTTTAGTTATTCTTTTTTCATTTTTGTTTCTTTACCATGATCCTCCCTTTGATCTAGGAAAGATAGTGTTATACATGTTAGTGTGTTTATTTTCATCTTGATTTTATTTTCACTGTGAAGATAAAATATGATCTAACCACCCTTATTTTATTTTTCGATCATATAACATACCATAAAACATAATTTCATCTCCAAACTCCATGTACAACACTAAAAAACACCTTTTAATGATCTCATATGCTCTCTTATTCTCAAGAAACCCTAATCTGGATTAGATGGTGTAAATTAAGTTCCAAGCCTAAAAAAAACACTTCTAAAATTATTTTTTTATAAATCTCATTGGTTCATACCTATAAATTTTTTAAAATCTCTAAAATTCTTCACCAGATTCCCTAATAAAAATTCATAAAAAAGTGTTTGTTTGCTGCCCTAGGGATGACCTAGAGATGTTTTTCAATGAGTTGAGAATATTTTTAATTTTTTTCATTGAATTATAATTTAGTTAGAAATTTAAATTAATTATTCACACTATAATAATAATTCCATTGGAGGGACCTGAAACACCCATTTCCAACTCCATTTGTGAGCAAATAGATGAGGAAGCCTTCATTCCCTTCATAATCAGACCTATTTATTAAAATTTTATCTCTCCTATGGTAAATTAAAAATTTGAAAATTATATTACATAAAAATATACCTCCATTTAAAATTTCAAGAGTTTTCATTCAAAAAAACTCAAAATATTTAATTTTTGGTGTTGACTAGTTTGTCTAATTTCATTTTTGAATGCCTGTAGGTCTATGTTTTTTAATTTTTGTTTAGTTATATGAGGGATAAATACATAATTAATTTTTAATTTTTAATTTTAATAACCTATGTTATCATTAAAATAATTTTATGTACTCAAATAATCACTTAAATCACTCAAAACTTGACTTTTCTAAATGTCTCTCTTGCTTGCTCAAAACATTGATGCTTGATCCTTTAATTTTATCCATAGTTTCCATGAAATTTTTATTTTTTAATGTGTATAAATATTTTATATTCCCCATAACATATCACACCACATTTTTTTAACAATGAACTAAAAAATTTAAACATATTGCTTAAAACTAAGCAAATAAGGGTTTAAGAAGGATTTTAGACCACATGTTCTTCTTAATGATTGTTCATAAAGTTAAGACATTGTAACCTAAAAAATTTATTCAATATTGATTTAATAGGGTCCAAAAACTCCATATAATACCTTTTTATCCAAATCATCTCCACCTTCACGTATTGAGCATATGAAAATTGCCTTTACTAGCTTGTAAATAGCTAGTTAGAGGAATAAAACAAAACCTCTATAAAAATTTGGATTTGTGATTTATTATTGAGAACTATTTTAGACTGATGAATTTTTCATGATGTTTTTATTACCCTTTTTTAACTTTAATCCATTAATGGAGTTTATTTAAAACCTACACATAAGCATCTTTGACCAATGGTGGGAAAATTGCCAACACTAACAACACTTGGGTTAGAGTTAGTTTTGGAGGATATAAATACAAGGCCTCACCCATTGATATATAACATTTTTTTTTGTAAATTATCATGAAAAAATATATGAAAATATTTCATTATTTTATTGTTACCATTCCCATTTTATAATCTAAGCAAAGTCAAAACTAACCACCATTACCAAGGTGATAAGGAGAGGTCGAGCAATGGAGCTTCATTGATAAACATTTATTAATCACACAATAAATTACATCAAATCATGGAAAAAACACAAAAAATTCTCTTATGGAATGTAAAATATCTTGTTTTTCTTTCATTTGTTAGTTACTTGTGTAGTTTACTAGCTCTTTGAGTGTCTAGGCTAGAGGTGTATATTCTAATTAGTGTGTTTGTTTTGATTTTTATTTCTTACTAACATGATACTGACCTCCACTCTATGCATTAATTGTTCAAAATAATCATTCTCACATTTAAATAGAGTGATTTAAAATTATTTTTCCTCTAAAAAGGTAAAATATACCATTTATTGATCAAAAAATAATTTGTTACACCCAGGCAAATTAGCAAGGGGAGCTATGCAAAAAACATGTAAAATAGATTTATGATGAGTTGGTAAAGAGTAACAACACATTTATATCCTAAGTGTGAATATAAATATGCACATTTAAATGCACATAATATATAGGTATAAAAATAATGTTGTTAAATGGGTCTTCAAATATTCCCAAAAAGATGATCTAATTATAATATGATTGAAAAATAAGGCATGTGGGATCAAATGGTGTGAAAAATAGACCAAAAATGGGGAAAATATACTTATTAGAGTTCACATAATGAACTATAGGCTTTGGA
This sequence comes from Torreya grandis, assembly GCA_037957365.1. Classification (NCBI taxonomy): domain Eukaryota; kingdom Viridiplantae; phylum Streptophyta; class Pinopsida; order Cupressales; family Taxaceae; genus Torreya; species Torreya grandis. The sequence goes on from JARHVA010002656.1 coordinate 280,941, forward strand.
GGGTAAAAATTCAAATTTATGGACATATATTCACTCATGGGGTGAAAATATTCATTTTCACCTAGTTATTTACATTTTTAAGCTTTTTTATTTTGCATAAAATAACTGAGTAAAATGGTATGTGGAAGCACCATTGACAATTTTGACCTCATGGGTCAAAATATCACCCCTATCATTTGAAACATTTCCTACATGTTAGTTTGTCTTGTTGGTGAATAGGTTAGTCTTGAAAATTCCTTAAATTGATCACTTGAAGCCTTGATTAATAGGTCTTAAGGTTGATTAAGTGGGTTGAGGTTTTGTCCTTCATTTGTCTTATGCTTGTCTAGTCATTTTTTGTCTTTTTTGAGCTATTTTTATTGGTGAGAAGAGTCTAGAGTGTCTTGATGAGTATCATGGCACGTGTCAAGGTAATTTTATTCCTAAAATATGAACAATCAAGCTGATCACATTTTTGAATAACTTCATATCTCATTTTCATGCAATTTTTACAATTTTATGACCTCTAGGGAAGTTATTTTAAGGTTTTGATAGTATATAATTAGGAGAAAACTCATTTCCATCTTGATGCACCTTATCAAACACTTGAAAGACTTGACAAAGAACACAAGAAGCTCTAAATATGCTCCAAATATGTTCTATTGATGCTCCAAATATGTTATGTTAAAGCTCCAAAGATGATACAGGCAACTCCAAAGACTTCCTATTGAAGCTCCAAATATATGCTAGGCAACTCTAAAGATGTTATAGGTAGCTCTGAAGATGCTCTATTAAAGCACTAAATAAGAGGAAATCCTAATGTAGCAGATGATCTAATGGTTGAAAGATATTACTAGTTTCATGATCCTAATTAGTGTTTTCATCCTTATTGAGTGCCTTCCTCATCCTCTTTGAGGCCTCTACAATTAATTTTTGATGAGAAGATCCTCTCCAAGGAAAAATTAGTGTTTTGACTTTCCTAGCTCAAAAACATCACCTAAAGTTATTTGATTATTCTATAAGGAGATATATTAGTGTGAGATACCTCAAAATAAAAAAGGGATATAAATAGGTTAAATATGTACTTCAAGGTGCCAATAATTATAGGTCACTCTTTTTCTTTGAATCTAACCTAGAGGATGCAGTCCATACACTTGAGAAGTCTTGGTTACTAGCTTATGCAATGAAGAAACCATGAAACAATGAAATTAATGTCATAGTTATTAGAAATTCCAAAAAAAATTAAGATTGATTTTAAGGTGAAAAATGTGTCTATGATGTGTTTAAGACACTATTATCAGTCTCAGAGGTTATATATATAGAATAGTGTTAAAAATTTCATTAATCTAGTGTGTTATCACAAGCATCATATGGAGATGTCCTTATGAAGGTTATAGGGTTGTATAACTAGATTAATATTATGAAGTAATTCTTAAGATTTATCTCATAACACTCCACACAAATATAATATGGAATTAAAGCTTGGCCAAGGTTAAGAAAATGGTTTTAGACCTTATACATAGTCAAAATCTTGAAGGCTAATTTGAAAAAGATTTAAAGGGTTGAAGATGCTAGAGAGGTGATCTAACCTTAAAAATTGGTATAAAGGGTATTTATGACCTAGGTTAGGTTATCATGAAATATATTTATCTTATATAAAAATGGAATCATCCATTGATTTTTATAGACCTAGGCACCCTCTAAGTCATTCACACAAGTAACCCATTGCTAGTTTTGAGAAATGTGTGATTTTGGGCATTTATAGGAGGAGATAGGTTCTCATTTTTTGTATGTATGATCATGGTGATTATATAAATATTTATTTCAATATTTAAGGCCTAATTATTAGTTTATTTTGGGAGAATAAAACTAGATAAGAAATCTACACAAGAGATTCCTTTTAATATTCATGCATTATATATGAAGTTATCAGTTAATGTATTTTGTCGTATCCTCTCAGATTGTGATAGGATAGAAGATGAATAATCTCCTCATTTTTGTGCCAATGTATGAATAATAATATGAATATTTAGGAGTTTAATTTACTCTAAATATGTATGCTTGTATGAAGAAGTTGATGACCTTTTACTCAGATTAATATAGGCTTTCTGGTTCATGGTTACCTATCGAATCTCTCATGATTAATCCTTGTTTATGTTATCATGTTTAATATTTTGGTTTTATATATCTTAATTTAATCTAAATGATTTGTATCTTTCAATATCTCTTGGTTAATCTTATTTTATATCTATTGCATGATGTTTCACTTTTGTCATGTTTTGGGTTAACATGAAATTATTTCACTATCCTAAGTAGAATACTCACTCCTAGCTATCCTCATCCTTAGCATGTTATATTGAAATAGGAAACTATGATAAAAATGGTGTGGTGAGTGTGAATAGAATCCTTCCAAAGATGAAGGATAATGAGACATTAAAACCTAGTTAGACTAGAAAATATGGTACTTCACAGAAGAATAATAAAAAAGGATGTGTCTCACCATGATTGAAATCATTCAAGAACATATATACGATGAAATATATGAATTTTTTTGGTGAAATATACTCAAATATCTAGAAAATTGGTTAATAATAATAATAGAGTACTACTAATTCCATCCCAGAGTAGAAGGGATCATAACTTGGGTTGAAGAAAAGATAGACCAGTTAGTGAAACTAGAAATTGATTAGACAAAAGCAAAGATTAATAGGTTGTAACCACTATAGATGGATACACTAGGAAGTTCATAGTAAAAATATATACAGCATTTGAGGCTGCATAAGACCATTTTATCCAAGGAATCAAAGGGAAATTTTTACAATGACTATCTTTTCTATTGAAAATGTTGGTGATGGGAAGGGACATGGTGCCTATTCCAACCAGTATGGAGTAGTCACTTTAGGTTTATAGTGATGTGTATGCATGATGGTGAATGATGGATATATGAGTGACTAGAGTTGAGCCTAAATCCATAATGGAGACATGAGGGAATCATATTTAGAAGAAAAATATGGATTTATAAAGGGAACTATGACAATAAAATAAAAGGAATAAATAAATGGATACCCAAGTAGCTACGAATAAAAGTAAGAATAGTAGTAGAGTAGTCGATGAATCAGTGCACAAAAGTTGAGTGGGATGATGAGAAAATATTTAAGAAAGATAATGATGTTGGATTATATCAAAAATATTGATAAGATGAAGAGTGAGTAGAATAAGAGACACGTGAGGAAGAAGATGAGAGTAGTTTAGGATTAGAATGAATGTAAGATAAAAGTAGTGCATAGCTAAAGAAAAGGGTATTGATAGAAGAAGAAAAAATAAAAAAATTAATAGAACTTAGTCATAATTTAACCATAGGATCAAGTGTACTAGATAAATAAGTCATTAGAAAGGATTATTTCATCAGAAGTGTACACGTCCCCACATCTAAATCTTATATATCTTAGTAGGAGTTTTCAGCTAGTTGATCAAGGGAAGAAGAGTTTGGAAAAGTAATTTTTAGAGCATGTGAACCATTTGGGCATGGATATTCAAAAAAAATTAATAAATAAGGATTTGAAGTATATAGTATTAGGTGAAGTTAAAAAAGTCAGCAAAGAAGTGAAAACAAGTAGAGTGTACACAAAATTTCCTCCAAGAACACCTAGGCTACAGTCACCTCAAATAATAGCTACATAGAAGACTCCATCTATACTAGCTACTATGATGAATCAGTTAGGAGGATTATTAAATTTTTCCATCTATGATGGGTCCATAGACCTTGAAAAATACCTTTTAACTTGTAAAATGAAATGGTAAGTTAAGGGTGTCATCGATGAAAATTTACAAAAGTGTGAATTGATAGAGGCTTTAGCTAGGAGAGCATTGGAATTCATGTACAAAAGAGATATATAATAAGAAAGTCTTAAATACATGCAAGATTATATTATCTTAGAGTTTAATAGTAAGAAATGTATTAGCTAGACAACATAAGACCTCAAAGAGATAAGGAAAAAGTCTAGAGAGTTAGTCTATGACTATGATCATAGATTTTTTGATAAAATGAACAAAGTAGAACTCATTTTGATAGCTAAAGATAACATAGCATGGTTTATTGAAGGAATACAAGGTATGATTTGTTTTTCCACTATGCAATCACAATATGAGACAAAATTAGATGTGAAAGCTGCTACAATGTGAGTAGAATAGATTAAGGACTATGGAGAAGCCCATGCTAATAACTCTAAATTTGAAAACACATTACATGTTTTCATGAAAAGAATAGAGCTATATCATGAAAAATAAAACCCCAAATTGAACCTATGGTGTATAGAGTGAAAAAAAGAGGGACACCACCAAAATGACTATCTAAAAGTAAAGATGGAATTATATGAACTTTGTCACGTAGTAGGGCATGCTAAAACACAATGTCATCTACTGTAATAATATATTAAAATCCTCAAAATTTGTTCTATAATTTCTATAAATCCATTAATCATGATGAGAAGAATTGTAGAGATCTATAGGAACTTAAAGAGGGTATCTCTAAAAATTTGTTTGTCATTGTAATAAAACGAATCTCCTTTATGAAGTAAATAATCCCAGTCTTGGAGGTTGATAAGAATTATGCAACCTAAGTGGGTCTATAGTGGATTCTGAGTTCACCATATTACTAGCCTCATGGCCTATATAGATGGACTCCTTATTCCCCTAGATGGACTCATTCATTATCAATATGGACACCTCCATCCCCTTAATACTAGTAAATTGACCTAGACTCTGATAGCTATGCAAAAAATAATTTAGTATGGGAGATAATAATTAGTAGTATCAATAGTGGAATTCTATGTAACCATAAGTAGGATACTAAGAAGGATATCAATCCAATATAGGATGAAGCTTAAGAGGATACAGAGGAAGATACCAAGGTGGTAGAGGTAAAAACTATCAATGGCCTCCTCTATAATGCTACCTATGTAGAGAGTGAAATCATGTTCAAAGAAAATATCTAATGAATCCATAGAGACAATCATATTTTTGCATATTGTAGAGTCTCAAATTAGCATGATACAAAATATGATCCTATTCTAGAGAAGTAGGGGAAGGACAAAGATATCTAAAATGTAAACATGGTAAGTGCAAAACCTAAATAAAATGCCTTTCTAAACATTGTGACATGGCAACAACATGCAGAAAAAGGACTCCCTCTACTTGAGATGCCTCATGATCAAGGCATAAGAAAGGTTAGACAAGAAAAATACCTATATCTAACTAAAAAAAAGAGTCTTATGAATGAAGATATGTAGTTATTTAAAAACATTCAACAATAAGAAACTATTGATGAAAATTTTTTAGCCATTAATGCACAAATGTATGGTCAAATTGTGTGCATCATATGACAAGATGAAGTTTTCACTATGATAATGGATTTACTAAAAATCCTAAGTAATCTATGCAATGAAGACATATTACAAAACATTATGAACCTATGACATAATCTATTGGAATGTTCATAGCATGGCCAACAAAAAACAAAAATTTGGTCTGGTATGATAAGATAAAGAAACCATGGGATGTGGATGCATGGCTTGATATTGAGGTTGTAGGATACTAAATCCCAAATTTTGTCTTTGATTTTGGTAGTATAGTAAATATTATTCCCAAATCCACATGGGAAGATATTAGATGACCAGTCCTCAACTACAACCCAATAACTCTAAGCTTGGCTAACTGTAGGAAAGTTGAACCTATTGGTTGATTCAAGGATGTTGAGATCAAAGTTGTAAATTTGTCTCTATGATGAGACTTTTAGGTCATAGACATGAATACTATGTAAATACACTACCCTACCTTGATAGGAAAGAAATGAGCATGTGATGGTCAAATGACTATCAATATAGTACACAACTAGCTTGAGTCATATAAAGGTGATAAGGTTGTGGTCATTCCCCTTAATAGAGCATAAAAACTATACATAATTCCTACTAAACTAGAGTTTCTACATGGTTCACAAGAAACTAGTTGGATGAATGTCAATACGAAGGAGAATCAAATGATCTACATGAAACACAATGCAATTTCCTATATGAGCAATTCAAACCTCAAGTATATTTGATGCTTACCCAACAATTGATCATATCAAAATAATGGAGACAAAAAATAAAATCTACGTAGCTAATTGTAAATTAGTTTATCAGTGAAGATTATGCTTCTATATCTTTAAAATTTCCCACTTGCTTAGAAGTTGCTTTCTTGTACCACTCTAATAATCACATGCAAGATTACATAAAACCAATAAGGGAAGGCATAATCCTTGGGAAGTAGCTTCTTTCATCAGTGGTGATGTAGATACACATCTCCTTAAGTGGGCCCATAGTGACCATGAACTTAGTCTCATGAGGATGGTATTTGCACATTAATGTCAACTACTTATATATTATGTAATAGAGGACACAAATTATTTTATTCTATAATTAAAAGTCCATATTTTGACTATCAATTAGTAGCTTATTGTACTAAACTATGTTTTGAATGAATTTGTTTCAACTTGGGGGAAATGCATCAAGGTAATCAGTTAGAGTGGGATGATGCCTATGAACTCATGATCATTATATTTTATCTCCCACAATTCATCTACATGAATTATCCATTTTCCCAAGAAGAAGAGTGTATTGAGATTCATGCACATAAATGTGTTGAAGTTTGGAGTGTATAACATGTAGTACCTAAGTATTGAGTTCATATTTTTCACTATACATTGGCTCCACTACCCGTAATATGGTACATGCACCAAGATCACAGGAGAGAAACAAAATATTAGGCAGAAGTGGAGAATGATTTCATACAAAAAAAATTCTTTGAAGATGAAAATCTATTAGTCTATAACACACTTCAAAAACTAAAATACTTTCTATGCCATGGGTACACAAAATATGGGAGCACCATGATAAAATCAACTATATATAAAAACACAACATCTAATATTAATTCCACACTCCAAAGGTATAAATATTATATGATTAAAGATAAATATTTGATACATCCTTATCATCAAATCCATGATGAGTTAGATGATGATGAAGACTCTAGTTTTAATATAGATTTAGATTTGAATGATTTATTTGGACCTAAGCAACCTATATAACCTCTCAAGGACACTAGTGTAGTGATAACTGAAGAAAATATGCTATGTAGCATCTGAATCTTAGAGAAGGAAGGGTAAAAGAAGATCTAGGAATAAGTGGATGAATAAAAATGCAATATATATTAGCAACTTCTCAAGAAACACGTCACTAACATTAGAATATAGGATGTTCCAAAACTATCAAGTGTATGTGATTATTGGATAGAGAATGAGATTTAAAAGCCCTAAAATATTTGAGGGACTACCAATATGTATTCCTCACTGAGTTATCAAAGGTTTGAGGAGTTTATCCATCTCTTGGTGAGATGCAAATTTAATTGAAAGAGTGTAAACATATAATCAAGAAACAACCATACAAACTCAACCCCAATATGAAACTAAAAGTAAAAGTAGAATTGGATAGGATGTAGGATGATAACCAATATAAAAAGTTGATTAGGTAAGCCTAATGATATTATATCCCAAGAAAAAAGGAGAAATATAGGTATGTGGAGACTACCACATTCTTAATGATGCCTATGTAAATGATCCATTCCCCATACCATTTATAGATGAAGTTTTGGAGTCTATCACAGGACATGAAGTATATTTGTTTATAGATGGGTTTAGTGGATACCATCAGATTATAATCACAAATAAGGATTGAGCCAAAATGAATTTTACAAGGGTTCTTTTGCATACAAAGTCATGCCAATTTGTCTAAAGAATGCACTTGCATTATTCTCATGTGCAGTAATCATAGCATTCCAATATTTCATCCATGAATTCTTGAAAGTTTACTTAGATGATTGGGTAGTCCTCTCCTTATTTAAAGAGCATTTGTCTAAGTTATGTTTGATGTTAGAATGATACTGAGCTTTATGCACTGATTTAGATTTTAAGAAATGTCTTTTATTTACACCTTTTGATGTTTTAATTGAACATGTTATTTACAGTGATGGAATTTTGGTAGATCAAGGTAAAATCATAGTAAGCCTAAGTATGCCACCACCTATTACTTCGACTCAAGTGCACTCCTTTCTTCGACATACATGATACTACCAAAAATTTATCAAAGGATATGCAAAGATATCATCTCCACTAGAAGATTTAGTGCATAAGAATAATAAGTTTGTATGGACATATAAATGCCAGACAACTTTCATTAATCTCAAACACAGACTAGTCACTATGCTTATACTTGCTTTCCCAAACTAGAGTAATTCATTTCATGTACATGTAGATACTTTAGGCTTCATAGTTGGTGTAGTACTTATGCATCCCAGAGATGGTGCACATGATCATCGCATTCACTTTGCTATCCAAAAATTTTCTGATGAAGATAAAACATATACAACCATAGAATGGTAAGCATTGGCCATTATGTTTACACTACAAAAATTATGGCACTATCTTCTAATGACACCATTTGAAGTTTTCATAGACCATCAAGCACTATACTACTTAGTCAAAAAACCAATGTTAGGAAGACAAATATCTCATTAGCTGATGTTATTTTAGGAATTTCAATTTTGAATAAATGTAAAACCAAGTCGATAAAATGTGGGACTTAACCACCTTAATCGAATTATGAATGATAAAGAGATATAATTACTACAAAAAGACTCACTTGATGTGCACATATTTCATGTCTCTATGATTCCTAAATTTTTTGAAGCTTTTGACAACTTCTTTGAGGAAGGAATCTTCCCTATGCACTTTCAAAAAATGGGACCAAAATTACTACCATACACTATCATTAAGGGACTATTATCTTACTTGGAAAAGAATGAAGTCCTATGTAGGGTTGTCTTTAAATATAAATAGCCTTAACTCTTAGAGGAAGCTCATCAAGGACTCATAGGAAGACATTTCATAGGAGAGGCTACTACAAGAAAGATTCTACAAAGTGGATTGTGGTGGCTAAATTTATTTCAAGATGCACATAGTGTTGCATAGCATTATGATGTCTACCAATGTATGGGAAAACCACTCTAGAAAGATGTTATGCCATTATAATGCCTATTAGTAGATCATCCATTTGAATAATGTGGTATTGACTTTGTAGGACCAATCAAACCTCTAGGAAAGTACAACAAGGTTAGGTATATCATGACTATCATATAATATTTCACTAAATGAGTTGAAGATGTTACCACACCTAGCTATGGTGTGAAGGATGCAACAAAGTTTTTGTATGAAAACATCATTATGAGGTTTAGATGTCCAATCAAACTAGTTAGTGATAGAGGAATGCACTTCCTCAATAATAATATAAAATATTTGATGGAGGAGTTCATAATTGTGTATCATAAAATCACTACCTATCATCCCCTAGCAAATGGCCAAGTTGAACCTTAAAAATAAGGTACTAGGGAAAATGCTCACAAAAATCTAAGATGTCAAACATGATGTTTGGGAAAATCACATTCCTATGATCTTATGGGAATATCACATAAATTATAAAATAGATACATGATTTACACCATTTCAATTGGTGTACAGTCAGGAAGCAGTCATGCCAATAGAGTATCTAGTGCCTAACCTACACATCACTACGGTCATGCATTTAAGAGATTGAGAATATCTTACCAATCAACTCTTGGAATTGAATAGAATGGATGAGTTTATAAGTAGAGTAGCATGGATGTAGGAAATACATAAGCAAAGTTAAAAATCATAACATGATAAGAACCTATGCCACAAATAATTACACAAGGAGTAGCCAGTTTTGTTGTATGATAGCCAATTCAAAGCATTCTTAGGTAAATTATAAATAATATGGAAATGACCTTACATTATTCATGACTGAATTCAACAAGGAGTATTATTTTAAGTGACTTGTAGGGAACTATATTTTTATAGTGAGTAAATGTTTGTAGGCTTAAGCCCTACCACTAATAGTCTATTTGATCTCATTTTGCAAGTTGAGTGGGTACTAAGTAAAACCATGTAGATTAGATTTTTTTATTTATGAGTTTTTTTTGTGTGTTTGTTTTCTATTTTTTTGGTTGTAGATGATATCAATAATGACAATAGTGAAATACATAGACCAAGCATTGAGTGCACTAGAAGTGTACAAGAAGAGCCACATGTATTGACAAAAAAGTCAAAAGAGGATCTAACAAAAAATATTAAGTATAGAAAAGTAGTTGAAATGTCACATCCAAAATTAGATAATGGTCATCCACCAAAAATAAATTTATGAGACAAGGGTCGATGAATGCAATCTTTAATGAATCAATGGCTAGTCAACATCAATAGCTTATACCTCTCATATGGACACCTAAGGTCATAATGGAATAATTACACACATGTGCTAATGAATAACTAATTTAATGGCTAGATAGGAAATTGGTTCACCATATCCATCATTGCATTTAAGATGAGTGGATAGTTAGGCATGGCCTTGATGTGGAAGCTAAGAGGCATGAAATTTATAAAGAGCTAAGTTCAAACTCCATGTTTGCATTTCATTATTAACACATTTTTGATATTTTCATATATCAAAGAGTTGAATAATTTTCTTTGGACAAAGCACTCAAATTCATGTAAATTCCTTCTCACACAATCATAGACACTTTGCCACTAATATGACCCATCTAAAAAGTACAAAAGGAATCCATGGGTGTTTACATGGTACTTTGATAGACAAAATATAGTGATTAGAAGCCATTTTAATAATTGCATAAATCTAAGTAGAATATCTCTTGACTAGACCCTATAAATGCTATACAACCACTTACTCTTGTAGTTCTCCATAGATTACATAATATAGAAGCTAAGCACCTATTATAAATGTCAAATTTTGGTGACATGGGTGAAATCATTCACGTATTACTTGGACAATACAATGATGGATCTATCTATTTGGGATTGAATGAGATAGTCATCATTAACACACAATCCATGACATGATCATTAGACATGTCCTGTATGAGGAGATTCACTATTGTTGTATCAGATAAAGACACCACTAATTGTATAAGAAGTCCATGACTTGTATTTGTAATAGAATAGAGGAATCCTGGTAGATGAGATCCTATATGAAACTATGTACATCCTTGTATAGTGCATCACTAGGAAATTTTGGCAAATGAACCAAGTCTACCAAGCAAATACCAAATGGATTTATGGACATCACACATAGGATGATCTACCAAGGTGAATAATTAAATTAGACAAAATGTTTTTTACAAGAATTGCTCAAAAATGAATAATTCAATTAGCCAAAATATTTTTTACAAGAATTTCTTACAAACATTGACAAGTGTCAAACCACCCCAAGGTAGATCTTATAGTACCAATATTTTTATCCTCTTCCTTTGTTTCACATAGTGTAAATTACTCAAGGGGGGAAGTGCACCCCAAATACAAATTATTGTCCAACATATTAATTCTAGAATATTATCTAAATGCAAGAATAAGGAGCCCTCAAACATGAGGGGAAGTTTAAATCATAGTTGTGAGGAGTGTTTGGATCTCATTGAAACATATGTGTGAGTCCTATCAGATGTCCTCTAGTATCTAGGGAAACATGCCAGAATTACAATGCTACCAAAAGGAGTTTTTTATTACAATCCATGAGCTTCCATGCTTACCATTCAAACCAGTTTTTTTTATCACAATAGATATGATACATGCCAAGGTGGCCAAATAAAAGGATCACACAGCAAGGCAAGCAACTCCTCTATAATATATACCACTAGTTGTAGACATTCTTATGGTATAAACATCAAAACCAACATCTAGTTCACAACAAAAAAAAAGGGAAACACAAAGGAGACCCTCACTTAGTGTCACCCTCTTTGAAGCACACAACATGTAGAATGACAACATGGAAGGATGACCCAAAGGCACCCTAGATAGTTGGTTCCTATGATCTCATGAAAATGGGGAACTGATACATAATATGTCTTACCAAGTCATATTGGCAAACATGGTAAGATACTAATACAACAAAGAGGAGGAAAAATAATTCTTTTTCTAAAAGGTGATGCATACCATGAAAATCCACAAGTAGGTACCACCAGAAACTATGGGTTAGAACTCCCTGCCTATCCACATTCCATCATTGTGGATATAGTTAAATAAGAGGAGGATCAATTATGATATAGAAGGGAATTCTTCCCACCATCAATTACTCTAATGTTTTAAACTAGATGTTGTATTCATACCCTTATCAGAGAGTCTACTAGAAACCACTTATATGTAGGTCATGAATGATATGGGAGACTAAATTATTTCCTACACTCAAAGAATGCACATTTGTCTACCTAGCTATTGAGAAGGAAGCACAACCTACCATAAAATATTCTATACCACCACCACAACACAAATTAGGCACCATAGGTAGAAATAACTGGCTAGTGCCCATCTCAGAGATACACCCCAAGGACTCTCCACCATAATCATAGGTGTAGGAGGAGGAAGAAATTACACCAAAGTAGAGAATAACTAAAGAACAATAGGCTGCAAGAGAAGAAGCTACTTGTGCTACTAAAGCTAGACACTAAAAGGAAGAGAATAAAAAATAGAAGAAAAGCAACAAAGATAAATATAGAATTTGAGGAATTAGAGGCCTCCAAAAAGGCCAAGGATGTAGAGGTAGACTTACATTAGACTTACAAATTTAGGAAGTAGCTGCTACACAACAAGTGCAGAAGAGAGAGAGAGAGAGAGAGAGAGATGAGAGGAGAGAGAGAGAGAGAGAGGAGAGAGAGAGAGGAGGAGAGAGAGAGAGAGAGAGAGAGGAGAGAAGAGAGATGAGAGAGAGAGAGAGAGAGAGAGAGAGAGAGAGAGAGAGAGAGAGAGGAGAGAGAGAGAGAGAGAGAGAGAGAGTAAAAAATAAGAAAAAACAAAAATGGAAATAAGACGTAGCAACCCAAACACAAAAATAAGTAGAGGAAGATTCCAAGATAAAGGAACAACACAATGAAGTCTTGCAATAATAATAAGCATAGGCAAAAGCACAAGCACAAGTGTAGGCCCAAGCTACACAGGAATAGGAATTAAATAAGAAATAAGAATAGGAACATGGGTAGAAGCAATAACAAGAGAAGAAGCAAAAGGAAGAAGAAGAGGAGAGAAATAATAAAGAGAGAGGAAGTTGAAGAAAAATAGAAAAATGAAGAGGAAGAGAAGAGGAAGGAAAAAGATCAGAGAAGGTAGGAAATAGACTAAAAAGAAGAAACAAGAAGAAGAGGGGAAAAGGAAAATGAAGGAAGAAGTTAGGAAGAACAAATAGGAAAAGGCTAGAGAGAAGAAGGTTGAGGATGTTGCATAATAATAAAAGTTGGTAGTAGAGGCCAAAACATATTAATAAGTACCCACAATGATTCAAGCACAAATTTAGCAGCCACAAGTTCCACTAAGAGGTGTATGGATCTAGTATGTTCCAAAACTCAATGCTTAGTGTACCACTTTCTCCCTTCTTCTAGCCATCATGCCATGATAGGATCCTATAACAACATCTAGCACATTGGAAACTATTTTGTTTATACAAGAAGCAGTCTTGGATGTCTCTCACCTGCCCTTGAAGAAACAAATTTTGGTAGCTACAACATTTCAAGAATCTATCAAACAAAATGCAACCTCCCTAGAGTAAGATCAAGACCAAGAAAAGGTTGATAATGTTAAACTATGGGCATGATTACATGAATCAGTGAATGCTATTAAAGACACTTGTCTATCTTTGGCTTCATGAGTCATAAGTGAACAAATCATGTTACATCATTGTAGGTTAATGACCCTACTAGTGGAGATTACCAAAGACTAATGTGTTATGCAACAAATCTGTGCTCTTGACAACTTGGGATATAGTATGAAGAATTATACCATGACTTTGATTACTTTTATGGAGGAGTATCAAGGTATGTTAGACATTATATACCTTCAATCACATCAAATTGTATGTATTTTTTTGTATTTGAAGCAACAACTTGATAAGTCTCTAACCTCCTCTAGTGTAGATTTCAACACAGCTACCATAGCCCACACAACCATACATAGCCCAACTACATTAACCAATGAAATTTCAATTTCAATAAAAAAATAATTCAATGCTTAGGATAATGTGTGGAATTAATTTCTTAGCTGGTAGCAAGACTTGCAACACAATACATTTATATGGGAACAGGTAGAGAGACATGCAGAAAATCTAGAACAACTAAGCATAGAGATCTAATTAAAATTCAACAATACAATGGTTGACTTATGTGTTATGTAGAATGAGGATCTAAAAGAACTCAATAGGAATTATGTACTAATGCATGTCGTGATTTTCAACATCTAAGAAGTCATGCTTGATTAGGATAGCATTTAAAACTGGCTTAGCTTGATTCAAAAGTGAGGTGACTCTGATTCTCAATGTTCCTATACACATGCCACCTTTCAAAATTTAGAAAGTGATCATGCAATGCATGGCTACTCAGATAGAGGTCAATGATCCTACTGGCCAGCCTTATTCATCAAAAACACCACCTCCTACCAATTAAATACTATGTAATGCACAAATTTTGTATAATTTTGAACAACTTTTTGCATTAAGGATGACTAGTGAGACAATAGGGGATAAGATGGTTGAAACCCTATAAAGGTTGGACACCTAGTTACACCAACCTATTGAAAACCCTAAAGGGTAGTATTTTGGTATGCTACTTAGTTAAAAACTTGAAAGGATAGCTAAGTAGTGTGTAAGAGGTGAAAATCAAAAATGGCATCTTGAGTGATTATTATGACTCTTGATAGTCTACCCACATTTTTAGCTTCTTCCCTCAATGTATAGATAGATGAACCTATGATTTTATCTCAAGATGAAATAACATTTTATGTCTAGGAAAGTTTTGGGAGAAGAAAACTTAATAAGAAAGTTGTGCAAGATATTCCTTTGAATATTCATGTGTTCTATATAAAGTTATCAGCTAATGTATTTTATCCTATCCTCTCAACTTGTGAAAGGATATAAGATTAAGTATCCTCATTTTGGTTCCAATGTATGAAGAAATAATATCAATATTCAAGAACTGAAGTGACTATAAATATGTATTCTTGTATAACGAATTTGATGACCTTTTACTGAGATCAATATAGTCTTTCTAGTTCATGGTTTACCTATCGAATATCTCATGATTAATATTTTTTTATGTTATCATGTTTAATTATTTTGTTTTATATATATTAATGTAATCTAAATTCTATATATCTTTCAAAAAATCTTGACTAATCTTAGTTTTTTCCTATCACATGATCTTTCACTTTTGTCATGTTTCAGGTTAATGTGAATTCACTGCACTATCCTACGGTAGACTAATAAAACATATATATCCTTACCCTTATCATGTTATGTTTAAATATTAACCTTTTATAATATTTTAATCATCCATTATTTTGTTATAGGCCTCCTGCAGTCATAAACAGTCATTCACTCAGGCAATCCACTAGCTAGTTTTGAGAAAAATGAGTTTTAAGGCATTTATAGGAATAATCCAGCTATGAAACTTGGTATTGGTGGTTATCATGAGTTTTTATAATTTTAAATGGTATTTTTTATGTCACACTAACAAGTTAATAATCTTATATTTTGTCACAATCTTATGCTTGTCTATTGATAGTCAACACTGGAGCTTAGAAGTTTTTTTGAAGAGTTAAGGTTTAAAAGAATATTTTGACTTAATGGGAGAGTTTTTAATGAAATTTAAGGTTATTTTTATTATTCAAACACATTTTTATAGTGATAAAATTAATAATTTCAAGGATAAATGTCAAGAGGTTAAAATTTACAAAATTTAGGATTTTAGCATGCAAGTAAAAATAGTCAAAAAAATCATTTTGAGACACTTAAGGATTGAATGATAAAATATAATACTTGGATCATTTTTATGGGTATTTATATGTCCCATAAAAAAATGAGGTCTTAATGCCTTATAAATCTCAATATTCACCTATTTCTTTCTCCCTATGTCTTGTAGTACACAAATTTTGAGTGTGTAGTACATTTAAATATGTGATTTTGATTAGTTTTCATGGTTAATAATGTAAAAATAATTATTGGAATAGTTTTTTGGGTCCATAATATTCATAATTCAAAAATAATTAATTATTGGGACCTTATAAAACTCGATAAAATGACAAAATACATACCTACACATGCTCAAACATTTGATAAAGCAAGTTTAGGCAAACCCAAAAGATGCCTTTTTTTGATTTATACTTAGTGAAATTAATTTAAATTTGACATGGATCATGGTTATATCATGGGTAAATTAAATAAAATATTTTTTGGTAGCTTCACACATGCGGGATCTCCCAGTAGCAATATTTCTCTTTCTAGGCCTAGGGGGACTAATTAGACCCGAACGAATAGGAAAATGAAAAAATGAGGTGCTTACACTTGAAATATGATCATGAAAATTTGTTTTAATTTTTAAGGTGATACATGGTACTCATAAATGTGCCCAAGTTTTTAGTTTTATTTCTACAATATTCTAGTTAAGGAGATTTTTAGGTTTTAGGGCTACAAAGAAAGGGCGTTAAAATTGACAAAATGAGAAAAATGATGTAGTTTTAAATAATTGATGGCTCCAAATTCCTTGTTGAAGGTATTAGTTCATGATTTTAATCCATCAATGGTGGAATATTTCCTGGTCTAATCCAAAACTCTCCTTTCTCTCTCCTTTGGTTTTTACTCATAAGGAGGAATTAAGTGTTTTCAAGTAGTAAATGATGTATGGGAGTTTACAAAGGATTTCCAAGAGTCCTCACCTTCCACACCACATTTTAAGTTTTTATAAGGTTTAAAAAGTTATAAAAAGTTCTTAAGGTCTCCAAAAGGAGCTTCTTTCCTTCATATGCCTATGGTATGGAAGAAGTCAAACAAGCATCTTAGACCTTCTAAGAGACCAATAAAAATGTGAAAACCTCACTAATGGTTTAAATAATATTTAAAACAAATAATTTATCAATTAATTATGACCTAATCTCAAGGATCAAGACCTAATTTAAAGGGTGAAGACTTCTCCAAGAATATAATGAGTTTGAGCAAGGATTTAGGCACCTAAGTTGGTCAAACAAAACAAATCAAAGATGCGGACTTATTAAAAGTTTTGAAACTATTGTAACATTAAATTATATGCCATATTTCCTAATAATATTAATAAATAATAATACAAATGCTATGTACCATTTTGAAGAAGCTATTTTTGAAAGGACATTTTCCTAGTTTTGGGGCTCTTATCTCCTTCTCTCTCCTCTCTTTCAATTCTCTATATGTAAGCCAATTTTTGGAATTAAAAAGGATATTTAACTTTATTTTTATCAAGGTCATGCTCATAAAACATTTATACTTGCCTAATTTTAATTAATAAGATAGAATTCATACCTCCTCAAAGCTTCTTTTTAGTGTATTTTCATGGTTTGTTGATGAATGAAAATGATAACATAGACTTCCTTCCATTTTGTCCTTTCCTCCTTACCTATTTGAAAGTTTTGGCTCATCCTTAAAGGTTTCATAGTGTTCTCTAATCATCTTGTTTGCATGGAAAGTACAATCTTTCTTTAGTGTCTTTGAGAGGCCTATTGAATATATGTCATAGATCATGCATTAAACCCGAGCCTCTATGTGAAATATTAATGTTTAGAGGCTTTAATTTAGGAACTTTTTTTCATTTTTAAAAATTATTAGTTCATAATAAACAATTGGAGGTCATATTTTAGTGTATCATCCTAGTTAGATAGGTTTTCCTTTTAGTTTACCTTTTTCCCTTTTCCCTTGAAAGTTGGTAGTGTAGAGAAGGGATCCTAACTGATACATTAAGGGGAGATATCCCTTATAATATATAGATTCAATCCACTTAATAGGCCACCCACAACATAATATTCTCTCCTTATTACTTTAAACTATGAAGGCCTATAAATACCTTCATAAAGGTGTAAGTCTAATAGTCAACAATTTTTGGCATGTCTAGTGAGATGCATGGGAGCTAGTCTTGGTGAAATTCTAATTGTAGTAGCAGTATTCATGAAATATTTGGTGAATATAAGCTTAAAAAATTGATTCTATTATTTTAGGCATTGTTTTTAAGTAATTCTATTTTCATTTCACTATCTTGATAAAGTTTAATGGCTATGTATGAAGAGAATTTTTATGTTATACTTCCTTATTAGTCTTCTAATGAATCATACCATCCTTTTCATGATCCATATTATCCTTTTTATGAGCCTAATAAGCCTTACAAGGAGTTTTATCAAAATAAAAAATGATATTTATCAATTTTCTCATGATCCTTACTATCAAGAACATGACTCTTACCTTATGAACCATATCAGTCTTATGACCAAATTTCACCTTTCCCATATGGATATGATGTTTCATGTAAGCAACCTTATTTCAAAGAAATAATGGATGAGATAAAGATAAAAATGATAGAATATGAAAGAAACATTTTTTCAACCACTCAGTATGAGGAAGTGAGTGGTTATTTTAAAATGTGTCCAATGATCCATTGGATGGAATAAGTTGTGTAATCTTGTAGTGGAGAAGATGGAGGTGTTGGAGAGGCAACAAAGTGATTTGAACAAGATGCTTCATGATACCTCTTGTATTCCTTACTAGTATTATAGTGTTCTTTATTCTCATGAAGTTTTTAACCATGCTCAGTTCAAGCCAACAGAGCTTCTTAGTTAGAGTCAAGAGCATACTCATATGCATGTTAACGAGCTTATTCAAGAGACTAAACCTTCTTTTAGTTCAAATTATTCCTTACTCATCCTTAAATCTTAGTTTTTCCATGAGGACATAGAGGTTTTATATTTTGATAAGGTGATGGCCAAGTGGAAGGATTAAAATATAAAAGTCTTTAATAATTTATCTTTCCCTCCTAATAAAGACACCCTAGATGATTTCATTTCCCTCATGATCCTAAAATATGATCATGATAAACCTTTTATGCTTAATAATCCCTATAAAACAAATGAATTCCATCACCCTCCCATCATCTCCCTTCTTCAAGAGAAGCCTATTCTATGGAGGATAGAGAAGAAGGTTGCAACTATAAGTGAAATTCTTTGAGAGTATGAAGATGATATTTCAAGTGTGTATCAGGAAGAGTTTTTCATTGATACTTTAATTGGGATGTAAGTTGAGAATGAGGTTTTATCTAATCTTGAAGAATATATCTCAAGTGTGTAAGAGAAATTATTCCTTGATGTGAAATATCTTCATGAGATGGTACAAGCTGAAGTCATGAATTAATTTGAGACATCCTATTGAGCAAGAGGTTGACTTTCAGTAGGTTGTTTCCCAATCACAACATGATTACACATTTGATATTAATAATAGCCCTATTTATCCACTTGAGAAAGAACAAGATGCCATTCGAGTTTACCTCATTTATGTTGATCAAATTTAAGGACAAAAGGATTATTAGCAATTGTACATTGAGTCTCTATAATAGATTAAAGACCTTTATAAGGATATGTTCCCCATTAAAGAGCATGCTTATGAGAATTTTGATCAAAAAACACCTATTCAATAGCATGATGCATCTTGGGTTAACTATTCAAATATCCTTGAAGAGCTTGATGAACTTATGGTAGTTGATAAGAAGAATGAGGTTACTCATAGAGATTCAAGGACAATGCTTAAATAAGGTATCATGTTATGAGATTATAGTTGATAACAAGTATGAGAAATATCCTAAAGTATAAGATGAGTTTTCCTTTGTTGTTAACTATTTTTCTATTAAGTAATCACTTGAGGAGATGTTAAGAGATTTTTTATATAAGAAGCGTTCCTCATTAGAGGTCATGTTCAATAAACACCTTGATTTGTAACTTGTACCATTTATTGAAAGGAGTGAGTTCATGAATTTCCCTTTTGATCTAGGTGGATCATGCTTTGTCATGATAAGTTATATTAATTTTTTTATGTTTTGTATTAAATAAGTGATCCAAAACATGAAATATTTGGTTGAAATATAATTCAAGAAACAAGAAAAAGACAATTCAAATAATGCTATCTCTAAGAAGAGATGTTTTCTTGATCAAATTTGCAAACCCAAACATATGCTTAGGTCTGAAAAGAGATGTCTAATTTCCATTTTAGGTTAAATATTCATTTATACATGTTTTTAAATTGTGGGTAGGATTTGGAAGGTCACAAATATTGAGGGAGATGATTTTTTTTAACTTCCACGATCTACAACAATACATAATTCGAGGAAAAACTTACTATTTTTAGACTGCACTACTTAAATTAAAATTTGGGACACTTCCATTGGGTTTTAAGGGGTAAAAATTCATAGATCAGAGATCCATGCCATCTCATGACATTCCCCTCTTTATTATCTTTCCAATGGTTCAAACGGTGAGTTAATTGGATCTACGATGCAAAAGTTATGGCTCTTGAAAATTTTGTCATCAATTGGGGTGGACCCATCACCCGAATTGTCATCTAAATTGTTGCCCGGATCATTCCTCCCTCCTTGAGAAGCAATGGTCCCCATTACATCAATATTTTTCATCAAGTGTGGTATTTTTACTTTAATTTGATTCCTAATGCATACTTATAAGGGACTGTGATTTATAGAACTATGCAGGGCCCGATTGTTCACCATTTCTATCTGACCATCAGTCTATGGATGGAAGGCCATGAACTTCTTCAGCTCATAATCTATTTGATTTTTTTATTGTGTTGTTTGTGTAGTTAAGGCTATAATATCAACCCTTTTCTATTCTTGTGGCTTGACCACCATGAGAACAAATTTCTTGGCACTAATTAGAGAGACAGATGTAGAAGGTGGTACTTCTAGTACACTATAACACCATGTTCCAAGAGTGAGAGTGATCCTTTGAGTTCTTGATTCATATATGACATGTAGATCATACATGAATGGCTGCCCAAAGAGTACATCAAAAACATCTAGATTGACCACATCACATAAGACCTCATCTTGGAAAGGTTTTATTGCATATGAGAGAAGACATTAGTGGGTGACACAGAGGTTTCTCCCTAGACTCAACCATCCAATACTGTATGGTTTTGGGTGAGGCTTAATGGATATATTTAGGCTTTTCACAACATTATCAGAGATTAAATTCTTTTGACTTCCACTATTAAGAATTAAATGTAGAGGCTTACCTTTTACCCATAACTTAGAGTGAAACAACCTTTCCTTATCATCTAGTGTCTCATCGTGGGTCTGTGATGAAGCAACAATGGCTTCAGGATCGACGTCTACAATTTCTTCTTCAACCTCTTTGACTATAGGGTCTAAATGAGGTAGAGCAGTAGATGTTGAGGATTACAACTCAAAAAGTAGTGACTTGATGGCTTGACATTCTTCTTTGGAGTGAGTTCCATATTTGTGATAATCACACCACTTTATAGTCTTTCCTTCCTTTTGCTTCAAATTTTAGCCTCGTGTTTGACCTTCTTTGTCACTTTTCCATTTTGAAGACTGATTTTGTATATTCATTCTTCCATACTTCTGCTGAATCTTCACTATGAACTTGTAGGCCTCACTGATGGTTTCCAAATTAAAGAGTTCCATTTCTCCCCATATGTACCATTGTAGTCCACCACAATACTTGAGAACCTTATGTTTCTCACTTTCTTGGATGCCCAATCTTGTAGATAGAGAATGAAAAATGTCAGTGTACTCTTGAACATATTATTCCTTACCTTGGCAAAGTTGTTACCACTCTATATACAGATCATCATATGCTCCAATGGGGTAGTATTCTTCCTTTACAGCATCTATGAAATCATCCCATGTAGGTTATATCTCAAGACCAATATCATCTGCACTGAATCTCTTTTTGTACACTTCCCACAAATTTTTGACAGGCAATGATGCTTTTAGAAGAGCAAAAGTAATCTTCTCTTTATCAGTGAATTTATTTATAGAAAAATAAGATGATAATTGATCCAACCAATTTTATACTACATCAACATTGATTTTTCCTTCAAATATAGGGATATCAAAATTCACCTAAACCTTGAAGGGTGTTGGGGCACTGAAAGGATGTGCAAGTGCAGATGAGGAGCCAAAATTTCCCATCAAGATTTGTTAGAGAATTTGAGAAAATTTTTGTAGCATCTATGGTTGCTACTGTTGGAGGGCTTCATTCACCATTTCCTTGAAAGGATCAGATGTCTCAATGTTGTCTACCATTTGAAGTCATTTGGAGTGAATAGGTGGATATTCTACTGGTTCTATTTTCCACCCAAGCTTCTTGTAATCTGACCTCATCCTCAAGATCATACACTCTAAATACAAACCACTCTAATACCACTGATCCAATACTCAAAAGATTTGGTTAAAATATAATTCAATAAACAATAAAAAGACAATTCAAATAATGCTATCTCTAAGAAGAGATTTTTTAGTGATCAAATTTGTAGACCCAAACATATGCTTATCTCTGAGAAGAGATGTCTAACTTCCATTTCAGGTTACATCTTCATTTATACATGTTTTTAAGGTGTGGGGAGGATGTGAAAGGTCACCAATATTGAGGGAGATGAATTGGTTTGACTTCCATGATTTACAAAAATACAAAATTTGAGGAATTACTATTTTTAGAAACTTACTATTTTTAGACTGCACTACTAAAATTGAAATTTGGGACACTTCCATTGCATTTTAAGGGGTTAAACTTCATTGATCAGAGATTTATGACATCTCATGATGTTCCCATTTTTATTATATTTCCAACGATTCAAATGGCGAGTCAATTGGAGCTACGGTGTAAACGTTATGGCTTCAGAAGTTCCATCATCAATTGGGGTGGACCCATCACCCGAATTATCATCTAAATTATTGCCTAGATCAATAAGTCCTTTATTTTTGCATTTTATTTGCTAAGTTAGTTTCCTATGTTTTATGTGTTTCCTCCCTTATTTTGGAGGAGAAATTGGTCTTATTTCAATTCAAAAGAGTCTTGTAGTCATGAATTAGATTGATCAGTATTATTACAAAATTTAAGTGTGATATTATGAGTCTAAAAGAAATGTAAATGGTCTAGTTCTCAAGTATAGCAAGCATGCTTTACAATTGAGTCACCAAAATTTTGAAAATTTTAACCTCATAGGTCAAAATTTCACCCTTATCATTTAAAACTTTACCTATCATGGTAGTTCATCTTGCTAGTCAGTAGGTTAGTCTTGAAAATTCTTTAAAGTGATCATTTAAAGCCTTGATTTGAAGGTTGATTAGGTGAGTTGAGGTTTTGTCCTTCATTAGTCTTATGCTTGTCTAGTCATGTTTTGGCCTTTTTGAGCCATTTTCAGTGGTGAGAAGAGTTTAAAGTGTATTGATGAGTGTCATATCATGTTTCAAGGTCATTTTATTCCTACCATATGAATAATTAGGTTGATCACAATCTAGACTAACTTCATGGCTCATTTCCATGTAATTTTGACCATTTTATGACTTCTAGGGAAGTTTTTGTCAGGTTTTGATAGTATTTAATCAAGAGAAAACTAAATTTCATCTTGATGCACCTTATCAAACATTTGAAAGACTCATAATGTAACACAAACAACTTTGAAGATGCTCCAAAGATGTTCTATTGATGTTATGAAGATGTTTTATTAAATATCTAAATATGCTATAGGTAGATCTAAAGAGCTTCTTTTTAATATTTGAGGATATGTTTGGAAAATTCAAAGATACTATAGGTAGTTTTGAAGATGCTCTATTAAAGCTCCAAAGAAGAGGTAGTCCTAGTGTAGTGGATGATCCAATGGTGGAAAGAGAAGACCAGCTTCATGACCCTAATAGTGTTATCAAACTTTTTGAGTGTCTTACCCATCTTATTTTAGGCCTCTAAAATCAAGTTTTGATGAGAATATCCTCTCCAAGAAAAAAATAGTTTCTTGACCTTCTTAGCTCAAAAACATCACCTACAATTGTTTCATTATGATTTAAGGAGAGTTTTTGGTGTGAGATACCTCATCATGAGAAAGTGATATAGATAGGTTAAATATTCACTTAAAAGAGAAAATAATGAGATTTCACCCTTTTTATTTGAATCTAACCTAGATGTTACAGTCCATACACTTGAGAAGTCTCGGTTACTAGCTTATGCAATGAAGAAACCATGATATGGTGAGATGAATAATATAGTTCTTGGAAATTATAAAAAAAAATTGAAATGTTGAGTTCAAGGTTGAAAGGGTTATAATTATGTGTTGAAGACACTATTATCATCTCTTAGGGGTTATATACATATAATAGTGTTAAGAATTTCATTGACCTAGTGTGCTCTCACAAGCATCATATGGAGATTTCCTTATGAGGGTTACAAGGTTGTATAAATAGATGACTATGTTGAAGTCATTATCAAGAGTGATCTCATAAAACTTGAAATAAAAATAATATGTCTTTAAATCATTTCCAAAGTTGGGAAAAAGGTTTTAGATTGTATACATAGTCATAGGCTTGATGGCTAATTTGGAAAAGATTTGAAGGGTTGAAGATGTTAGAGAGATGATCTAACCTCTAAATTTTGTATATAGGGTCATTATGACATAGGTTAAGTTTACATGAAATATATTTCTCCTAGATAACAAGGTAATCATCTATTTTTTTATAGACCTGAGGCACTCTCCAAGCCATTCACACAGACATCCCATTATTAGTTTTGAGAAATCTGTGATTTTGGAGCATCTACAAAAGGAGTTAGGTTCTAATTTTTGGTATGTATGATCATGGTGATTATATAAATATTTATATTCCATACTTATTTAATCATTATTATTGTAATCATACATTGTTTTATTACATACCTCCTGCAGTCATAAATAGTTATTCACTCAGGCAACCCACTAGCTAGTTTTGAGAAAAATGAGGTTTAAGGCCTCTATAGAATAATCTAAATATGAAACTTGGTAGGTGTGGTTATAATTAGTGTTTATAAGTTTTTATGTTCTTGGTTAGGTCACATTAAAAATTTAAGCATTCATTGTTTTGTCACAGTCCTATGCTTGTCTATTAACAGTCACCATTGGAGCTCAAAAGTTTTTTTAAAGAGTTAAGGTTCGATGGAAGATTTTGACTTAATGGGATAGTTTTTAATTAAATTTAAGGTTATTTTAATTATTATAACACTTTGTGAGAGTGATTAAATTAATAATTTTAAGGCTAAATGTGAAGAGGTGCAAATTTACAAAATTTAGCATTTTAACATGCAAGTAGAGATAGTCGAAAAAAGTATTTTTGAGGCACTTAAATGATTGAATGATAAAATATAATGCTTGGATAATTTTTAGTGCTATTTACAGGTCCCAAAAAAAATGTCTTGATACCTTATAAATCTCAAGATTCACCTATTTCTTATTCCCTATGTCTCATAATTTATAATTTATGAGTGTGCAATAGGTCTAAATATGTGACTCCGATTAGTTTTCATGGTTAATAATGGATAAATAATTATTTGAATAGTTTTTTTGGTCAATCTAGGTCATAATTCAAAAATTATTAAGTATTAGGACCTTATAAAACTTGATAAAATGATAAAACTCAGAACTACACATGCTAAAAAATTTGACAAAGTGAGTTGAGGCAACCCCAAAAGATACATTTTTTGAGTTATAATCAATGAAATACTTAAAATTTGACATGGAGAATTTTTATATCATAGTTAAATTGAATAAAATATTTTTTAGTAGATTCACACATGTGGGATCTCCCATCAATAAGATTTCTCTTTTTAGGCCTGAGAGTGCTAATTAGGCCTAATTGGAGAAGAAAATGAAGAAATGAGGTGATTTCACTTAGAATATGATAATTAAAATTTGTGTTGATCTGTAAGGTGATAAATGGTACTCATAAATGTGCCTAAGTTTTTAGTTTTTTTTAATAAAATCTTCTATATAAGGAGATTTATAGGTTTTAGGGCTACAAGGAAGGGATGATAAAATAGGTAAAATGAGCAAAATGATGTCTTTTGGACTACTTGATGGCTCAAATTGACTTTTTAAAGGTATTATTTCATGATTAGAATCCATCCATGGTGTAATATTACCTGATCTAATGCAAAACTCTCCTTTATCTCTCTTTTGGTTTTTACTCATAAGGAGGAATCAAGTGCTTTCAAGTACTAAATAATGCATGGGAGTTTTCCAAAGGATTTTCAAGGCTCCTCCTCACCTTTCATGACACATTGAAGTATGAAAAAAATTAAAATTAATTTTTGATAAGGTTTCAAAGGTTATAAAAAGGTCTTAAGGACTCCAAAAGGATATTCTTTCCTTCTAACACCTACGGTGTGGAAGAAGTCAAACAAACATCTTGGACCTTCAAGAGTCCAAGAAAAACATGAAAAAATCATTAATGGTTTTAATAATATTTAAAATAAAGACTTTATCAATTCATGATAACCTACTATCAAGGATCAAGACCTAATTTAAAGGGTTATGACTTCTTCTCCAAGAATATAATGAGTTTTAGCAAGGATTTAGGCACCTAAGTTGGTCAAACATAAAAAATCAAGGATAATGACTTATTCCATATTTTAAAAAACATGAAACATAAAATTCTACTCCATATTTCCTAAGGATAGGAATAAGGAATAATATAAATGCTACGTACAATTTTAGAGAAGTTATTTTTGAAATGACATTTTCATAGTTTTGAGGCTCTTGTCTCATTCTCTCTCCTCTCTTTAAATTCTATATATGTAAGCCAATTTTTAGCATTAAAAAGGATCCTTAACCAGATTTTTGGTAAGTACATGCTGAGAAAACATTTGTGCTTGCCTATTTTGATGAATAAGATAGAATTCATACCTCTTTAAAGCTTGTTTTTAGTGTATTTTCATGGTTTGTTAATGAATGGCAGTGATAGCATAGACTTCCTTTCATTTTTTTCCTTTCATCCTTAAATATTTGTAGGTGTTATCTAATCCTTATATTTTTCATAGTGTGCTTTAATCATCTTCTTTGTATGTCAAGTGTAGGCTTTCTTTATTGTCTTTGAGAGGCCTATTGAATAGGTACCCTAGATTATGCATCAATCCCGAGCCTCTGCATTAAGTATTGATTTTTTGAGGATTTAATTGGAGAAGTGTAATCAGGTTTATGTCCTTATTAAACCTTATTAGTTCATAATACACAAGTGGCGGTCATATTTTGGTGTATCACCCTAGTTAGATAGGCTTTCCTTTTAGTTTACCCTCTTCCCTTTTCCTTTGTAAGTTGGTAGTGAAGAGTAGGGATCCTAACTAATACATCAAGGGGAGATATCCATTATAATCTAGAGATTAAATTAAGATTATTCCACCCACAACCTAGGATTATCTTCATGTTAGTTCAAACTATGAAGGCCTAAAACTACCTTCATAAGGGTGAAAATCTAGTAGTCAATAGTTTTTAGCATACATGATGGGATGTATTGGATCTAGTCTTGGTGAAATTATAGTTGTATTATCATTATTCATGAAGTATTTTTTGATTATAATCTCAATCAATTACTTCTAGTAGTCCAGGCATAGTTTCTAAGTAAGTCTATTTTCATTGCACTATTTTAATGAATTTTAATGGTTGTGTATGAAGATAATTCCTATGTAATACTTACTTATCATCCTTATGATGAATCTTACCAATATTTTCATGATAAATATTATTAATTTTAAGATCATAATTAGACTTAATAGGAGTTTTCTCAAAACTATGATGAGCCTTGTCAAGTTTATCATGATCCTTACTATCAAGATCATGACTCTTACCTTCCTTATGAACCTTATCAGTCTTATGACCAGATTTCACCTTTCCCATATGGATATGATGTTGCATATGATCAACCTTATTTCAAAGAAATAATGGATGAGATATATCTCAAAATACTATCATATGCAAGAATTTTTTTTTCAACCTCTTAGAATGAAGAAGTGAGTGGGCTATTTCAAAATGTGTCCAATGATACATTAGAGAGGAATAGTTGTGTAATATTATATTAGAAAAGATGGAGGCTTGGGAGAGGAAACAAAGTGATTTGACCAAATTGTTTCAAGATCCCTCTTGTATTACTTACCAACCTTCTTATGTTATTTATTCTCATGAATTTTTTAACCATTCTTAGTTTGAGCCAATGGAGCTTCCTAGTTGGAGTCAAGAGCAGATTCATATGCCTATTCAAGAGAATAAACCTTCTTATAGTTCCAATTATTCCTTAATCATACTTCAAGCTCAGGTTATCGATGAGGACAAATAGGTTTAAAATTTTGATAAGGTGATGTCCAAGTGGAAGGAGAAAAATGTAGAAGTCTTTAATAATTTCTCTTTCCCTCCTCTTCAAGACTCCCTAGATGATTCCATTTCCCTCAAGATCCTAAAATATGATTATGATCAACCTTCCATGCTTCATACTCCCTCTCAAATAAATGAATTACATCACCTTTATACCATCTCCCTTCTTTAGGAGAAGCGTATTCTATGGAGGATAGAGAATGAGGTTGAAACTACAAGTGAGATTCTTGGAGAGTGTGAAGAGGATGTGTCAAGTGTGTATGAGGAAGAGTTTCTAATTGATAATTCACTTGGGGTAAAATTTAATAGTGAGGTTGTATCTTATATTGAATAAGATATCTAAATTATGTAAGAGAAAGTTGGTTTGATGTGAAATATCTTCATGAGATGGTACAAGCTAAAGTCATGAATGAATTTGAGACATATCCTATTGACCAAGAGGCTGACTTTGAGAAAGTTTTTTCCCAATCACAACATGATTACACATTTGATATTCTAAATAGACCTATTGTTCTAGTTGAGAAATACCAAGATGTCATTCAAGTTGATCTCATTTAGGTTGATCAAATTAAGGAACAAAAGGATGATTTGTAGTTGTACATTGAGTCTCTACAAGAGATTGAAGACATTTGTAAGTATATATTTCCCATTAGAGAACATGCTTATGATAATTTTGATAAATAAAAACCTATTAAATATTATGATGCATCTTGAATTGACAATTAAAATATCCTTGAAGAGCTTGATAAACTTATGGTAACTGATAAGAAGAATGAGGTTACTCAAGATGCCATAAAGACTCAAGGACAATGCTTAAAAATAGTATGAGAAAGATCTTGAAGTACAAGATGATTTTTTATTTATTGGTGATTGGTTTACTATTGATGACTCACTTGAGGATATTTTAATAGAGTTGGTGGATAATAAGAGTGCTTCATTAGAGGTCATGTGTAATAAACACCTTTCTTTGTAACTTGTACCATCTCTTGGAAGGATTGAGTTCATGAATTTCCCTTTTTATATAGGTGGATAAATCATTTTCATGGTTAATTAGATTAATTTGTTTATGTTTTATCTCAAATAAGTGAATTTTTTTCATGTTTGCTTTGTTAATTTATTTTTATATGTTTTGTGTGTTTCCTTCCTTATTTTGGAGGAAAAGTGGTCTTATTTCAAGTCAAAAGAGTCTTGTAGTCATGATTCATATTTTCCACTATACTTCCCAAATGTAAGTGTGGTTTTATGAGTCAAAATGAAATGTAAATGGTATAGTTCTCAAGCATAGAAGGCATGCTTCCTAGTAGAATCACCAAAATGTTGACAAGTTGTACCTCATAGGTCAAAATATCACCTCTATCATTAAAAATTGTCTGTCATGCTAGTTTATCTTATTGGTTAGTAGGTTAGCCTTGAAAAGTCCTTAAAGTGATTATTTGAAGCCTTAAGTAATAATTCTTCAGGTTTATTAGGTGAGTTGAGGTTTTTTCCTTCATTTTTCTTATGCTTGTCTAGTCATTTTTGGCCTTTACAAGTCATTTTTAGTGGTGAGAAGACTCTAGAGTGTCTTGATGTTTGTCACATCACATGTCAAGGTCATTTTATTCCTACCATATGAAAAATTAGGTTGATCACAATCTAGACTAACTACATGGCTCATTTTATGACTTCTATGGAAGTTTTTGTAAGATTTTGATAGTATATAATTAGTATAAAGCTCAATTTCTTCTTGATGCACCTTATCATACATTTAAAAGACTTGGCATAGAAGACATGCATCTCTGAATATGCTCCAGGAAGCTCTAGAGATGCTCTAAAGATGTTTTGTTGATGTTTTGAAGATTTTATTTTAAATCTCCAGAGATTATATAGTAAATTTTGAAGAGGTTCCATTGAAGCTCTAAAGATATGCTAGGCAGCTTCGAAGATTCTAGAGGTAGCTTCGAAGATGATCTATTAAAGATCTGAAGAAAAGGTAGTACTAGAGTAATGGATGATATAATAGTGGAAAGAGAAGATGAAATTAATGACCCTAATTAGTGTTCTCAACCTTCTTGAGTGCCTTCCAAATCCTCTTTTATGCCTCTAAAATTAGTCTTTGATGAGAAGATTCTCTCTAGGCAAAAATTAGTGTTTAGACCTTCGTAGCTCAAAAACATCACCTATAATTGTTTGATTGTGCTCTAAAGAGAGTTTTTGGTGAGAGATACCTTAGAATGATAAATTTATATATATAGGTTAAATATGAACTTCAAGGTTCCAATAATTATAGGTCACTCTTTTTATTTGAATCCAACCTAGAGGATGCAATCCATACACTTGAGAAGTCTTGGTTACTAGCTTATGCAATGAAGAAACCATGATACAATGATATGAATGGAATAGTTCTTGGAAATTATATAAAAAATTAAAGGTTTATTTCAAGGTGATAAATTTGTCTATGATGTGTCTAAGACACTATGATTATTTATTATGGGTTATATACATAGAATAGTGTTAAGAAGTTCATTGACCTAGTGTGCTCTCACAAGCATCATATGTAAATATCCTTATGAAGGTTGTATAACTAGATGACTATGCTGAATTCATTCTCAAGAGTGGTCTCATAATATTGAACACAATAATAATATGTAATTAAATCATGTCAAAGTTTAAATAAATGTTTTCAAACCGTATACACAGTCATAAGCTTAAGGAATAATTCAAGGAAGATTTGAAGGGTTGAAGATGCTAGAAAAGTGATCTAACCTCCAAATTTAATAAATAAAGTAATTATTAACTTGGTTTTGTTTTAATGACATATATTTTCCATATATAACAAGTTAATAATCCACTATTTTTTTACATACCTTAGGTACTCTCCACGTCATTCACACAAGCAACCCATTGCTAGTTTTTAGAATTCTATGATTTTGTAACATCTACAAGGGGAGTTAGGTTCTCATATTTGGTATGTATGATCATGGTGAGTAGATAAAAAATTTTATTACATAATTAAGGATTCATGATCATTTTAATAATCTATTGTTTTTCTACATACCTCCTACAATCATAAACAGTCTTTCACTCAAGCAATCTACTAGCTATTTTTTAGAAAAATGAGTTATAAGGCCTCTATAGGCATAATACAAATATTAAATTTGGTAATGGTGGTTATAATTAGTGTTTATAAGTTTACATGGTATTTTTTAGGTCAAACTAATAATGGAATCATCCATTGTTTTGTCACAGTCCTATGCTTGTATGTTGATAGTCACCATTAGAGCTCAGAAGTTTTTTTGAAGAGTTAATGTTTGACAAAATATTCTAAATTCATGGGAGAGTTTTTAAGGAAATTTAAGGTTTTTATAACTATTAAAACATATTTTTATATTGATAATATTAATAATTTTAAGGCTGAACATGAAGAGGTATAAATATGCAAAATTTAGAATTTTAACATGTAAGTGGAGATAGTTGGAAAAGGCATTTTTGAGTCACTTAAAGGTTTTAATGATAAAATATAAATATTTTATAAAATTTATAAGTATTTAAAGGTCAAAAAAATTAGGTCTTGATATCTTATAAATCTCAATATTCACCTATTTCTTACTCCCTATGTCTCGTAATTCAATTATTTCGAGTGTCTAGTAGGTATAATTATGTGATTCTGATTAGTTTTCATGTTAAGAATGGAAAAATAATGATTTTAATAGGTTTTTGGGTCCATAATAGTCATAATTAAAAAATAATTATGTATTGGTACCTCATAAAACTAGAGAAAATGATAAAAGATAGACCTACACACACTCAAAAATTTGAGATGACAAGTTGAGGCAACCCCAAAAGATGCATTTTTTGAGTTCTAATAAATAAAATGAATTTAAATTTTACATGGATAATTATGAAATAATTTTTAAATGTAATAAAATATATATTTTTGGTTTCACACTTGTGGGATCTCCTAGTAGCAAGAATTCTCTGTCTAGGCCTAGGAGGGCTAATTAGGCCTAATTGGAGAATAAAATGAAGAAATGAGGTGCTTCCACATGTAATTTGATAATGAAATTTTTTGTGGAGATGTAATGTGATAAATGGTACTCAAAAATATCCCCATTTTTTAGGTTAATTTTTAAAATCTTCTATATAAGGACATTTGTAGGTTTTAGGGTTACAAAGAAGGGGTGCTAGAACAAGGAAAATGAGCAAAATGATGTCTTTCAGACTACTTGATGGCTCCAAAAGTATTGTTTAAGGTATCATGTAATTATTATAATCCATACATGGTGGAATATTTCCTTTTCTAATGTAAAAATCTCATTTCTCTCTCCTTTTCCTTTTGCTCATAAGGAGGAATTAAGTGTTTTCAAGTACTAAATGATGAATGGGAGTTTTCCAAAGGCTTTTCACAACTTTTCCTCAGCTTCCATGGCATATTAAAGTATGAAACAATTAAAACTAATTTTTTATAAGGTTTCAAAGGTTAGAAAAATGTCTTAAGGACTCCAAAAGGATATTCTTTCCTTCTAACACCTAGGGTGTGGAAGGAGTCAAACAAGCATCTTGGACCTTATAAGAGTCCAAAAAAGTTGTGAAAAACTCATCAATGGTTTAAATAAGATTTAAAATAAATACTTTATCAATTCATGGTGACTGACTCTCAATATCAAGTATTACTTTAAAGGGTGATGACTTCTTCTCTAAGAATATAGTGAATTTGAGCAAGGATTTAGGCACCTATGTTGGTCAAACACCACAAATCAAGGATGAGGACTTCTTCCAACTTTAAAAACTCTTGAAACATAAAATTTTATGCCATATTTCAAAAGGATATGAATAATGAATAATATAAATTCTACGTACCATTTTGGAGAAGCTATTTTTAAAGGACATTTTCTTAGTTTTAGTGATCTTGTCTCCTCTCTCCTCTCTTTCAATTCTCTATATGTAAGCCAATTTTTGGAATTAAAAAGGATCCTTAACCTGATTTTTGGCAAGGCCATTCTTAGAAAATATTTTTTACTTTCCTATTTTTATGAATAAGATATAATTCATACCTCCCCAAAGCTTGTTTTTAGTGTATTTTCATGGTTTATTGATGAATGACAATGATAACATATACTTAATTTAATTTTTTCCTTTCCTCCTTACCTATTTTCAAGTGTTATCTCATCCTTATAGGTTTCATAGTGTGATTTAATCATATTTTTTGAATGGCAAGTGTAAGCTTTATTTAGTGTCTTTGAGAGGCATATTGAACATGTGCCTTAGATCATGAATCAAGCTTGAGCCTCTGTGTGTAATGTTGATATTTGGAGGCTTTCATTTGATAATTTTAATTTGGTTTATGTCCTTATTCAAACTTATTATTGCATACTACACAAGTGGAGGTCATATTTTGGTGTATCACCCTAGTTAGATAGGTTTTCCTTTTAGTTTACCTTCTTCCATTTTCCCTTGAAAGCTGGTAATGAAGAGTAGGGATCCTAGCTAATACAACAAGGGGAGGTATCCCTTAAAATATATAGATTAAATCCACCTATTATTCAACCCATAGCTTAGGATTGTCTCTATGTTAATTGATATTATGAAGGCCTAAAAATACCTTCACAAGGGTGTAAGTCTAGTCGTCAATAGTTTTTGGCATGCCCCATGGGATGCATTGGATCTGGTCTTGGTGAAATTATAGTTGTAACAGCATTATTAATGAATCATTTGGTGACTCCAATATCAAACACTTGATTCTAATTGTCTAGGCATAGTTTCTAAGTAAATATATTTTCATTTCACTATCTTGAAGAATTTTAATGGTTGTGTATGAAGATAATTCTTATGTTATACTTCCTTATAAACCTTATGATGAATCATACTAGGCTTGTCATGATCCATATGATCTTTTTATGAGCCTAATCAGCCTTACCAAGATTTTTATTAAAACTATGATGATCCTTATCAATTTTATCATGATCCTTACTATCAAGAGCATAAATCTTACCTTCCTTGTGAACCATATAAGTTTTATGACCAGATTTCACCTTTCCCATATGGTTATGATGTTGCATATGATCAGATTTGTTTCCAAGAAAGAATGGATGAGATAGATCTCAAAATACTAGCACATGCAAGAAACATTTGTTTAACTTCTCAGTATGAGGAAGTGAGTGGGCTATTTCAAAATGTGTCCAATGGTCCATTAGAGGGGAATGAGTTGTGTGATATTTTATTGGAGAAGATGGAGGCTTTGGAGACGTATCAAAGTGAGTTGAACTAGTTATTTCAATAACCCTCTAATATTTTTTACTAGTCTTTTTGTTTTCCTTATTCTCATGAAGTTATCAACCATGCTCAATTTGATCCAAAGGAGATTCTTAGTTGGATTCAAGAGCATACTCATAGGACTATTCAAGAGCATATTTAATAGACTAAACCTTCTTTAAATTCTGCTTATTCCTTACTCATACATTAAGATCAAGTTTTCCATAATGACAACTAGGTCTCAAATTTTGATAAGGAGATGGCCAAGTGAAAGGAGCAGAATATAGAAGTCTTTAATAATTTCTCTTTCCATCCTCTTCAAGACTCCCTATATAACTCTATTTCCATCGAGATCCCAAAATATTATTATGATTAACCTTCCATGCTTTATAATCCCTCTAAAAAAATTAATTCCATCACCCTCCCATCATTTCACTTCTTCAATGGAAGCTTATTCTATGGAGAATAGAGAAGGAGGTTGTAATTACAAGTGAGATTCTTGGAGAGTATGAAGAGGATGCGTCAAGTGTATATGATGAATATTTTTTCATTGTTACTTTAGTTGGGGTAAAAGTTGAGAATGATGTTTTAGCTGATATTGAATAAGATATCTCATGTGTGAAAGATAAATTTGGTCTTGATGTGAAATATCTTCATGATATGGTACAATATAAAGTCATGAGTGAATTTGAGACATATCTTATTAAGAAATAGGTTGACTTTGAGTAGGGTTTTTCCCAGGCACAACATGATTTCACATTTGATATTATTAATATACCTATTACTCTAATTGAGAAAAACCAAGATGCCATTCAAGTTGATCTCTCTAAGGTTGATCAAATTGAGGAACAAAAGTATGATTAGTAGTTGGACATTGAGTCTCTACAAGAGATTAAAGACCTTTGTAAGGATATGTTGCCCATTGGATAACATGCTTATGAGAATTTTGATCAAGAAACACCTATTAAATATCATGATGCATCTTGGGTTGAATATTAAAATCTCATTGAAGATATTTATTAAATTATGATAACTAATAAGAAGAATGAGGTTACTCAATATGCCATAGAGACTCAAGGACAATGCTTAAATGAGGTATCACCTAATGAGATTATGGTTGATAAGCAATATGAAAAAGATCCTAAAGTATAGGATTCATTTATATTTGTTGGTGACTAGTTTTATATTGATTTCTCATTTGAGGAGATGCTAAGAGAGTTGGTAGATAATAAGAGTGGCTCATCAAAGGTCATGTTTAGTAAATACCTTGCTTTGTAACTTGTACCATCTCTTAAAAGGAGTGAGTTCATGAATTTCCATTTTAATCCAAGTGGATCATGATTTATCATAGTTATTTAGATTAATTTGTTTTTTTTGTCTTAAATAAGTGATTTATTTTTACATTTTATCTATTAAGTTAGTTTCTCATGTTTTGTATGTTTTCTTCATTGTAATGGAGGAGAAAGTGGTCTTATTTCAAGTAAAAATAGTCTTTTAATAAATCAAAATTTTAAATATTATTAAAAAATGTAATTTTTGTTTTATTATTCAAAAATAAATTTAAATGGTTTGGTTCTCAGGAATAATAGGCATGCTTCCTAGCTGAGTCACCACAATGTTGACAATTTTGACCCCACGGATCAAAATGTCACCACTATCATTCAAAACATTATTTGTCATGATAGTTTATCTTGTTGGTCAGTAGATTATTATTTAAAAGTCCTTAAATTTATCACTTGAATATTTTATTAATATGTTTTAAGGTTGATTAGGTGATTTAAGGTTTTTTCCTTCATTTGTCTTCTGCTTGTCTAGTCACTTCTTGGCCTTTTTGAGCCATTTGCAGTGGTGAGAAGAGTCTAGAGTTTCTTGATGAGTGTCATAACATGTATCAAGGAAAATTTTTCCATTTTTTTAACCTAAAATTATTTTTTTATAAGGTTTTTATAGTACCTAATTAGGTTAAAACTCAATTTCATCTTCATGCATCTTATCAGACATTTAAAAGACTTAGCATGGAACACATATAGCTCTAAAGATGCTCTAAACATCTCTAAAGATGCTCCAAATATGTTATATTGATATTTTTCAATATTTTAATATTATATATGAATCTAAAAAAAGGTTCTGTTGAATCTTTGAAGATATGCCAAGCAGCTCTGAAGATACTAGAGGTAGATACGGAGATGCTTTGTTGAAGTTCCAAAGAAGAGGCAATCCTAGTGTAGTGGATGATCTAATGGTGGAAAGAGAAGAATAGATTCATGACCATAATCATTATTCTCAGCCTTATTGAGTTCCTTTCCAATCCTATTTTATTCCTTTATAATTAGGTTTTGATCATAAGATCCTCTCTAGGTCAAAAATAGTGTTTTGACTTTCCTTGCTAAAAAACATCACCTATAGTTGTTTGATTGTGTTCTAAAGAGAGTTATTAGTGTGAGATACCTTAACATTATAAATTTATCTATATAGGTTAAATATGAAATTAAAGGTTCCAATAATTATAGGTCACTCTTTTTATTTGAATCCAACCTAGGGGTTGCAGTCTATACACTTGAGAAGTCTTGGTTACTAGCTTATGCAATGAAGAATCCATGATACAATGAGATGAATGGCATAGTTATTGGAAATTATAAAAAAATTGAAAGTTTATGTTGAAGGTGAGAAAGTTTTATATGATTTTTTTAAGAAACTATGATAATCTCGCAATGGGTATATACATAGATTGGTGTTAATAAGTTCATTGACCTAGTGTGCTCTCACAAGCATCATATATAGATCTCCTTATGAAGGTTATAGGGTTGTATAACTAGATAAATATGATGAATTAATTATATATATATATATATATATATATATATATATATAATAATCCGCATAACAATAATATATAATTAAATCATGGCCAAGGTTGATCAAATGGTTTTAGACCGTATACATAGTTATAAGCTTAAAGGCTAATTTGGAGAAGATTTTAAGGGTTGAAGATGCTAGAGAGGTGATATAACCTCCAAATTTTTTACATGGGTTCATTATGACAAATATTATGTTTTAATTACATA
Source organism: Torreya grandis (assembly GCA_037957365.1). Lineage (NCBI taxonomy): Eukaryota > Viridiplantae > Streptophyta > Pinopsida > Cupressales > Taxaceae > Torreya > Torreya grandis. The sequence continues at coordinate 318,571 of JARHVA010002656.1, forward strand.
TATTTTTCCTAGGTGATAAGGTAATAATAATTTTATTTGTTATAGACTTGAGTTACTCTCTATGTCATTCACATAAGCAACCCTTTGCTAGTTTTGAGAAATCTATGATTTTGTAGCATCTACATGAAGAATTAGGTTCTCATTTTTGGTAAATATGATCATGGTGAGTTGATAAATATTTATATTCCATAATTAATGCCTCATTATCAATGGAATCATCCAATAGTTTTTTATAGACCTCTTACAATCATAAAGAATCATTCACTCAGGCAACCCACTAGCTAGTTTTGAGAAAAATGAGTTTTAAGGCCTCTATAGGCATAATCCAGATATGAAAATTAGTAGATATGGTGATAGTTATTTTATATAGGTTTAAATTTTATTTTATTTTCACATTAATAATAGAAATATTTTTATATTTTTTCATAGTCCTATGCTTATCTATTGATAAACACCATTGGAGCTCAGATGTTTTTTTGAAGAGTTAAGTTTTAACATAATATTTTGACTTCATGGGATATTTTTTAAGTAAATTAAATATTATTTAAAATATTAAAACATCTGGTGAGAGTTATCACATTAATAATTTCAAGGCTAAATGTGAAGAGGTACAAATTTGTAAAATTTAGGATTTTAGCATGCAAGTGGAGATAGCCAAAAAAGAATTTTTAGGAACTTAAAGGATTAAATGATAAAATATAACACATTGAGAAGTTTTAGGGGATTTTATATGTCCTAAATAAATTATGTATTTATACCTTATAAATTTCAAGATTCACCTATTTTTTACTCACTATGTCTTGAAGTTCACAATTTCTGAGTATGCAGCAGGTCTAAATATGTGATTCGCGTTAGTTTTCATAATTAATAATGGAAAAAAAATATTGTAATAGTTTTATGGGTACATAATAGTATTAATTAAAAAATAATTAAATATTTTTAGCTCATAAAATTTGATAAAATGATAGAAATTGAACCTACACATGCTAAAAATTTAGACAAGGAAAGTTGAGACAACCCCAAAAGATGTATTTTTTGAGTTATAATAAATGAAATGAATTGAAATTTGAAATGTGACATGATTAAATAATTGGTAAAGTTAATAAAATATGTTTTTATAGTTTCACAAATTTAGGATCTCCCAACATCAAGATTTCTCTTTGTAGACCTAGGAGGGCTAATTAGGCCTAATTGTAGAGTAAAATGAAGAAATGAGGTGCTTATACTTGGAATATGCCCATTAAAATTAGTGTCAATAGTAAGGTGATACATTTTACTCAAAAATTTTCCCAATTTTTCAACTATTTTTGTATAATCTTTCAGACAAGGAAATTTGTAGGTTTTAGGGCTACAAGGAAGGGGTGCTAAAACAATTAAGATGAAGAAAATAATGTCTTTTGGACTTATTTATGGCACAAAATGAATTTTTTAATGTATTAAATCATTATTATAAGACATAATTTTTGTAATATTACATATTCTAATGCAAAACTCTCCTTTCTCTCCTTTAGTTTATTCTCATAAGGAGGAATTAAGTGTTTTCAAGTACTAAATGATGCATGGGAGTTTTCCAAAGGATTTTCAAGGCTACCCCTCACCTTCCATGCCACATTAAATTATGAAACAATTAAAATTAATTTTTAATAAGGTTTCAAAGGCTATAAAAAGGTATTAATGACTCCAAGAGGAGCTTCTTTCCTTCCAATGCCTAGGGTGTGGAAGAATTCAAACTAGCACCTTGGACCTTCTAAGAGTCCAGGAAAGGTAGAAAAACTAATTAATAGTTTAAATAAGATTGAAAATAAATAATTTATCAATTATTTATGGCATAATCTCAAGGATCAAGACCTAATTTAAAGGGTGATGACTTTTTATTCAAGCATATAATGAGTTTGAGCAAGGATTTAGGCACCTATATTGATCAAACACCACAAATCAAGGATGAGGACTTCTTCCAAATTTGAAAAATATTAAACATGAAATTATATGCAATATTTAATAATAAGATGAATATGGAATAATATAAATTCTACATACCATTTTGGAGAAGCTATTTTTGGAAGGACATTTTCTTAGTTTTAGGGCTCTTGTCTCCTTCTCTCTCTTCTATTTCAATTATGTATATGTAAGCCATTTTTTGGCATTAAAAATTATCCATAACTTGATTTTTATCAATTTCATGCTTATAAAACATTTTTACTTTCCTATTTTGATGAAAATGATAAAATTTATACCTCCTCAAAACTTATTTTTGGTGTATTTTAATGATTTATTGATGAGTTATAGTGATAGCATAGACTAGATTTTATTTTGTCCTTTATTACTTACCTATTTATAGGTGTTATCTCATCCTTATATGTTTCATAGTTTTATTTAATAGTCTTTTTTGTATGGCAAGTGCAAATTCTTTTTAGTGTCTTTGAGAGGCCTATTGAATAGGTGCACTGGATCATGCATTAAGCCTAAGCCTCTATGTGAAATAATGATGTTTGGAGGCTTTCATTTGAGAATAATAACCAATTTCATGTCATTATTCAACCTTATTAGTGCATAATACACAAGTGGAGGTCATATTTTATTATATCACCCCAATAAGATAGGTTTTCCTTTCAATTTACCTTCTTCCCTTTTCCCTTACAAGTTGGTAGTGTAGAGTAGGGATCTTAACTGATACCTAAAGGGTATATATCCATTATAATATATATATTAAATCTAACTATTATTCCACCCATAGATTATTATTATCTCTATGTTACTTCAAACTATGAAGGCCTAAAACTACCTTCACAAGGGTGCATGTCTAGTAGTCAACAAAGACATGACTATATGTTTCAGATCGAGTGATAGACCATATGTGACCACCACATTATGGGCCACCAATGAGTAATGTAATTTTTTTCATTATTTTTTTCTTTCATTTATTCATAGGTTTAGGTTATAAAATAGTGAATTCATCATTTGTATTTTAGTCCAAATGGTGGCTTTGCCAAGGAAAATGGTGACTTCATAAGAATTTACCATTCTTATAAATGGTATAATCACCAAAAATGGGTGGAAATTTTCAAAATATAAATTTCACCTATTTTTAGGTTAATTTATTTTCATTTAAATGAAAATGGTAATTTCACCTAAAAAGGTGCAAAAATTCTTAAATGGTGACTTCACCCTTCCTAAAATCATTAACTTCGCACTAGAAGTTAAAAATACCTAGTTTATGGACCCAAAAAGGGGTCCAACCTCTAGGAGAGAGGAAAAAATATTAGTAGGAAATGCTTAGGCTAAAGTATCAGCATAGAGTTATGATGATACTAACTTATCAATGATTGTAAGAATGACTAGATATCTTGACTTGATAGGAAAAACATTCCCATTACTTGTGTACCCCTCAAATTTTGATGATGAGGATGGCCATAATTTCATATACATTAAATATACATTATGTGGTGTGTATCTTATCCATCTAAGTAGATAGGGCATACTTGAGTGCAATGGTAGAGCATTGGCATAATGGGACATCTATTTTCTATCTGCCTACTAGAGAGGTGATAGTTACACTTAAGGATACTTGGTATATCCTTAAGTTATGGATGCAAGGATAGAGGATCTTATAGACACCTCTAACACAATATAAAGTTGTAATAGATAATTTGGATAGATATCAAGGCATCCCTATGGTTTAGGGGAAGTTAGGCATAAACATGATTAAGATATACATAAATATTTGACCCAATAATCTACTCATTACAGACACTTCACTTCCATAAATTATCAATAGGGAGGTCATGATTATTATGTATATTTTCAATGGAATCTTGCTACTTGACAAGAGTATTCAATAATTTCACATGGGTCTTGGAGTCATAGTTCACATCATACTAGATGAGTCAACATGTTTTTCATGGGGGCCACTTATCCTAGCCTAGATTTACAAAGATCTCCACATGATATTTTATCATGGAGGATGCAACATAAGGGCCTCTAATCTACTAATGGTCTAGGTTTGGGAACATATCACTATTGAGAAACCAATAGGGTAGTGATAATTATGGGACCCTAAGGACCACTAGCATATGGTTGGGTATAGATCAGTGTAGGGTAACAAGGGCATAGCGACGTATATATTTATATCATCAAATGTTTGAATATCTCACCCCACACTTTTTAATTTGGAGGAATTACCTCACTTATCAATTGTAGTGGTTTTGATATAACTAGTATATGGCATCCATGACTACTAGGTGTTTTCTTAATAGTAGACAGTCTCACATCATTAAAGATTACTGACCTTATCAATTACTCTGGTAGTTTGGTTTCACATAGGATGTGATTTAGGGGCATATATGGTTTGCACATGTCACATGGGAGATTATCTAAGACAATCATATAAATTAGAGGGATTTGGATACTATTAGTTATCTCATTATTCCATGAGTTTTATGGGCCTAAGTAATAGGAATGATAGATGTAAGGGTTACTCTAGCATATATTCATTGATAGGTATAAGTGTGCCCTTTGAGTCTTATAATTCCATGATAGGTATGGTAATAGAGGCCTATGGACATTGATGAGATGGAGGCTGAGAAATCTAGTGGGAGTGGTAGTACTTGGTAGAGTTGTAGAGGTGAGGAGGGTAATAATGATGTTGATGATGGATTTGATGGTGGGTATGGTGGGGGATATGATTAATGAGATGACCTAGCTATTATGGTGTTTGACTCTAGCCTAATAGGTGTTGTAGGTACATAAGTGGATCTAATCTAGGTAGGGCCTTCTAGAATAATTATGGTGGGTAGGGATGTAGGCATGTTGGAGGAAGAGATCACTACTAGGGTGGGAAAATCATTGACTTAGAGTGGTAGGTGGTTGATTTATAGATTACCCTAGATATGTATGATGACAATATGACTCACCTTTAGTTAGAGATTACTAGATGAAGGTTGATATTTTTAGGATGTTATAGGTGTAGACCCAGATCACTATAGAGAAGGAATAGACCATTAGTGATATGGATCAAACATTTCTCAATGTTAAGAGGCTTAGGAAAGAGTAGGATGAGGCTCATGGAGAAATTACATAGGAATGTTTTTCTCAAATTATACTTGAGATCCTTCAAGCTAGGGATGAGGCCTCATACTAAAATTGAGCCTAGAAGATGATAGTTCCCAAAGACCAACATGTTGCTTCTTGTAAGGTCTAGGATGTAGAGAGAGTAGTTAGCAGATCCATTAAATCTCATACTAGGACCTATGTTATAGATACTTTAGGTTAGTCAGTCCATAAACCACATCCACCACCATTAGGACCACTAGGGCCAGCATAGCCACCTCTAGTGATAGGTCCTATGGACACATAGAGCTAGATTTTACCATAGACATCTTGGCATTTTGTCATTCTAACATAGTTTTAGCATATGGCATTGTACTTGTATTATCATATTGATATATTTTGAGACACCATTGTGATATTTATATGTCTTTGATGTATCTTACATTTGAGATACTTTGATATTTAGTTTTGGGTCCTTTAAGACCAATGTACATGTATATGATATTTTTTTAATATATATGTGATGCCTTGTTTTTATCTTATTTACCCCATGTTTGGCATTGATTAGCATTATGGATGTTTAACATTTTGATATTTACACTCATGTATGCTCTATTCATTTATTGTTTATGAGAAGTTATTTTGTTGTTATTTATTTATCTTGTATGACTTATATGTATGCTTATTTAGATATGCACATCTATATAAACACATAATAAATCATTTTATCTCTATTTATTAATCTTTATATTTAGGTTGTGTTTGTGTATTTTTTTGGTTGGTATATCATAAAATTAATACCATTAAATTGATATGAAAGTCTCCATATGCTTGATTTTTTGATAGCTTATGATATTATATATTATAGATATGAACAACCATAATGACAATACATACCTTAAACATGTAAAACTTAATTTAAATGTAAATATAAATAGCCTAGGAATAATATATGATAAATCAAATCCCAATTATAAATAAAATAAATAAGCCAAGTGTAGGAAAAAATACAAACATTCATAACCTAAATATATGATATGGATAATCAAGACTCAAGTGAAAATAAAATGTAATATCCCTACAACAACTGAGAAATAAAAAGGAAAAAATTCAAGGCAAATAAAAACAAACAAATAGAAAAATAAAAACAAACAAACTCATAAAAATAAATAAAACATAAATAGACTAAACAAACTATACAAACAAAAAACACAAAAATAAGATGACAAACAAATAAATTAAATAAACAAACACAAACACAAAAAATAAGTAAAAAATAAATATAAAAACAAAAAATAAATAGACAAGGTGAGATTAACAAAACTCAAATAAACAACACAAAACAAACAAATAAAATAGATAAAATAAACAAAACTATACAAACAAAATAAATAAACAAGGCCATATAAACAAACATACAAAAAATAAATAAAATAATTTATACATATAAACAAACCAAAGAAAATAAAAGTCCAATAAACAAACTATTATAAACATAAAAAGTCTAACAAATAAATTAATCTAACAAATGAAAATATATAAACAATATTAATCACAATGTTAGTACAAACAAAATACAAATTATTTGTTCATGTGTAATATAAGTGTTACTCTTGGTGATAGGGTGACCCCTAATCTAGGTAGTAATGACACAGGTAAAATAACATAAGAAAAAATGGCATAATTTTTCCCTTTGACCATAGGGAAACAACAATAAAGGATATGATGCAAAATGGTCACCCTTAGGCAATAGGGAGAAACAACACAAACAAGATGGAAAACATTTCCCCTAGACTATAGGGAGCAATGACACAAAAAATAAAATGGGGGGAATGGTATAAAAAGGAAGGGGTAGCTAAGTTGACTCTAGATTCACTAGGAAAGTGGATGATGCCTACATAATTCCATGGACACTAGGTCCAATGTGAACTTTAGACCAAATTTAGTACTCCTAAGATATGGGATAGAATAAAATTGATGATAAGAAAACATGTTTGACTCATGGAGGAAAATAAGAATGTTATAGAAAAAAGTGTGTACAAAAAGAGTGGGGTGGTGTTCACAGTCATGAAAGAGTGAACACAAAAAACTCATGCAAGTGTAAGAGCATGGCTTAGGCTAATACCGCACTAAAATACAAGAGATGAGTATCCCATTAATAAATTGAATTGGTAATTCATAGTGTTTACTACATCTATGGATTGGAATGATAATGAGCTCTCAAAATGGTGAGAGTGCAAGCTACGTTACTCATAAAACAACAAAAACATGAGAAAAGCCAAGCACTCATTAGTGTATTGAGTTGAAATGCATAATGCCCACAATAATAACCCATAAAATGGCAAGAGCATTCAGCTAAGACCAATAAGGATGGGGAAACTAAATGATAAGTGGTTACTTGTGAAATATCTATAATATCCAAGATTCTTAAGGAAAATAAGTGGTCACAATAGAAAATAAGGTGTCTGAGCTAACCCAAGATTCCCAATGTATTCAGGTGTTGCCTACGTAGTCCATGTAGACCTTGAGCTGATGTAATTTTACTAGAAATGGGAGGAAAAGGCCAAGGTGGCTTAGAAATGAAGCTAGATAGGTATGGTATTCCATCCTATAAAATTTTGAAGGATTTATATATCACATAGAAATTCTAAGCTAATTTTCATGATTTTGTGATTTTTAGGATTTTCCTAGGTCTTTTTCAATGTTTAGGGGTTTTTAAGGCATCTCCACTCAATTTAGATTCATGATATATATATAATGGTCCAACTAAAAAAATTATGAGAATGTGGCTTATGGGTAACTAGTCTAACCTCTCTATGAATATAGCACTACCTACATAGTCCCATAGGACATCGAGTCATTATAGTTCTACTTATAATAATGAAAGCTTGGTAAAGTCCCAATGTTTTTGATGTTTTCATTATCTCAACTCAATAGAGAATTATGAGATACAACATGGTTAAAATTTGAAAAATGGTGAGAACATGGCTTAAAAATGCTCATAAAATGGTGAGAGTGTGACAAAGGGTATATTGAGTTGACCTCAATGTAAATCGAGTGCTACCTACATAGTCTCATCACACCTCAAGTCACTATAGTTATACTTACACAAAAGGAATCTGACTAAGTACCAATAAGTTCAGGTATAATCAAATGCCAAGGCATGGCAATAATGATGGAAAGGTGACATGGTAATTCATGGTAAAGGAATTGTTCCTAGTTTACCCAAAGTTAGTTATAATTAGGAAATAACAATAAGGGCCGATGGTACTAATTTTCCCATAGGTTGTTATAATTAGTAACACAAATATATAATGTAATAGAAAATGAAGGATGCAATTAATAGGACCACTGTCATACTACTTTCATATACTAGCATTCAAAAGTTTGACTTTGAAATAACTATTAAAAGTGAATTTTTCATCAACCACTAACTGTGCTTAATGTACACATGAATCAAAACCAAGGCTAAATTTGATAGGTAGGTTAGGTAAAAATAATTGGCTAAAAATGATAGGCTAAGGTATGGTGAGATGGTATAGAGGATATGGTACAAAAAAAATGTATAATGTGGCATAATGTAAATAATCCTTGTAGATAATAATTTGAGTCCCTAAAGCACAAAAACATTTGAGGTGAATTATCTTTATCGATTCATCAAGTTTATCTCCTTCTAACATGACAAGCCTATATGCTCTAAAACCATATTTAGAAATAATTGCATAATGCCCTAACTAGTTAAGTTGTAACTTTCCCTTTTTATTTGTCTCAGCATTGACATTATTCTAATTTTATTTTAACACAAGGTCACTATTGGCCAAATTTTGCCCACATATAAAGCTTATACCTGTATGGATGAGCTAAAAAAAGTTCTAGATGGAATGAGTGGTCTAAATATCTCATATTTGTTACAAATATTTTCAAATACTTTAAGTAATCTTAAAGTATAATTTGTTGATCTTTGAGAAGTAAGTGTTGAAACAGATCTAGAGTTGCAAAGGAAGAAGATATAATAGGTTCTCATGGTGATCATGACCTTCAAAAATATAAAGCAGGTTTCACAAGTCTCAGAAACTCATTTCAAGCCTTGAAAGTTCAAGTTCAAGCTTAGAAAAGCCAAACCATCACTAACATGTCATGAAAAAATAAATAGACCAGTCAGATTACACATTTAATAAATGAACTTGGGAAGTCAAATAGAGCCGAATGAATGCATAGACAAAAGTTTATTTATGCCTAGATCATCTTATTCAAATTTTGTGTCTTGATCAGTTCTCTATCTCAAGATATAAAGATTTAGAATGAAACATGCACAAGGATGTCAAATTTGGGCCTCATGGAATAGTCATCTAAATTCAAATATCCCAAGGTCAAACATATAGATGATAAGTGTTAAGATCATGGGAGTCCATATCAAATCTAATGGTTAGTGTTGATCTGATAGATGTCGGTGCATCCTAAAAATCTAACAATGTGTATTTGATCATGCATCAAATATCAATGGTGAGCATCAAGTCAAAAGTTCAACATAAACACAAAGCTGATAAGTGTCAAGATCTTGGGTGACCAATCAAAGATATAATGGTGTGCATAAATTGACAAGTTCAATGGGTATATGTAGTTTAATGGTGCATGATCCATTATATAAAGGAAAATTAATGGCGATCGATAAGTCAATAAGTTAATAAATCTTGAAGACAAATGAGAAGCTACCAAGTGTCTTAACCATGTTAGACTAGTAGAAAATTGATGGCACACATTCATTCATACAAAATTAAATCAATGGCATGCATGAGGTCAAAGAGCCATAGAGATGATAGTAGGATCATATAAATGAATGAGGGGTTAATAGTTGGCATAATATGAGAAGCCTAGATTGAGATTGATGGTTGATATCAAAATTTAAAAGCTAAAGACTTCAATGGCAAAAAAATGTGACCACAAGTTAAATTAGAGCAATGTTTCAAATGGTATATATCTCTATTAGAGATCAATAAAACACCATCAAGTAAACATAGTCATATAGTTAGAATAGTTGTGATGAGGTTCCATCACCATTAAAGCACAGTCTCAACCTCTGGTTTAAATATTTAGAACTTATAGAGACCATATTTTGAGGTTGTAGGATTGTTTCATGACTATGATCATTAATATTTAAATAATATCTATGCATATAATGATTTCTTAGTTTCCATAATTATCAGAGGCAAAAAGAGGTCTTTTAGGGCCTAATACATAGATCAAAGATGGACTAGTAGTTGTTGAGATATGACTATAAAACCTATAGATTTTAATTGATATCATATCTATATAAAAATTAATAAATTAAATTGGTTTTGAATCTATAGTAAATACCTATGCTTAGATAGAGCATGGGCATTTACATAGTTATGGAGAAATGTCTCATCTATCATCATGGATATATCCTTGACAAAGCAGGTACTTATCATCACTCAAAACAAACATGGCATGACTCTGTTAGATTCAAGATATGAAGATTTTGTCTTCACAAGAAGGTCAAGTGGGAGATGGAATATAAGATCAAAATAAAGGGATTTGGGGATTGGAGAATACAGTGGAGCATTTAATTTTTGTTTAGATCTTAAGGATATTTCTTCCTTGAAAGGATCATGACTCATTATCTATAAAAATAGATTCTTGTCTTTTAGTGTATTTCTTAGCTAATGAGAAAAACTTGAAGAATAATTAAAGCAAATACAAGCTAATTTGTCGATGAAGGATCAGTCCTAAATGGATTAAAAGGTGGTGGATCATTCATTGAAAGTGGTAGCTCATTGATTATTCTTGGTTAGCATCTTCCCTCTTTTCTCTCTTTCCCTTTCTATATATTACCCATTATTTCTCATTGATAAAAGGATGCTCATTTTTAGGAGTATCAAGGGACTATTTGAGATATTAAAAGATATCTTCCTTTTGATTAGGCTAAACCCTATCAAGCATTTATAAGAACTACCTCGTAATGTAATAAAAGACTTTTTTCACCTATCTCTTGCCTTATATCTCTGTTGAATGAGTTTTACATGATGGCATAGTGAAGGAGAATCCTCCTTATCCATTGTCCTCCTTTATGACCTCTTTTAGGGTGTTTTCAAGCTATTTATAGGTATAGATTAGTGTTATTTATGCCATAGATGTAAGATCTTAGTGAGTCTTATAAATTTTCTTTGTTTGCATTCATTTCTCCCTAAACATAGTCTATGAAATAATCATGAAATTATCTTGACTTTGAGGTTGTGTAAGCTAGCATTGTCTTGTGAAGATCTAGTGTGGGTTAAATATTATGTGAGTTTCCTTTTATATTTGGTGCATCACCCTATTAACTTTATTATAAGCCCTTTCCCTCTTTATAACCATTTTCCCTATAGCAACATTAGTTTAGGTGATCCATCAAGATGAAGCCAACCTTCTTTGGATGTTCAATCCTATTATAGGTTATCCATAGCTTAGGGTTGCCCTAATATTATGGATTTATCAGAGGGATCCTGAATAAATCTCTCTAAGGGTGTAGATTAATTCCATAACATTCACCAAACTCAAATTCTTGATGTTTAATGCACTTATTATATTGGCCTCATAATTTATTATAATATGCTTAAAGGTTATTTAAGGTGGCCATGCATTTTACATCAAGTAAGTCTAGCTATTACAAGTGAGCTAATATATAATCCTCATCATCAATGATGTGTTGAAATAAAATCCATCTAGAAGGAAACTAAACATCAATGAGAAGAATGGCCTCAATGCCGTAAACAATGGAATAGGGGGTAACTCATGTTAGAGTATAAAATGTGCTATAGTATGCCTAGAGAGCATTATAAATATTTAAGTGCCAATGAAGACCAACATCATTGAAAATCTTGTCTAGAATATTAATAATGGTATTATTATAAGACTTAGCTTGGTTATTGCCTTGTGTGTAATAGGAAATAGAGAAATGTTATTTGATATGGTATTGGATAAAAAATTATTTCACATATTTATTTTTAAATGATCCAACATTATTAGATATAATGTTAGAGGGTATAACATAATGGAAAATGAGATGGTTGAATATGAACTTGGATATCTACTTACTAGTTATGTAAGTAATGGGAATGGATTCCATCTACATAGTGAAATATTTGATAGTAATTAAGACATGTTTATGGCCATCTGAGGATGTAAGATTAATCTTGCCTACGAGGTTGAGTCCCCATGTTTAAAATAGCCATGGTGTTTTCAGTAGTTTGAGCATATTTTCTAGAACATGAATTAGATTAGCACTTTTTTGACACTTTACACACCTCTAACATATGTAGTTTCATATATTTCCATAATTAAACAATAATAACTAGTATGTGGTAAATTTTTGGGTAGGATTTCCCCACTAGTGTGGGCTCTACACACTAATTTATTAACTTCACTCAATGCTTATCTAGATTCTACTGAGGGTAAACAAAGAATCAGAGTTCCATCATAGCTTCTAAAATATAGGGTTGGTCCAAGTAGAGTAAAACTAGTGGCTTTATGGATGAAGGATTTTTATTTATTATGTGAAAGGTTAGGTGGAATAATTTGGTATTAGATACAGGCATGTATGTTATAATACCAAGGATATGGGGACCAAAAATGTTACAAACCATCTCGATATTTGATTTTTTGTGTGTCAGTGCTAAGAGATGTTCCACACGAAATTGATAATCCCTAGCTCTATCTATGATCTGAATCATTGAACCAATAGTGGCCATGGCATCAACTATTATGTTATTAGATTAAGGTATCCATTCAAATTGAATTTTTGTATATTGATTTTTAATAGTATTGAACATGTCTTTATATAGTATTAACTTATTAGCCTTCATTTGGTATTAGTTTATGACCTAATTGATGATTAGATGTGAATCACCATGAACTAGTAAATCTTGGATGCTCCACTATACTACTTGGAAAATCCCTATAATGAGTGTTTCATATTCAACCATATTATTATAGGAAAACCTAATGTGAAAGGACTTATGAATAATATCCCCTTGCAGCATGATAAATAATATTCCATCACTTGATCCATATGCTATGCAAGAACTGTCAATGTATATTTTCCAATGTTCTACCTCAAGAGGTGATTTAATTTTTATAGTGATCATGATGTCTTCATCTATAAATCCAAATGTATAGGGTTAAGTGTCATGAAGAAGAGATTCTAAAAGTTGATATATGAGTATTTATCTTTTAATGGCATTTTGTTTTGCATATTTGATCTCAAACTTGATCAAAATCATGATCCACTTTGTCATGCAACCTTGTAAAGCTAATTTGGAAAATTGATACTTAAGTGGATCTATTTTGCCAATGATAATGGTCTTTTTGTTCAATATGTAGTGATGTAAATTTTAGGCTATGAAAACCATTGTTAAATAGGCTTCTCCAATCAACATATAATTGTGTTCATATGTGAACAATGTTTGGCATGCTCTTTACCCCATTCATCATGTTTTGCAAAAAGTTCCCCCAAAGCATTTTCATTTGCTAACAGGTAAAGTAAAAATGGCTTGTTTGGAATATGTAGCACTAAAATAGGTAGATTGGTTAGATATTCCTTAAGATGCTCAAATACATTTTGAAAATATTCATTCAATGAGAAAGTAATTCCATTGTTTGGTAAGTGTGTAAATGGATGGCATTTTTCATCCATCTTTAATATGAAGCATTATATTTATTGTATCTCATGCTATAAATTATAGATTTGCTTCAATATAGATGACAACAACATTTTCTTAATGGCTCAAACTTTGGTAAGATCAACTTCAATGCCCTTGCAAGAGATAATGTAGCCTAATAATTTTATATAAGTTACACCAAATACACACTTATTTGGATTAATCTTGAAATTTTACCCATAAAGTCTCTCAAATTTTCTTCATAATATGGTTGGATGGTTGACACAAGTCTTTAATTTATCTAGGATGTCATCGACATAGTCCTGAATGATGTTGTGCATCATATCATGGAAAATCACTATCATGGCTCATTGGTATGTAGCTCCTATAATTTTAAGTCTAAATTGTATCACCTGATAATAAAACATACCCCAAAGAGTGGTGAATGTTGTCTTGTGCTAGTCTTCTAGCGCTATTCTAATTTGGTTATATCCTAAAAATCCATCCATAAAAGAAAGAATTTCATATCTAGTCATTGAGTTGACAATCATGTCAATGTTTGGTACAAGAAAATCATTTTTTAGGTATGATTTATTAATATCCTTGAAATTAGTGTATATTCTAATACCTTCTAGGTTTTTTCTCACTGGCACAATTATTGGAACAACTAATGGTTAAGTGGTACTATTTATGTACCTTTAATACATTAAATTACATTGGTTAAATAATAATATATTTTATTATTTATCATGAGTTTATCCTCATGTAAATAAATAATAGAATATATTAAATGACCTTTAGAGAGGTTGGACCCATTAATGTGGTGGTTGGAAAAATTCATTTATAATGGGAAAATTACCTTGCCTATATAATAAGGAGTTTATATTGTAAGAAGTAATGAAAAAAGAATAAGTGAGAGGAAGAAAGACTGTATTGTGTACTTGTTAGTTTCTCATAATATGAATAATCTTTATGGGTTTTTTTACCTCTTTGAAGTTTTTTTGATGTATATCTGTGTTATGGTGTGTTCAACTTTGCTCTCATTATTTCATGGTGAATATCTTTCTTATTGGTCTAACATCTAGATCTGGTGTTCATATGCAATTACATTGTTTGTTTTATAAATTTCCATCCAAATCTAATGATAGACCTATATCTATGATTTTTTTATTATAAAATGATATTTTAATGATCCTATTACTATTATGGCATACTATGTCACCCAAGTAGAAGTAAAAAAAAATCTAGGTTTCCTTTTGATGCTCTTCAGGATCTGAAAATGGATGTCTAGAGCTCTTGCAGTCCTTCCTTGCTCTCCACCTATGTCATCCTTCTGTATAAATCATGCTACAACAAGGAATTAATGGTATATTAAAGTTTTAATGCAAGTATTTTAAAAATAAAATATTTATTTAATTGTATTTATTCCACCCAAGCAATGGACCCCACTTAAGCTTTTTAAAAAATCCTTTTTTTCCAAATTTTAAATAAATGTTTGCATTTTATTTTGAAAGTATTTAATTATGGTTTATTTATTTTTAATAATAAAAATAAAAATTAGACCATAAAAAGATTAAACATAAGACATAATTTAGTGCTTAGTGGGTGAGTTTTTATTAGCCAATTTTCCATGCAAGCACATGATGGGCCCATGTGTGTTGACTTGTATTTTTCAAAAAAATATTAAGAAAATATGTAATTTTCTTTCTTTATAAAATCACCAGATATTTATTTTACATAAATTTTATTTTTTTATTTTTTTTATAAAAAATTCAAAATTAATTAAATCATGTAGCTTGCATGTGAAGTCTATGATCTAAGAATTTGACTCAAGAGAGGATGGTTAGTATGGTGTTAGTTTTAAAATGAAAACAAAATGAAAGAAATAGACTAACTAGCATAACATCTATAGGCCTAGACACTAGGGAGAGATTAGTTAACAAACATGAATAAAACACATAACTAAAATGAAAAATAAACCCTTTTTTACCATCCTTAGATGCTCCCAAAATGCTTATTGTAGTGGCTTTCTCAGCTTGTGCTCATGAAGTCTTCATCAAAGGAGGCTTAGTTATCTCCTCTTCTCCTTAGCACCTTGTGGCTTGTGGGTTGGCATGTTTTGGAATCAATTTGGCATGCCAACACTAGTTTAATGAAGCTTTGTAATCATTTATGCATTATAACTTTGCATAATCATGTTTTAGAAATTATGTTCATGGCATCTATATTTATATATTTTTGAGAATGTCTAGACTCAACCTAAACCATCCATCTTAGGATTGAGATATGTGGCTAAGGATTAATTCAATTTTTGGAGTTAATTTTATAATTATCCTCATTATGACATTATAAAAAGGGGTAATTAAGAGGCATGGAAGGCATTGATGAGGCATGGAGCGCATGAATCCTGATATTTATAGTATTTATGGCCTAAGGATGTCTTCCTAAGAAATGAGGTCACCTAATGATGTAGATATTTAATATTCATTTCTAAAAACAAGTATTCAACAAGTTTCTATGGAATTATTAATTATGTTTTGATTTGTATTAATTAGTTCTTAAGCATGTTTAAGCACTTTGTGCATAAATTACTCAAAATGATCAGAATGCCTTGTTATTGGTCCAAAATTTGACTAGGTTAGAATTGGAAGGCAATGTTAGATGCATTGGATCTATTATCCCATTCAAGATGTTACCAACATAAAATAATGAAGGCACCTATCTTGTGCAAGATATTTGATAGGAAACAACAATCCAGAGCACCTAGGTGCAAAATTGACATTTTGACTCGAAATGATCTAATCAAAGTTAG
This sequence comes from Torreya grandis, assembly GCA_037957365.1. Taxonomy (NCBI): domain Eukaryota; kingdom Viridiplantae; phylum Streptophyta; class Pinopsida; order Cupressales; family Taxaceae; genus Torreya; species Torreya grandis. Next base: position 335,086 of record JARHVA010002656.1, read on the forward strand.
TTGGCCCATAAATTGCATTACTCCATTTAGGGATACATTATCCAAAATCAACACTTTAATATGTTAGTTTTACATAATTTAACATGTTTTAGTTTTTTTAGGCCAAATTGTGCATTTTGGTAGAAATTGGTCAAAAGCCTAGTTGGAGATTATCCATCGCTAGATTTAGGTGTCTATAGTTTTCCCTTGTTTGGGAAGGCATTTAAAGATATAAGCATAGTAATGTCTTCTCAAATAATAAAAAGGTCATGTATGCCCACAACTACAATGATGATAAACTAACTATATGATGCTCCCTTGAGGGAATGGTTAGCACAAGTAGGTCAGAAAATGGTCCCTTGAAAAGAAAGAAGTGAAATGAGGGGACCAAAGAAATTAAAGATGATGGGGTGAAAATATAATGATATTAAAAAAGTAGTCAAAATCATAGAGAATAAAAGTGAGATGGTGTATAATGATTTACCCAAAGGCAGTTATAAGCATTATACCATAATAGTGGTAACGTGGTATGATAACATAATGATTTGCCCAAAGGTAGTTATAATCATTGAGAAGATGGATCTACCCTTGTTAGGATAGACAAATAAGGTAATAACATGCCCTTATATAGGTAGAAAAATTAAAGTGGTGACAACATAATGATTTTCCCAAAGGTAGTTATAATCATTGAAAAATACAAGTGAGATGGTGTGTAATGATTTTCCCATAGGTGTTTATAAGCATTGGACCTTGATTATGGAAAACATGATAAACTTGACCAAGGATGATGATAAATTAACATAGAGGGTAATGAGGAATTGGAACAACCTACTAGTAGGGAGATGCTCATCCAAACTAATAAAGGTTACAATTCTTTCATGGTTAATTACTCTATTTGGGATATGATTGGGAGTGAATCAGGATATCAGTGCTGAAGAGATGCCACCATTGCTCAATAGACTTCTTGAATCTTAATTCTATTTTATCATGTGTCAATAGGCATCACGGTATAACATCATGAGGACTTGGCCAAAATATGCATAAGGACTGACTCTCAAAATCCAATACTCAATAGAACACAATACACCAATGATAGAAACCATGATGACAATGTAAACATATGAATATAGATGAATTCAATTGTAAGTGTGGGAAAGGAAATGCCTAATGAACAAAAATAAACTAAATCAAGGAAATAATGTTGAAGGCAAATAAATAGACAAACAAACAAACAAAATAAGCAAAAATAAACAAATAATGTAATAGAAACTATATGAACATTGCCCCTAGAAAATAGGTGACAACTGAATAAATAAACAACATGGGGGAATAGAAGAAAAGGAAGGGAGTGGCAAAATTATCTCCATATGCACTAGGCAAGTGGATGCTACCTACATAGATCTATCGATGTAATATCCAATAAAAAACTTTAGACCAAATGTAATTCTCTTAGAGAATGGGAAGAATGTGATAACTAAGGAAAATAAATAGAAATGGATGTGATAAAAGAATAAGAATGGTCTTGTAAAATGGTAAGTGCATGAGATAAAAATGACAAACAGGATGGGAAAACTAAATGAAAAGTGATTTTGTTGTAACTTAGTAAGGGTTCCCACAATTCTTAAGGCAAAGAAGTGGTCAATGCTTTTGTTCTTTTCTAATGATTTTTCAAATTTTTTTGGAATTGCTTTAGAGTATCACAACTTAATCAAGAATGATGAGACACTAAATAGTTCAAGATCATAAAATGGTGAGAGCATTTAAACTAAGGTTGCTCACAAAATGGTGAGAGTGTTTAAACTTAGGTTTCTCATAAAATGGTGAGAGTTTGGTTTAGGTTGCTTGTAAAATGACAAGACCATTCAAACTTAAGTTTCTCACAAAACAATCATAGCATGGCTTAGGTTGCTTAAAAAATAGTGAGAGTCTAGCTTAGGTTGCTTGAAAAAAAGTGAGAGGATTCAAAATTAGGTTGTTCATAAAATAGTGAGAGCATTAAAACTTAAGTTGATTTCAAAATATCGAGAGTGTTCTAACTTAAGTTGCTCACAAAATGATGAGACCATGGCTTAGGTTGCTCACAAAATGGCAAGATCATGGCTTAGGTTTTTCACAAAAATAGTGAGAGCATGGCTTATGGAAATTGATCTAACCTTGACAAAGTATTGAGCACTACCTACATAGTCCCAGAGTAGGACCTCAAGTCACTGTAGTTCCACTCTTATAGTAGAGGAATTCGATTAGTATAACAATTAATTCAAATAAAATAGGCATAGTTGGTAAAAAAATCATAGTACAACATATGAAGTGCAAAGTTGGTATGTTGAGGCTTAATGTTTCCCCTAGTTTTCCCATAGATAGTTATAACCAAGACACAATAACATAGATCAATAGTATTAATTTTCCCAAAGGTAGTTATAATTACTAGCAAGACTGGTGGTTAGAAAGGAATAACAAATGAAAGATGTAACTACCAAAACTTATATCATATTGTTCTAAAATATGATCTCTATCTAAAGTACTTAAACCAACTAATGAAATTGATTAGATATCTTGATGCTTAAAATGTGTAATGAATGGTAAAAACCAAGGTCAAGCAGGCTAGGTTTTAGAACACATTGGGTTGATAGGTTAGAAGTGGAAAGTATATATGGCTAAGAGGATGGATAAGGATGATATTTGTATAAATAAGAATAGTGATAAAATGGCATAACTGAAATGGTCCTTATAGACAATACACCTTGGCACTCAATCATAATACTACTTGAGATTAATAATATTCATCAACTTAGGAAGTTTATATTTATTTGGTGTGGTAAGCCTATATGCTCTTGATCCATAATATATAGTAATGATGAAAGGCCCTATCTAGTTTGGTTTGAATTTCCATTTATGCTTCTTCTCAGCCATGGTATTCTTTTGGTTTTCTTTAAGAACAATATCAACAAGTTTAAATTTTGATACTTAACATGCTGATTGTAATGGCTTTTGAGTCAGTTCTACTATGATTGAAGATTATTGAGTGTGGCTATGCATTTCTCATCAAGTAGGTCTAGCTCTTGTAGGTGAGTTACTCGATAGTCATCATCATCTAAGACATGCTTGAAAGAGATACACAGTGAAGGCAATTTGACCTCAATGGGAAAGATGGATTTAGTACCATAAACAAATGAGTATGGAGTGGCTCTTCTAGGGGTATGATGATTGGTACGATATGCCCAAAGATTAGGAAATATATATAGGTTCAAATCATCACCATCATCATTGACAATATTTTTGAGAATATTGACAATGGTTTTTTTGGATGCCTCGGCTTAGCCATTACCTTGAGGGTAATATATTATTGAAATTTTTTGTGTGATGTTATATTTAGTACATAGCTAATCTATATCCTTGTTCTTAAATGATCCTCCATTATCAGATATAATTTTAGAGGAGATACCATAGCAACAAATGAGATTGTTAAAGATGAATTTGGAAATTTGCTTTCCAATCACATAAGTGAGGTGTAAAGATTCAACCCACTTAGTGAAATATTTGGTAGTGATAAGCATAAGTTTATGGCCATCAAATGAAGTGGGGTTGATCTTCATAATGAGGTCAAGTCCCCATGTAGAAAATAGACATGGTGTAAACATCAGTTTTAGAATTTTGTAGGGGCATGATTCATATTATCATGTCATTGACATTTGTCACACTTATTTACATATGTAGTGGCATCTGCATATATTATGGGCTAATAATAACTAGTACATAAGAGCTTTTTAGATAGGACTACCCTGCTAGAATGAGTTCTCTAGACTCCTTTGTGAACTTCTCTTAACACTAGTTTAGATTCTACTGATGTTAAAGAATGAAGCAGAGTTCCATCAAAACTATAATGGTAAAGGGTAGATCTAATTAGAGTATAATGAGTGGAATGATGAATGAATGCTTTGGTTTGTTTCTAAGATAGCTTAGGTGGTAGAAATTGGTCATGAAGGTAGTTGTAAAGGTCTAAGTACCATATAGAATTAGGACCAACAATATCATAAATCATTGCAACAATTGAAGGTTCATGAGTTGGTGGTGATAAATTATTGATGAGGAATTGATACTCTCTAGCTTTATCTATTTTTTGAATCAGAGATTCAATAGTAGCCATGGCATATGTATTTCTATTACTAGTCCTTGTTATGTGTTCAAACTAAATATTGGTAATTTATTGCTTAAGAGTGTTGACCATGGATTTATATGGAACTAACTTGTCATCTTTAGTCTAAAAATGATCTATGACCTGATTGATGATTAATTGAGAATCACCATAAACTTTGAGATGAGATATGTTCTAATGCACTACTTGTCAAATTCCTACAATAAGTGCTTCATACTTAGCCATGTTTTTTATACAAGAAATGTTGATTTTGAATGATTTAGGGATTAGATCCCCTTATGGTGTAATAAAAAATAGGCCTGCCCTTGATCCATGTGTAGTAAATGAACCATCAAAACACATCTTCCAAGGCTACTCCTTAAGGGGTGTGTCAATGATGGTCATTATGGATTCATCAATAAATTGAAATGTGAGTGGTTTTGTGTCTATGAGAGGTGCTTCCACAAGTTGATCTATAAGAACTTGTCCCTTGATTACCTTTTGATTGACATACTCTATGTCAAACTCACTGAGAATCATGATCCATTTTTCCATTCTACCTTGCAAAGGTGTTTTAGATAGTAGATACTTGAGATATTTACTTTTAAAATAACCATGGTCTTATTATTCAACATGTAATGGTGTAGTTTCTAAGATATGAAAACCATGGCCAGACAAGCTTTTTCAATAGGTACATAGGTATGTTCATATGTAACCAAGGTAAAACTTAGGTAGTATATAACATGATATTTTCCATTATCATCATGTTGAGCCAAGAGTGCCCCCAGAGCATGGCCAATAGTTGATAGGTATAACAAGAATGGCTTTCCTAACATAGGTGGTCATAAGATAGGTGGATTAATAAGATAGTCTTTGAGTTATTGAAAATTTGTTTGGTAATGACCATCCCAGTGAAATGTAATTCCTTTCTTTAGAAGGTGTATAAATGGATGGCATTTGTCTACTAACTAAGAGATGAAACATCTAATTAGCTAGATCTTACCCTACAAACTATAGAGTTGTTTTAATTTGGTTGGTGGTGGCATCTTAGTTATAACATGGACTTTAGTTAGATCGACTTCAATACCTCTATAAGACATGATGAAGACAATTAATTTTCCTAAATTTACATTGAACACACATTTATTTGGATTGAGTCTGACTTTTTACTCCCATAATCTTTCAAATATCTTAAGCAACACTACTAGATGGTCGGCCCTGGTTTTGGATTTTCCTAATATGTTATTGACATAGTCTTCAACAATATCATGCATCATATCATGGAATATGATAGTCATGGCCCTTTGATATGTAGATCTATAATTATTAAGGCCAAATGGCATTAAATAATAAAAAAATGTTCCCCATGGAGTGGTGAATGTTATTTTATGTTGGTCTTCTGGTGTTATTCTGATCTAATTGTATCCTAAAAAGCCATCTATGAGTAAAAAGATTTCATAACCTACCATGGAGTCGATGATCATGTTGATATTAGGTAATGGAAAATCATCTTTAGGGAAATATTTGTTGATGTCTCAAAAAATATTATAGATTCTAATCCCTTCAAACTTTTTACTAATAGGTACCACATTCAAGATCCATTCTGAATAGTCAATGGGAAGGATACATCCTGCTTTTAAGAGTTTTTCCAACTTTTTATTTACTAATACAACAATGCAAGGATGCATCTTACGTAGATTTTGTTTTACTATTTTGGCATTAGGATTAACCACAAGTGGTGTAGAACCAAGCTGGGGTCCAATCCTAGCATGTTAGAATAGGCCCATGCAAAGATATCTACAAATTCTCTCAATAGAGGTGTAAAGACTTCATGTTCCTCCTTAGTGAGGGGCATGCCTTATTTTATCTATTTTAGGTCTGACAGAGTCCCAATATTTACCTCTATTGTATCTTTGACTAGAAGGGTCAAACCATCTTCTAGGATAGTAGGTAATGACTTGAACTATTGGATTATGTCAAGGTCCTCTATTAGGACTTGCTCTTTAATTACTCCTTGGCATGATAAATTGAATCCCCTAATGGGAGATCTAGCCATGTGACAAAAATAGTCATAAAAGTTTGATAAATTTGAGCAAATACTTATTGTTGCTCAAAGTTGAACTTTACTCCATAGGCAATTTCACTATTAATGGTCTCCTAGTCTAAATTCAAAGAATAATAAACATCCCCATCTAATGGTGCCTAAAATAGGTTTTCACCACTAGGTTGGCCTTTATGTTTACTTTTTCCCTAGTCAGAAAGTGCCTCAAAGAGGTTTTCACTTTGGGACCTTAATGTTTTACTTTTTTTTTGGCTAAGGGTGTTCACTCACTCTCCAAAATAGGCTATAAGATATAATGTAATTGAGAATCTAGACTTGTGATCTCCCAACATAACATTGTCTCTAAGGCCTAAGAAGTCACAAAATGCCTCATCATTCTAGAACTCATCAATTGATAGACTAGATTCTTGTTGGTCCCAATCTATCAGTTGGGGATAATATAATGGTAATGGGTTGTGATGAATAGCTAGGGTAAGGGTACAAATGGCATTGTTATCAAATAGGTTGGTTTCAGCTAGGTCATCAAAGGTAAGGCTATGATCAGACTCTACTTCACTGTCAGGATTATCATCACTAGTCATTGGTGATGGAGTTTGAATAAGATATGTGAGGTCACCCCCAAGTAGTATAAATCTAATTCCATAAGGTATTTCATACTTAGTCATGGAAATTAGATTGATAGTTCCCTACTGATTCAGTCTAAGGCCTCTTCCTTCATAATTGTAACACTCCATGATCCTATTAGGAATAGGATATTTTGTACTTTTATAACAATTAGCTTGGTTGTCATTAGATAACCATGATTCATCCCCTTTAAGAGGGTTGGGTTCTAAGCTAGATATTGGTACAAATTTGACAAGTCCCTTATCTTTGTTCTTTTGTTACCAATGCATATGTGGAGTGACTTTAGGTTGCCCAAGCTTTTCATATTTTGAGGAAGATTAGTAATAATAAATGTATCATGGGTCACATACTCTCCCAATCCATTATTTTAAATGGTGAGATAATTATAAGATTTAAGAGGTGGCATGTGGGAAAGGGAATCCAAGGTATTATAATCTATGCAATTATCTAGTGAAGGATCAATAAGTATAGCCTTTCCTTTATCCTACTTGGAACTTAGATTCATGCCATACTGATAATTATACATTTGAAATTTGGCCTCAAGATGTTTACAATGTTCATATGGGTGTAAATCTCTTGGAATATTCACTTCCATCCCTGAGTGGGAAAACTTGATACATTGGTGCAATGTTAATGGGACTGCATGAATCTCATGCAACCAAGGCTTTCCTAGAAGCATATTGTATGATAAATAAAGATGAAGCACATGGAAAAGTGTATCATGGGTCAAAGGTCCAATGATAACTGGAAAAATAATGGTGCCCTGTGATTATCTTTTTTGATTATCATAGGCTTTGATGGTTATTGTTTTTGGTTGGAGATCTACCATTCTATACCTAAGAAGCTTGATGAGATTTAGAGACAGTATGTTGAGGCCTAATCCATTTTATATAAGGACACATTTCAATTTATGTATCTCTATATAAACTTCTATGTATAATGGTTTATTATGGAGTGGGCCAAGGGAAGACATATTTCTTTGGTTGAATGTGACTTTTTGGGCTAGAGCTAGGTGTCCAACCAAAGCTTGAAATTTATTAGGGGATATGTCACTAGCAATAATGGATTGGGTCAAAAACTCATTCAAGATATTTTTGTGGATTATTGACATTTGTAACAAATCTAAAATAAAAATTTGTTTTGTTGTCTTCTACAATTATTCCACAATATCAAATTTCTTGTCTTGGTCAGGAGTAAATGGTTTATTATGAGGCTAAATGGTTGGTTGGATGATAGGTAAAGTGGTAGATGGTTTTGGGCTTGGTAACATAATATTCAACCTCTAATTTATGATTACATAATTAGGATTAAATAATAGACCATTATTGTTAACCAATGTTGGGAATGGTGTGGGACCAGACAAGACAAGTCTCAGTTGTTGGTACACTCATATGTTGTCACGTGACAAGGATGAGTTATCGATATAAGGTCCAAAGGGGGAAGTCATAATTTGATGGTTTGCCTATATGCACTTCTAGGTCAAATAAGGATTATCCATGTAATTTGGTTAAATGTTATTATTTAGCAATGGTCTAGGTTGATTAGTATTTGGTCTAGGATTAATGGAGATGGTATTAACACTACCCCCTACTATATGACTTGCAACCCTATTATAGTCATGTAAAACTACATGGTAGGTTTGTTGGTTATTACCATAGTGACCTTGGTTTTGTATATTTTTTTGTCATTATGGGTTTTACTATTGATTTTATTGATTCTACTGGTTCATTCTTTGATTTTGATACTATTGATTTTGCTAATGCACTAGCCATTATTATTATTGTTGTTGATCATTTTGCTACTGCTGATTTTTATATTGGGGAAAGAGGTTTTGATAAATCCTAAGAGTTTAATTGGAAGTGAAATCACAATTATCCAATGTTATCTCCCCATTCTCCAACATATTCTCAATTAAATGCTTGATTTGGACACATCTTCATAGATTATTCTCATTGACCTAATGATAGTCACTAAATTCATTTTCATGGTACCGATTAGGATAAGGAATGTCTTGAAAATAATGATTTAGTATAGGTCAACTAATTAGATTATCAAAAACAAGCTTTAAAAAAAAAGACTCAATAGGTTCTCTTAGGTCACTAAAGACATGATGTGTAGGTACGATTCTCTTAGGAGGAGGGGTTTACAATGGTAAAGGCTGTTGTATTTGTTGTGTAGGTCTTGGTTGTTGTGCTTGCAACATTGGTTAGAAAGGTTTTTGGGTAGGAGTGAGCTAAAAAGGTGGTGCATATGATGTTTTCACCATTTGGATGCGATGGGATTTGGTTACTGCATTTCCCACAACATTCATATTGCAGTTGAATTACATTGATCTTTCTTGGTTATTGGCATGTGCCGGTTATGATGCTTGTATTTGAATGGGATGATGATGTTGGCTATATCCCTAATTATTACCTTGATTTTTATTAGTTGAAATAATCTTAATGACTCCTTTATTTATGAGTACTCACTTGATAAAAAAACCTTTATCAATGATCTCTTTGAAAGTATGTGCACATTGTAGTTCTAGATGATAAGCTATCTCACTATGAAATTTTTTTGGTAAACATAGTGGAAAATTGTTTATCTGGTAAACTATAGGTGAAATGGTTTGTAAGGGATCTCCATCACTATAGATAATTTTCAAAACTCTCACCAACCTTTTTATTTTCTTGTGTTAAGTCCACTAATGAAATCTCATGCTCAAGATTATAGGAAAAGTGCTACACAAACTTATTAAAAATATCATCAAAATTTGTTAATAAATTTTTGGGAAACTTTAAAAACCACTCCAAGGCTTGTCTAGCCAATCTCCTTAGAAATAATAGAAAAATTTATATGTCATTATATGCTACTGGTTAACATGCGATAAATAATTTAGTTAAATGGGCCTTAGGGTCACCTTTGCCTTTGTATTTTTCAAAATTTGGTGGTTCATATCTTGGAGGAAATGGTATTTGTAAATACTCCATGTTGAATGGATAGGAACACATGTCATCCAATTTGAACTTTTTAGTCTGCTTCTTAGCCTAAATGGTAGTAATTACATCCTTCATCTATTGCAATTCTTGAGATAGGAAATTGGAAGGAACATTGGTTTGAGGGAGAATATTAGTTTGGGTAGATGATTGGGAGGTCACAACTAGGACACTTTAACTAGGGTATGATGGAAATACATGTTAGGGTATATTGGTTTAGTTGGGGAATGGAATAGGAACATGATTATGTGGATTAGAATGTACTTGAAATTGCACATTTAGTTATGTGATATTTTTGTTTAGGTTGGTGATAAAAGTTTCACTTGGGGGATTTTTTGGTTTGGATAGAGGGATATAACTATACTATACCTACTGTGGTTGGAAAGGGACATGTTGTTGATTAATCAAACCTTACTGTTGAGTGGGAACTTGTGGACCAAGACCCTGTCTCTAAATTTATGGCACATTTTGAACCAATGGTTATCTAGTAGGTACTTGAGAAACATGGTGACCTACTTGTTGAATGAATCCCTATGAGGAAGTTAAAATAGGTTATATATTTGACATCCATTTCTAATCAATATTTTAACATTTTTTACTAGTCATTATTTGGTTTTAGATTGGCATATTAGTCTATGACTGAAGAGGTATGTTTGTCATTACCTAACAAGGTGGAACATTAGTTTCCCCTGATTGAGGTGGCAATGTATTTGTCTTATATTATGTTGATACACTATATTATGCTTAATGCTATGGAATACTACTCATTATTTGTTGAGGAGTAAGATTCATCACATTCTGTCATTGAGGTGTGACAATGGTCATTGTTTGATTACCTGAACCCATAGATTTTACACTCGAGGAAGTAGCTCATTGAAGATGGGATGTATAAAATCCTATTCCATAGTATGATGATCTACTCATGGGATTAACTATAGGCACATGTTATTGGCTAGTTGTTTGCATGTTAGTACCACTTTGATCAAGATTAGACATTATTTGCACATTGTCCACTATGTTTAGCTCACTATTATGTGTAGAGGATGAAGACACTTCTTCAATAATGGGCATATGCATCAAGTTATCTATCAAATTAGTTTTTATGAATAGGTCATAAATTAGATTATTTTATCTAGTTAACTATACCAACACTCCTGTTAAAGGAACTAGGTCAATAAGAGGCTTACTCACCATATTCATCTAATTGAAATTATGTGCTAGATTTAGGTAGGTTTGATATGCTATCTGCATTTGGTTAAAGTGATATTTCATGATGTTTTTACCTTGATTAGATATATTAGTGTCTTGATACATTTTTTGGATTATATCTATAGGATTACTAGAATAAGCTTGTTGATTATAAATGATATTGTGGGGCACTCTTACTAGGCTTGGTAAATTCTCATGGGGAATTTTGCTAGAAAATTATCCCCTAACTCTATATCTATTACTAAAATCTCATTTTTGTTCTCTAAAAAATGTCACTCAAATAAAAATGGATCATACATGGAAGACATATTAGTAGAATATGACTATTGAAGAACTAGCTCATCCACTTTGGGTATTGTAGCTAGGTATTCTATGGTTTGTTCTAGGTCTTATTATAATAAGGTCATATGTTAACCAAATAGTTATCCAATGGATCTTAGTTTTGTGCCCTTAATTAAGTATTATAAGAGGAATAAAAATCTATATCATAAGGAATATTATCTGCATAGGGGTCTTTCACCATTTCTTCCTGTGCCACCACATTACTAAACCCTAGATTGTACATGAGTCCACTATGAGTGTAGGAATACATGTTGGGATTTATAGTCAATGCTGTGAAATAAAGGTAAAATATTTATACAAACTCTAAAAAGGATAAAATATAAAACAAATGATGTTTGAACTTGGTATAGATTCATCAAAAGGATCAAAAGGTTTGTGCAAAGATTTGTGAGGAAATAAGCTAGTGTGAAGTATCTAACATCTCACTATTCACACAAAGATAAACAAGTAAATGGACCAAAAATCTAAATTCCAAACTCTAAGGTCAAAGTGTTTCAAATTAGTCTAATCTATAAATTTAAAAGTTGCTAGGTCCTTTGGCCAAATGTGGCATCAAAAGCTAGGCTCAAACAAGGCATGTGCTAGGACTCTTGGCCAAACAACATCAAAAGCTAGACTTTGAAATAGATGAAATTTTTAATCTAATGGATTTGAAACACTTGTAACAAACACTAGGAATTTTATTATTGGTCATGAACTTGATCAACTAGACATAAGGTATGAAATAAAAGGCACTTCAGAGATAGTTTATTTTCTCATAAATAATGATATAAAACTTGGTTCTTTTAACAAATAAGATAGATAAAAGTGAATAGTATAACTGTACCCAAAAAAATATCATAAAAGTACACTCTTATTGGTCTAAAAATGTAGTAACAAATTTGAACTATATGTAAGAGGGTCTATGAAACAATATTTGAAATGCTTTGGGCAGGGTAATGACACTACACTACCCAAAAAGGTGTGACAAAAAAATTTGTTTCAAAAACTCTTTAATGCAAAGATAATTTCCCAAAATTTTGATAGCATAACACTACTTTTCTTGACTCAAAATTTTATGGTACATAGACTCAAATTGAAAGTGTTTAGCACAAAATGGCTTAAGTCTATCAAGTGGTGATAATGATCTTGAGTCTAAAATGACCTTCAACCCAAATTGGAAATTAAACCTCAATTCCTTCAAGTTTAGTGTAAATGGTGAACCCACTTAGCACATCAACCCCATGAACTTATAAAGGTGAAATTTTGAATTTAGATTATAAGTGAAAGACTTTAAACAACTTTGGTAAATGTCTAGACTCAATTGGGAAACATAACTATGCTAAAGTGGATGATATGATTCCCAATATTTTGATGAACTTTGAACAAATAAAATTGATGATTTCATGTGGGCAACATAATGCTTCTTTTTTCAAAGGAAAATTAGGACCATGTGCTTTGGTTTTAATTTTTTTTACACCAAGTTTTGACTCCAAACAAGACTTTAATCTATGACAAAACACAACTGATTAATCATTCTTAAACTCTAAACTGGTAAGGTTGATTGATATTTTTAGAATCCATCTATATACATAATTTTATAGGATTTTAAGTGTTCATCCAAAAGTAAATATTCATTATATAGTAGGGTTTTTACACTCCCACTTCTCTCAAATGATAGTACTGTGACATGGACCTTAAGGTTCACCTTGCACCAACAATACTTCCATGGAAAGTGGGGATTTTTCTAATATCTAAAAAGTTTCCAAAAATTCTAGGAGAATCAATTACACAATGATTTTCACACCAAATAATGAAAAATACAATCATATATTTTGGGTCTATATCACTTGGCTTATTACAAAAATTTCTAGTCTTTTTTGAAACCACTACATCTTATTGTTCACTTAGTGTAGTGCGATATCCAAAGTGCCACTACGTCCCATGTGTAACACTAATTATGAACCAAATGAAGTCAATTCCAAGAGGTGAAACCTCAGGTCAAAGCTTCCCTAAAGAGCTCATGAGAGGTGATGAAGTCCCCCTCATAAGCCAAGTTTGCATAAAAATAAAGAAAACATGAAAGTAGAAAGACTTTAGGGTCATTTTCAAGGTCACCCAAACTTTGATGAGTTTTTGGGAAGTGATTTATATGACATTATTTCTACACCTTGGACTAGGATATTTGAAATAGGAATGGCATTTTTGATTCCAAGGGTTCCCTAAAGGGGACAAATGGAAGAGCATACATGTAACATCCCTCTTTTTGTCAAACAAAGATTTAACTTAAACAACTAAGTAAATACAAAAAAATGAAAAGATGAGTTCATTTTTAAGCCCAAATATAAAATGAGGTGGTGTTCATTTGGCCCCTTGGTCTTAGTTGTAACTTTGAAACTAATGTTAAAAACTCACTTAAGCACCTAAATATTACTTTAATCACCCAAAATAATGTTCCTAATTCATTTTAAGCATGAAAAAAGTGATTTAAACATGTTTTTAGCAAATTTAAAGTTTCTTCATAAAATAAAATTTTTAGCATGTCCTTTAACCTTGAAGCTCTTTTAGGCTTGAGACAATGAACTTTTAAAAAAGAGCTCTCGGGTCTATGTTTTAAGAAAAACATAGTAACCAACATCGGTCATATAACTGATGATGTTTATATTTTCTAATCAATGGTGGTTATCTAACCAACATAAGTTATACCAATTTGACTGATGATAGCTAGCCAACCGATGTCATTTTTACTAACTAACATCGGTTACTGTGTAAAACCCATGGAAAACAAAAATGACAAAATAAAGTAAGAAAATCAATTTGTAAGAGTTTTAATGATCCAAATGAAGATTTTAAAGATGTAAAATGATCTTCTTCATGTGTGGTATGTGTCTAGTCCCACTGGATGTTCCATATGTGATCTAATAATTTGACTCAAGGGAGGATGGTTAGTATGGTGTTAGTTTCAAAATTAAAAAAAATGAAAGAAACACACTAACTAGCATAAAATCTCTAGGCCTAGACACTAGGGAGAGATTAGTTATAAAACATGAATAAAACACATAATTAAATTTCAAAATAAACCCTATTTTACCTTCCTTTTATGCTCCCAAAATACTTGTTGTAGTGGCTTGCTCAGCTTATGCTCATGAAGTCTTCATCAAAGGAGGCTTGGATATCTCCTTTTCTCCTTGGCACCTTATGGCTTATGGCTTGGCTTGGATTGGAACCAATTTTACATGATAACACTATTTTCATGAAGATTTTTAATCAATTATTCACTATAACTTTGCATAATCATGTCTTAGAAATGATGTTCATGGCCTCTCTATTTATAGATTTTTGAGAATGTCTAGAATCAACTTGAACCATCCATCTTAGGATTGAGATGTGTGGCTAAGGATTAATTCAATTTTTAAAATTAAGTTTATAATTATACTAATCATGAAACTATAAAAAAATGGAAATTAAGAGGCATGGAGGGCATCATGGAAGGCATTGATGAGGCATGGAGGGCATGAATCTTGATATTTGTGGTATTTATGGCCTAGAGATGTCTTCCCAAGAAATGAGGTCACCTGATGATGAAAATATTAAATATTAATTTATAAAAATAGATATTCAACAAGTTTATATGGAATTATTAATTATGCCTTGTTTTGGATTAATTATCTCATAGGCATGTTTAAGCACTTTATGCATAAATTACTCAAATTAATCAGAATGACTTGTTATTGGTCTAAAATTTGACTAGATTAAAATTAGAAGGAAATGTCAAATGAATTGAATCCATTATCCCATTTAGGATGTTACCAACAAAAAATAATGAAGGCATGTGTCTTGTGTAAGATATTTGATAGGAAAGAGAAATCTAGAGCACCCAAGTGTAAAATTGGCATCTTGACTTAAAATGATCTAATCAAAGTTAGCTAGCCCATAAATTTTACTACCCCATTTAGGGTACTTTAGCTAAAATTGGAACTTGAATATGTCAATTTCACATAATTTAATGTGTTTTAGTGTTTTAAGGCCAAATTGTACATTTTGGTGGAAATTGGTCAAAAAACTAGTTGGAGGTTATTGGTGCCCAGATTTAGGTGTCTACAAAGTCTTGTATTAGACAAAGGGAAGTTTACTAGTATTATTTGGAAAGTATTTATAGATATAAGGTCCTTAAATTAAATATAAATCCATATATATATAAATCAAAATTAATTAATTATTTTTAAAATAATTAGTTAAAAAGTTTGGTTATTAGTTGTACAAAATCTCACGTGTGAATCTTACAATGCTCTCGACACTTTGACACCCTTGACTTATCATATTATTTATAAAATATGGTCATGTGACCAGTTGGTATTTAGGTTTTTTCACCTTTTTAACACATTGGAATGGTATTTTTTTATTTTAAAAATCATAATATTTATTTTACAATAATTTATTCAAATTGTCCAATTTGTGACACTATTTATGATACTTGTGACACTTTCAACTTTTACTCTTGTTTCAATTATTTTTGTTTTTGAATTATTTTATAATCAACTAAAGAATTTAGTGTTTTTTACACACTAGAATATGTGTATTTATTACAAATTCAAGTGTAAATCACATTAAAAATTTTGATTTCTAAAACCTTATTTTTTAATTTAGTATTAAATACAAACTTGTACTGTCAACTTTAATAGGAAGGAAAAATATTCATGACTCAAATTATAATAATAAATTATTCCTAATAATATATGTAATGTTTGGTCAACTTATTATCAAATTATTAGTTAGTTTATTATATGTGTATCACATAACCTACTTGTTAAATTTAACATGCTTGATTGCAAACTTACATATATTTCAATTAAAGGTTGTGTTAAAGCTTGATCCAAAAACTATGTATAATAAAGATAGCCTCTATTTACAAATATCTTGTTGGTATTTTGATTTATCTGACCATTAATATGATATATATTTCTTAAGATGTGGGTGTTGCTTATAGATTCATGCAGGATCTATACTTAGATCATTGGAAATTAGCAAAGTGAATACTTTAGTATATAAAAGAAACTGTAAACTTTAGTTTATATTATTTTTTCTTTGATTATGTTAATTTATTTGGTTATTTTGATGATAACCATACTATGATGAGTCTACTTCTAGATATTTTTATATTTGTTTTAGGTGTTATCACTTGGAGCACTTCATGTGGAAGTTGCTAAAGAAGCCTTATGGCTATGAAGGATGATAGAAGAACATCATGTGAAAGTTACTCATTATACCAAACTTCTTTGTGATAGTAAAAATTTTATAACTTTGGTGAAAATCCCAATGCAACACTAATAAATTAAAGACTATGGAAGTTCATTCAATGCTATACTTATCAAAGTTTCCATTGAGGGGGAGTGTGCATGACAATGTCACTTCTTAATAGCCATGTGGGTCAAGGTTTTCCTTTTATTTCTCTATACTTATTCTTAATGTAAAAAATTGTAATATATCACTTTATGTGATTCTAGTAAACTCATATTCAATTCTACATTGTACCCATCGCATAGTAGCATGGAGGTATTTATGTTATAAAAGACTCCAATATGTTTGGTTGATTATTCATGAGAAATTGTGGGATGTATTCTCACTATGGGATGTAGTCTCACAATCATGCTAGCCTAAACTCACTTTAAATGGCTTAGGATAATATAGTATAATTCCATTAAAGGTTCATATGGGAACATAGTGCAAAACCTTTAGGTGTCTATGGATGTATAGTGTAATTTCTTTAAAGGTGACTATGTAATTGTGGTTACATAGTGCAATACCTTTGGGTATCTATAGTTATATAGTGTAATTCCTTTAAAGGTGATTATGGTTACATAATGTAATACCTTTGGGTGTCTATAGTTAAATAGTGTAATACCTTTGGGTGACTATGTTTACCTTGCATAATTCATTTAAAGTTGACTATGACATGATGAAAGATGTTTCCTTCAATTATTACCTCTTAAAACTCATCATGTGGATGGTTTATAGAGTGTATTTCATTATGTTGTTACCTCTTAAAAATCACCATGTATTCTAGCTTAACATTAAGGGGGAGTATTGGAACAACTAATGGTTAAGTGGTATTATTTATGTACCCTTAATACATTAAATTACATTGGTTAAATAATAATATATTTTATTATTTATCATGAGTTTATCTTCATTTAAATAAATAATAAAATATATTAAATGAAATTTATAGATGTTAGACCGATTAATGTGGTGGTTGGAAAAAGTCATTTATAATGGGAAGATTACCTTTCCTATATAATAAAGAGTTTGTATTGTAAGATGTAATGAAAAAAGAAAAAGTGAGAGGAAGAAAGACTGTATTGGGTACTTGTTAATTTCTCATAATATGAATAATATTTGTGAGTTTTTTTACCTCTTTTAAGGTTTTCCCATGTATATCTATGTTATGGTGGGTTCAAATTTGATATCATTATTTCATGGTGAATGTATTTGCTATGGGTCTTACATCTAGATCTAGTGTTCATATGTAATCGTATTTCTTATTCTATCAACAATTTTAGAAATCCACTCTGAATAGTCGATCAACTTGATACATCTCACTTCTAAGCATTTCTCCAACTCTTTCTTGACTAGAAAAAAAAATATAAGGATGCATTTTTCATAGTTTCTACTTAAGGGGTTTGGCATCAAGATGTACAACAAGATGGTGTACAACCAAGGTAGGGTTTAAACCTGGCATGTCTAAATAGACCCATGTAAATATGTCAACAAACTCTCACATAAGGGATATAAAGACTTCATGTTCCTCTTCAGTTAGGGACATGCCTAGTTTGATCCATTTTGGGTCCTCTGGAGTCCCAATATTAACCTCTAAAGTGTTCTGCACAAGAATTGTAGAACCATCTTCTAAAATAATCAACAAGGAGGTAAGCTAGTTGGCAATGGCAAAGTCATGTAGCCAGAATAGTTCATCTAATTATCCCAAGAAAGATGAATCAAAATATCATAACACTGGTAAAGGCCATGTAACAAATACTTTGAATAACTCTTGAATAATCTATGCAAAGGTTTTCCACTCATTGGTACTAGTTCTAGATCTATAAATAGGCTTTGGACTATAGATCTCATGTGCTTCATATGAAGAGGGGTGAACATACCCATATAATGGCACATGAAATAGGTTTTTACTAAGAGACTTGACTTTTTATTTAATTTTTCCTTGGTCAAAAAGAACCTCAAAGAGATTTTCACCTTCAAATCTCAATTTTTGGTTTTGTTTTTATTTTTGGCCAAGGAGTTTAACCCACTTTCCAAATTAGATAGTATGATCCAATTAGATAGAAAAGCCTTGCGTGTCAGCACCAAGAATAATGTGATTCCCCAATCCCATATGGCCTCATTATTTTTAAACTCATCTAATATAATTTTTGACTCTTGTTAGACCCATTCTATCAACAATGGGTGATAAAGGGTAAGAGGTGAAGGGTGATAAATAAGGTTAACGATACAAATGACATAAGGATTAAATAATTTTATGTTGGAAAGACCATCATATATGAAATAATTAGACCCTACATCATTTTTGGCATCATATTTTCTATTTGATGGTGTTAGAACATGAATAAGTAGGTGGGGTCACCCCCATGTAGTTTAAATTTGATACCATGAGTTCCCTTGTACTTGCTCATTACAATAAGCTAAATCGTTCCTTATGGATGTAGCCCCAAGATTATAACTTTATAAGCTAGGTGATCCATAATCTAGTTAGGAATAGGATACTTCACACTTTGGTAACATTCAGCTAACTCGTCATTATAAATCCATGAATCATCTTTGGCTAAGGGGCCCTGTTTTAGGATAGAGGCTAGTTTGAAAATAATGGGTTTGTTCAATAGAGATTTTCCCTTAACCTACCACTCCATGTGAGTAGTCTTGCCCTTGGGTCTCCCATAAGCATTTATATTTTTTGGAAACTTGGTAATGTGGAATGAATCATAGGATTGTATTCTCTAAAACCTTTATTAGATATATAAAAATGATTGTAAATATCTGGTAGAGGTGTAGATGAGGTAGAGGCTAAACTATTTGGGTCAATGTAATTGGATTTTAGTCTTGATTTAATAGCTTTGGATTTTTTTTATCTTCCTCCATCATATTTGGGCATAGGATTCAAGCCAAAATGATATGTATAGCTCTTATACTTAGCCTTATGAAGTTTACAATACTGATATAGCTAGTAATCAACCGGTATAGTCACTTCCATCCTTGAATGGGGAAATTTTATATGTTGATATAATGTGGAAGGTATGGCCCTAATTTCATGGATCTAGGGTTAGACCAGTAAAAAATTAGAAGATAATTCTAGGTCTAAAACATATTATAGAGTGTCATGGGTCAAAGTCCTAGTGATCACTTACAAGCTGATAGTACCTTATGGTTATCATAACTTATTATCATATGCCTTGATAATAATGCTATATGGATATAGATTAGCTATTTTATATCTAAGATGGTTGATCAACTTGAAGGACACAATGTTGAGTCCTAAACCATTATCTACAAGAACACATTTAATTTTATGGTTTGTTATACAGACCTTGATGTACAAGGGGTTATTATGTAATGGGCCCAAGGATGACATGTTGATTTATTCAAAGGTAAGTCATTGACTAGGGACCAAGTGTCATACCATGACTTGAAATTTATCTAGCACGATGTCATTTGGTACAAGGGATTAGCTTAGGCACTCATTCATGATGTATTTATGGATGTTTTATGCTCATAATAAATCCATGATGGATATTTATATATGTGTCTTCTTTAGATGCTCCATAATATCATAGGTCTTCCCTTATATTTTGGTAGTTGGTTTGTTTTTGATAAACATGGAGGTCTAAATGGGCTCATTCATGGTACTTGGTTGTTGTTCTTTGATATTGATCTTGGCACATTGAGTTGTGATTATGCAATATATATATGGTATTCATATTTATTAGTTAGTTGGGGAAGTTATAATGCCTAGAATGGTAGTTCTCAAGATGTATTGAGCCTAGATACTAACATGATCTGAAGAAGAATTATCTACATAAGGAGGTGGGCAAACATTTCTTGGATGATAGGCATTATTGGGTGAAGGTCATGGTCTATTGGTAGTTGGTTGGAGATTAATGGTGATGGTGGAAACATGACTGATTGAGACATGTCCTAAAAATTATTATAGTTATATGCAATGGCATGAAGTCCTCCTTTTTTGGTTTGGGTAGGTTATCGTTGGTTTCAACCAGTCTTATGTTTTTATTGTGGTTGGTGTTGTTGTTGATGTTTATTTTATGGTGGAGTTATATGCAAATGTTATTATTATTATTATTATTATTATTATTATTATTATTATTATTATTATTATTATTATTATTATTATTATGTAGAGAAATGGATTCTAGTAGATTCCCAAGTTATGAGTGGTTGTAGGAGCATGGGTATTTCATTATATCTCTCCATTTTACAACATATTTTTAATAAGATGCCTTAGCTAGATACACCATCATATAAAATGTCCCTTGACATAATGGTACTCACAAAATTCATGTTATTTTTACCATTTAGGAAAAGGAATCCCTTCAAGAAATGGTTTTATTACTAGCCAACTAATCATATTTTCTTGAACTAATTTATGAAACACAAGTTTAAAAGGCTCTCTGAGGTCACTAAATTATTTGGAAATGGGTGGTCTTCTCCTTGGATGAGGGGCTTGAAATCAATATTTATTTTGTGGTTGTTGGTTTTGTGGAGGCCTTGGCTAAATGTATGGAGGTGGTGGTTGTTGAATGAGTAGAGGTAAATGGACTACTAGTGTTTACGCCATTTTTACATGACATGATTTAGTGACCCCATTACCAAAAACATTATTATTATGGTTGTAATATTTTGGTCTTTAATTATTATTGTCTTGGGGTGGCATTGAAGCCAATAATTGGATTGGGTTATGATTTTAGATATGGATTTAAATTTGGTTCTACTTTATTTGATGTTGGTTTTGGCTCTAGTTAGAAAAAGATAGCTTGATGATCCCTTTGTTGACAAGGGCCTTCTCAATTTGTATCCCTTTATCAATAACCTCTTCAAACATATGAGAACATTACAGCTTGATATGGCAACATATCTCATTGTGTAATCTCCTAGTAAATATCACGTCCATTTTTTTATCTAGAAAATTATGAGTGAATCAGCTCACTAGTGATCTCTAATGTTGTAAGTAGTAAAGCTTCCAACATTTTTTTTTTTGGCCCAAGTCCACAACTATAATATCATGCTTGATATTATATGAGAAATGTTGTACAAATTTATCATAAATATCATAAAATTTAGGTGCATAATTGCTTAATAATTACAAAATCCATTCTAAGGATTATCCAGCTAGACTTATAAGAAAGAGTAGAATCAAATATATTTCACTATATGAAACTAGTTGGAAAGCAACAACAAATATTTTAGGTGCTCTCTAGGGTCACCTTTGCCTTTTTTTAATCAAATTTGGGTGGCTCATAACTAGTGGAAATGGTATTTGAATATAATCTATGTTGAATGGATAAGAGCATATTTCATCTAGTTTTAATTTGTTTGTCTATTTTCTAGTCTAAATGGATTGAATTACATCCTTCATTTATTAAAAATATTGGGAAAGGAAGTTAGCTAGCGTGGCCTATTATTACATCCTAATTTTCCTCTAGACTCATTAACTTATTTACTACTAGATTCTATTGTTAGTGATTAGTTAACTTAATATGTTAAGTGGATAGATTAGTAGTATGTTGATTATTTATAATGTTTATTATTTATGATCATGATAGTTAAATCCACTATATTTCATCCAATTTTAATTTATTTGTTTATTTTCTAGTTTGAATGGCTTGAGTTGCATCCTTCATTTGTTATAACTCTTGGGCAAGGAAGTCGGTTTACATGGCCTATTGTTACATCCTATTTTTTCTCTAAACTCATTAATTTGTTTATTACTAGATTCTATTGTTAGTGATTTCTTAACTTAATGTGTTAAGTAGATTGATTAGTAGTATGTTAATTATGGATAGTGTTTATTACTTATGATCATTATACTTAATTGGTAGTTAGTTGTTTGTATTTTGTTATGATACATTTTGATCATGATTATGTTATTTATTATATTACAATAGTTTATTATGATTGTTTCATGGTATGGTATAACTATTATTCATTTGTATTAGGTTGGATGCAAGATGAAGTTCACCTTCTTGGTTATGACTGAGGGAGGTTATCATTAGAGACAATAGATCAGATGGAGATGAGTGGGTAACGAGAGAATGATATAGTAACTCTACACACACCACATAGAATAAATGTTTGTTTGTTATGTGTTATCTATTAGATGTTTTTGATCTCATCATGCATTAAATTATTAATGTGTTTTCTTCATTTAGTAGTGTTATTTATCATGATTTCATATTTTTTAAGGTGTCTGAGATGTGTTTGCATAATCTAACTTCCTAATGGTTGAAAATCACATTATTAGTTGTCATAATTCATGTGTTAATGTCCTTTGTTTATATTTTTAGAATGTGAATTTAAATGTGTGTTTTGAGTTGAAATGATAAATTCTTAGATACATACATTATTGCTTATTCTATTGTCTTGATATTATATGTAACTCACTACATAGGTGGTTTATGTATCAAAAGATAATGGAGATGTTTTTTTTTTCATCAAACTCTATCAATGCCATAGAGTTAATAAAGTTACTAATGTTATTTGGGTGGCACGTTTAAATTTAAATGACAATTGCATTAGTAGAATGATATATTGAATTATTGACATTAGTCATGTTTGATAAAATTGAGGTCATAATTTATAATGTTAGGGAACATGATTGTTTTATTATCCAAGGACTTACCTTAGACTACATTCAAGCTAATATAGGTTTAATTGTTTTAATCATGTATGATTATTGTGTTGTGTAAAAAGGGAAATTTATGTTAGATTATGTTTAAAACTTTGTAAAGGCATGATATTATATTTATAGTCAAAATCCCTTTTGAGCTATATCATTTTTCATGGTAATTGATTGGCATGTTTGTTTTGGTCAAAGACCATCATGCGGATTATAATGTTTATATGATTATAAAATTTTGCATATTTGGGGGGAATCTAGCATTGATGATTCATTGAGTTTATAGACTATTCAAGACATAATGTGAAGTCATGGCTTGGTCATTATGGTTTTTCTAATGGTTAAAATTGACTTTCAAGGGTTTCATGGTGAGCTAGCATGCCATAATTTCAAAAACAAAATTGATAAAAATGGAGAGTAGTTAATAAAGACCTAGTTTTGTGTATTATTTTTGGGTTTTGGCCTATAATTTGAAAAAAATAAAAAGATATATGGAGGCCGAGGGCTGGAAAATAGTAGGATGGGTTGAGGAAAGCTAGGCATAAAATATTTCTTGGATTTTGCTCAACCTAGTTTTGCATTCAAGGTAGGTTTTACTTAAAATTTTCATTTTTGGTTACCATTTTTGAATATAAATTTGTATGATGGATATGCCATTTATTTTTTAATTAAGCTAATGGGTCATATTCATGAATGGTGGTTAACCAAGGTTAGCACCATGTTTGTTTTTAAAAAAATGAAGCTAGTCAAGCTAGGTGTAGAATTGATTGATTTTATTTAGTGGTTCAAACCCTTCATAGTTTTTGTTGGATTATTAAAGGATTGAATTGAATAAAACTATGTACAAAATTATATTGATTGTGTTTAATTTGGGTTTTGAATATAAAGTTTTAGGTTAAGAGGAACTTTTGTTATTAGAAATGGTATACTTTTGAAATGATTTTTGAGACTTTATTATATTCAGATAAAACAAATGGGGTCATTTGTAAATGACCCTAGAGATGGGCACAACCCATCCATAGGTTCGTGTACAAATGAAACCTAACCCTACCATTTTATAGTGGTTTTCCAAATTAAATTGTTGACAATATAAATTTGATGGTGTATATTTTATTTTGACTGGTATATACATATATAGAACTAGGGTTTTGATTTAAGTTATTTCAATGGAAAATATGGAAACTTGGGTAGGAGTAATTGGACTATGTTTTTCTTCTCTTATTTATTTGAGCTTTAACTTTATTGTTTCAATTTTGGCTATCTAGGGAAATCAAACTTGGTCAATGTGTTGATATCCTTTATTACTATGAACCTTTGGACTATTGAAGTGTGGGTGTTTTGAAAAGAAGTTTGGATTATGAAATAGATTAAGACATATGATTTTAATAGTTTTAAATGTATTCATGACTGCATTTATATAGAATGAATGTGATTTTAAATGAATAAAATTTTAAGTGATTATTTTGGCTAGAGGATTGACTAGTATATATAATAGTCAAGCGTGTAAATATTATTCAGTGATAATGAGAAATTCAAGATTTGTATTTAGGATGGGAATTATATGTGATTGAGGAATTAGTTTTTTGAATGATTATTTTTAACCACATATTTTAATGGGAATATTATTATGATGGTATGGTTATAAATATCTAGACATTGATTATTCTATAGTTTTGAAGGTAATCCATGTAAACCACACTATTTTTTTGTGTGTGTGTGTGTGTGTGTGTGTGTGTGTGTGTGTGTGTGTGTGTGTGTGTGTGTGTGTGTGTGTGTGTGTGTGTGTGTGTGTGTGCATTTATAAATTTTTATATACAATTAGTACGGAGGCTTAACACTACATTATATTTTACTAGGTTGTGTATTATTAAATTAGTAAATTAGTAATACCTAGAACATATATTCTAGTTGAGTATGATTATAAACATATACTGATATATGTTAACGTAGTAATAATATAGGTCTTACTTGGTATTAAGCTTCATGTTTGAAGTGATTTGAATAATTACAAGTATGATGGTAGTTATTATATGATTACTTAATAGTATCTATTGTTGGGTTTTTTATAAAGTAATTTTTAGGTTTTAAATGACCATTATGGAAACAAAAAAATTATGTATCTATTGATTTGCATTTTATGTAAAATATGAACCTAGATGAAAATCTAGTTTGCATGCAAAAGATCATAAATTCGAATAGTAAAATAAATTAATGTTATTGCTATTTATATGATAATTAAATCAGATTTATTTATTTGTAAGGATTTAATTAAAGATAGTTTATATTAGTTAGAACCATGAGATGAAGTGTTTGATAAATAGTGATTTACTTGTGTTATTTTATGTTGTGGCATTTTTAATAAAAGTCTATTATTTGAATCTATTGATTTAAATATAGTATAAATATGAATAAATATAGTATTAATGATGTTAAGAAAGTAGGGAAATGGACTTATTTACTTTCTTAGTGACACTAATAGGCATAAATGAAGTTATTTAAATGAGTTGTGTGTGTGAAATTGACTGATCTTGAGATCTATAAAAACTATATTAAAGCTTTGTCCAAGGTAATGTTTATGGTTTAACCATTGTCAATTCACTTGTTTGATTTAGTTTGCATGTATTTCATGATATAATTTTAGAACGTATATCTTTATGATATGTTACATGTGATAGTTATCTTACAACTCACATGTTTTTAGTTAACTTTCTTGATTTTTGCACTATCACTACTACCCATCCATGAAAGGAGGGTCATTCCCTTATTTGGGGATTGTGTAGAGAATGAGTGGTCCATGTCTGGTGTGGAAAATCCCTTAAATGATACTCTCCCTTCCATTCTAGTAGTCAATTGATAGAGGATTTACTCAGGATTATTTTTGGATATTAATGAGTTCTTTGAGACTCATATGTTTTATGTAACATTGTATATTTTTTATCTAATTTTTATCTATGTAATATTATATAATTTTGTATTAATGTTAATAGTATATAATTAAAAATTTGATGTATATATATGTACTTGTACTATTTAAATCAATGGTGGCTAAATCATTAACTTGGATAATTTTGTACTTTATTATGCTAAACTTATGAAAGAAAATTAGGATATGTTATTAATTATCATCAGCTAAATTATTCAAACACTTAACCTATTAGTTAATATCATATTTTAATTTAAATGATACATTTAGTTAAATATCATTAGTACTGAAGTAATTTTACTATTGAGTTTTTAAAAAACTAACCCAATTGTAGTTAATCCTGATGGGTTATCACACCTATTGTTATTGGGGTTACACGGTCAAAGGTGGGTTATATTAATTTCGGTATAAAAGAATGGAATACTACATATTTTTTTCTAGTTGGTTGTATAAATAGGTGTGTGTGTGTGTGTGTGTGTGTGTGTGTGTGTGTGTGTGTGTGTGTGTGTGTGTGTGTGTGTGTGTGTGTGTGTGTGTGTGTGTGTGTTAATTGAGATTATATTATTGATATAGAATATGTTGTTGAAAAACATTATGGCTTGGATTGGATACATAGCCTTGGCTAGCAAATTTTTAATATAATAATGGCATTTGGCTTTGTGGAATGTGTTGGTATTACTTATTTTAGGTGGGATACTATTGTCTACTCATCAAACCTTACTATATAAAGGGAACACATTGTTGAATAGAACCTTGTTTTTTAAGGTGTTGAAAGTTGGATCCTTGTTGTATGTGTGATACCCATTGGCTAAAAGGAAACTATTGCCTAGTGCCTGGTATCTAATATACATTGGAACCTTATTGTTTTTTGAACACTTGACGTTGGTTTGGTAATTTTTGGGGGTTTGACATTTGTTTTTGTTGACCAACTAGCACTTTTTAACCAATAGAAACACATTGTGGATTAGGAAATGTTTATGACTATTGAGGTATATTCATTTTTACATCTTGTGGTAGAACATGTATTTCTACCTATTGATGTGGCATAGTGCTATTACCTTATATAGGTGGTGATTTGATCTATTATTGACTCATTTCTCCCTATTGTATACTTGAGGAAGTAGTTGGTTAAGGAGTGGAGGTTGCTTTTTATGTTTGGGAAATAAGCATACCTATACTTTGTTGTTGCATGCCACTTAAAGTTTTGGTTGGAGGAGTTTTATGTGTGTTTCTTGGTGATAAATTATATCCACCTTGGTTTAATTTAGAATTCACTTGTGTGATATCCAATAAATTTTGAGTGAGGTCTTCCATTTGAGTGATAGTTTCTTTAGTCCTTATGAGGACATTAAACATGACACCAACTAGCATGGTTTAGGTAAATGGGTTTATGTTTTTATTCACATAACCCAAAACATATATTTTTATCCCTATTTAGGGATCTAACTCTTTAACTAGCATGTTTGAAACAACTTTTGCATTAAAATTGCAAGCTAGGTTCGGATAATTTTTGTAGCTATTCCAATTTATCATCCATAGGAACATTTATTTTTGTGAGTTCACTTTGGCTCTATTTTAAAATTTTGACTAAATCTTGATTATAACTAGTTTATGCATATTCAAAATATTAGTTTTTAGGCACATTACTAGGGGTTATAATCAAACTAGTCAACATTCTGTGTGGGAAGTCTAGAGAGAATTTGGCTCCTACTTCAACACCCCTAAATAAAATCTCATCTTTGTTCTCTAAAAAATGGTGATCAAATAACTATGAATCATAACTTTTTTGTGTGAGTTTCGTAATTTATTAGGGCTCTTGTTATTAGCTTTGTTCTAAAAAAGGCATCACTTGAGTGAGATATTATGTCATTCGATCTTGTTATTGGCCTAGATAGGAAGGTACAGTCAACAAATACTATGCTAGTGGGTCTAAACTTTGTTTAATGTATGTAATAATATAGTATGGATAGGGATCCATCTAATAATATATGTCATCACCACATATCTCTTGAAAAAAAGGGTTATTAGTCACAAAGTTCTCATTATCTGGATTGTACATAGTCTTGTTATGTATGTAATGAGGCATGTTCAGATCTATGACTAGGTCTCATGAAAAACAAAGGTCTAAAATGACAAAAAATCAAAGTCTAAAATAAAAAACCTTTATCTTTGTAAAAGATAACTAAAGGTTAAAAAAATTAAAATAAGCCTAAGGCATAAATAAAATAAACTTGAAACCAATATAACAAAAGTATTGATTTGCCTAAAGGCGCTTATAATTAGTGGTAAATGTAGAACATAAAATCTCAAAACCATTATATGGCTAGGTTATTGATTTTCTCAAAGGTGGTTATAATTAATGACAAAGGTATTGAGACAAGGTAGAATAATTGTGAACTATGTCAAAAGATAACAATGTTTTTCCTAAAGGTGATTATAATTATTTAACGTGAAAAATAAGGCTAGAGTCAGAAATAAAGAAATAAAATAAGAAGTCAAAAACAAACTAAAATAATTAAATTAGCTTGGATAAAATTGATAAAATGGATCAAAAAATAATCTAATGTTAAGGCAATTGACTTTGGAAGACACTCAGTAGTTTGCTCACTAAGACTCAGTATTTGGCTCACAAAAGACAATTTGACTATGGAGCTAGGATATTTTAAAACACAACACAAGAAACTTAAAACAAGGCACATGGTAACAACTTGGCTCAAAGGATGCTAAAATAAGGCACAATGACAACAAACAAAAGCTAAGTCTAGACAAGGGGGCCTTTAGATCAAATAATAAATCAACCCAAGAAATATAATCCAAACACAAAAGGTAGATAACCTAAGCCCAAATTATATGATTATTTGGTATAAAACTTATTATTTTAGGATTTTTAATTCAAAATATTGAGATTCAAATTTAATTCAAAAATAATATGATTTTAGAAGGTAAATAGACTACACAAAAATAGGCAACATAGCTATGCATTTGAAACAAAAGTTATAACAATGGTTTTGAAACTTGGTTTTAAATGTCACAAGTGATTTATAACAATTTAAGTATAATAATAACACTCCTTGAAATAGATGGTATGACAATGTTTTTGGACTAAAAATCTAAGGCAACTGTTTAAGACTAAATAGGTAGTGTAATGATGCCCCATATAAATAAGTGACACATAAGCAGTTTTGGAATAAAAATCTTAGGAAAAAGAGTGAAATAAAATGGGAAGAGTAACACCTCATTAGTTAAAGTGGTGTGAAAACACGTGATGGTTTTGGAATTGTTTTGACTTGATAATACAAATAAATAATTTTAGTCTCAAACACACATGTAAATCAAAGAAAATAGAAATAACACTAATGTGTCATCCTATCCCTGAAACTAACAAAGGTGTGTGTATCTTCTCCCAAAGTTTATACCACTATAACATTGCTTGAAAGGAATTAAGTGTTAATCCAAAAATTAAAGAATAGGTGTAGGTATATTTTTTAATCCCCCCTCTATCTCTCAAGCATTTTTACATGACATAAAGTTAGAGAGAGGAGCACTTGGCATTTGTTAAGACATTATGCAAAAAATAGGGTTAACTAAAATCTATAACTTTTAAAATTCATTAAATAGTCCCAAATGTGGATAACATAAGGGTGTATCACGTCAATTGGGTTCAAACTTACTCACTTTCTATATAAAGGTCTATTTATTTGCATAATGACTTCAACTATATACTACTTAGTGAAGTTTGATGTTTAACACATACTAACCCACATTTTAATTAGGATTGAAAAGTATAACCACTCATCCCCCAGGAAATCCCATTATCATGTGCCTAATTTATATACCCCACCATGGAGTAAATTTGGTATGATGATGATATATGAAACCCCAAGTCAATGCACCCATAAATAACTTGTGAGGAGGCGATGAGCTCTTGTCTATAAGATAAATACAAGAAAATAAATAAATGAAAGTTAAAAAGACTTTTGAGGTTGTTTCTAGGTCACCCAAGTCACTTAGAGATTGGGGAGAGCTCACATGATATTATTTTTGATGATACTAAAAAAATAAGGCAATAAACCAAGTGATTTTGGTCACTCGAGTTCCCTACAGGAGACGGGGGGAGAGTATACATGCTAATTTTTTGGTTTGCCAAAAAAAAATTTAATCTAAGAACTTTCAAATTAGCTAATAAACAAAGAAAAAAAATAGAAAAAGTCCTTAAGATCTCTAACTAAAGTGGACATTTTTTTTTATAGTACAAAATCAAATGTGAATGAAATTTTGACCCCTTGGCCTTGTTTGCTCTTGTAAAAAACTTTGAAATGTTAAAAGACAAGTATGGTTGGGTTAATTTTAAGAGGTAAAATGAAATTTTATCTAAGACTTTTAAGTGTTTGTTCCTCTTTTTATCCACTTTGGTTCCTAAAAAACATTAGGGGTTTTATTTTCTTTAGGTTAAAAATTAAATCAATAAACAACATTGTATTTTGAGCACAAGTTTTTGAAAATATGGATTGAAGTCATCATTTTTGTAATAGAGTGAAGTCTTAGATTTCATTCAGTCTATTATTTTATTTGTATAAAACACACAGATAAAAATGAGATTTTGGTGAAGTCATCATTAAATAGGGTGAATTCACTGATTAGATCTAGAAAAAATTGTTGATTATAGGCTAAAATTAGGTGAAGTCACCAAAATCAAATGCAAGTATACCTATCAAATCCATTATTTAGCAATATTGATGTCATAATTTTCACTTGGTGATGTCACCATTTATTAGGTTGAATCTACTATTTTAAATTCATTATTTCTGCACAAATAAATATCATAAATAGAGATAGAAATGGCAAAGAAATTATTACACAGGGTAAACCTACTGATTACATAAAAAGAACAATGATGATATTTTCATGAAAAAAACTCTATAATTGAATAATTAAATGCTATTTTTAGGAACAAAAATGTTACACATCATTCTTCTTGTCCATATAATATGTGTAGTCCTATCGAGCATGCCATTATGTATCTTAGGATTCTAAAGAGCACATAAATGATGATTAGTTTCTTGCTAGTAAATATAATAAAAATCCATGAATAATAACACAATGAAAATAAAATCTCTTTCCAAAAAACTAGGGGGAGCATAACATAATGAATAAGATCACAAAATAGAGATAAAGTCACACAATAAGTTTACCTCCTTTGTCAAAGTTGATATCCACTTGTTGGCATAGAGATGTTCATGATCAATCTATAATACTATAGACTCTTTTAAATGCTTATTTATTTTGGTGACATTTCTCCAATGGTCACTTTTGGCTTTAATTTTATTTGGCTTGGCTTGGTGTGAATCTTAGAATAAAATGGGCATTATAACACTACTTTCAATGGCTTCTTAAAGTCATTCTTATAGATAACCTTATAACCTTACACACAAAATCTTGTTTGGGTAGAGTGATGACACTTGTATTTATATCTCTAATAAATAACTCTATCCCTAGAGAGGTTAGGTTTAATTCTAACTTTAGTTGAGTTTAAAATAACCTAGGCTGAGTCAAGCTAACTCTGGGTTGGTTCAAAGCACTCATGAAGTTTTGACACCTCATTTTTAGATATTTATGAGCCATGACAACTCACTTTAAATGTTTGTGACGTTGTGACTCAAATTTTTGGAATATTTAAGAATTGATAAATTACTTTATTAGCTACTTTAACCTTTGACTTTATATTTGGATAAAAATTCTTTTTTAAATAAATGAATTTCACTAATTGAACTTGGAATTTTTGTTTAGGTAGTTTAATTGAGATTTAAAATTTTAATTAATATTGCTTAATACTTTTGGAATTTGGAAATTGTTTTAAATTTTTTGAATTAAAATATTGAAAGGCCAAGAATCTCAAACTGCAATGCTATAATTTGAATAGGTTTGAAACCAAACTAGGTTATTGATGCATATAGGTAATACCCCAAATAAGTAAGCCTTGCTACTTTTTTAGAAATTAAATCCCTTACATGGATTTTTTTTGTAAATTTAGGTGATTTATAGGATTATATTTCATCATGTGATTGAAATTGAATTGAATCCCAATTTAGGCATGAAAGTGGCCAAAATTGAGTTTTATAATTATAATTATTTTGTAATAGTCTAGTGGGATGTGCACTTGATTGGTCTCATTTCCTCCCTAGTATATCTCTCAATACTTATCTATAATTATAATAAGATTTATTAATATAATATATTCAAAATAAGGGACCTAGGATCGCTTATGAGTGGTTGTCTTGTCTACATCAAGGAAAATTAGAAAAACTTTTCTATTTCATATATTCCTAATCAAGAACAAAAATTATATTAAAAGTATCTTCTCAAAATGCATGCCCTAAATATCTCCCAAATAAAAATTCACACCTTTATTTTCATAATCTAGTGCATAATGGTGGATTTATCTTGAAAAAAGTCAATGTTATACATAAATTAAATAATCCCTTCCAAAATTTGTTAATCATACTTATTTATTTACATCAAAGAAGGTGTAACCACTCAAATTTTCTTTCAATGATATCCCACATGTTATTTTAAATACGTAAATAGACAAAAGGTTGATAAAAATATTCCCTAATTACTATCACCCTACTCATCAAATAAGAAAAAATAAGGTTCAACCATTTTTTACTTATCATGGCATTAGTGGACATCATGATAATGGTTGTTATGTGTTACAATAAAAGATAAAAATAATTGAAAATAAATGAATTATCCCATTTCAAAAAAGTTAATATAAGATAATCAAGTCTTCATCTTTATATTCTAAATCTCCCAATGTTAAAATCAATATTTTTCAAAAACCTCACCTACAAGATATAATAGTTTCAAATTATTTTTTTAATGACAAACCTCAAGCTACCAATACTATCATTAGTTCTCAAATTAAAAATAAAAGAAACAAAAAAACATTAACATAAGTGTTACTAAGATACAAAAATTACAAAATCCAAATATGACTACACAAATATGGATTCCTAAGTCAAACCAATTGTAAATTGAGCATAAATAAATAGATGTGAATAATGAACCAACTATTACATACAAGAAATAAAATAACAACTGATTATTATGCATTATTTTTTCTATCAAGTTATCAATTAACTTAATTTTTAATGCTCAAAATTATAAAAATAGATAACATGAACTAATTATAAATCTACCAATTTATGTAATTCAAGAATACACACAAATGAAATTATCAAATGCATATTAAAATCTTAAATTTTGAGCATTATTCTAGCGCTTGGATTATTTTTAATTATAGGTACTTTCCCTCTTAATTTTAAAACCAATTAAAATGATTCAAAATAAATATCCTACCATATTTTCAGTGCACATTCTTTATGGTGATCCACTTGCTTATTATTTTGTATCTATCAGGTTATGACTTCTTTTACACTTCATGATCACATCTATCTAATCCTACATTATCCATAGGAAAAAATATTATATTTCCCATTAAGGGAATGATCATTATTATATATAACATAATTTTTTTTAAATTTCTATGAATATTTCACAATACATAGGGGGCACATTATTTTCCTTCATTTTTACCATACTAGGCTTTAGCACCTTGTTGCAGATTATTTGAATCCCTCATATTTATTTTATTTTCAAAGCCTTATTTTTTGGTAATTTTAAACTCTCTTAAGTTAAAATATTTTAAAAAATTCAAAATTATTCAAATATTTCAAAATAAAAACAATTATCTCAAATTTTTCAAAGGAAAAAAATCATATATGTCAAACATTGAAAAAAACCAAAATATTTTTAAAAATTCATATCTAGGACCTACAAGAATTTTCAAATGTTACTAGATTACTTATTTACATATTTTATTTATTTCATAAATACACAATGTTTTTCATGATGTATGTTGTTGTGATATAAGACATTATTACATCATTTTTTGATGTTGGGATTCCTATATACCCAGTAGCCTTACTACACTAGGGGCATATCTTTATTCTTTGTGAACACTTCAATAGGTTGTATCTATATAAAACCTATATACCATTTTGAAATACATATCATAAAAATGTTTTTCTAATCACTCATACTATATATTATTTTTCATGGATGTTTTATTTGTGAAAAATAACATTAATAGCTATGATGATGTAGACTTGTCTCATTTTATCTATGCTTATTTTTTAGTTTACTATATGATAAATTACGACTTGTTTTATTATTTTTTAAGGCCCTTATCATTGTGTGTGAAAAATATACATGTTATTACTTGTATATCATCCTCATGTCAGTTATGTGTGGTTAGTGACCTTCTGTGTCTATGTAACATTTACATGTTGCTTGTATGTGGCCTTTCATCCCTATGTGTGATATTTTATGAAAATTGTGTGGCATGTTATCATATTAATTTATTTTTAATATGGTTACATGATTAATATCATTCATTTCTTCTATTTTTAATCTTGTGCCATGATACACATCATGCACATGCCTCTTATGTGTATCAATGATATATCTATCTAATACATGTTCTATATGAAATTCAATGTTATATTCAATATTATGATGTAATACATATCAAATGTTCATTTAATACTACATGATTACTTATTTCACATATTATATAGTTATTTTTTGATATTAGTGACTTACAAGATATGTCCCTCACCTCGAAAGGGGCACATCATAATAAGTTTGCCTTGATAATTCATGTTTTCATGAGAATTTTTTTTCTAATTTCTAATAATATACATTTTTAAAAATTATATCAAGGTTGATAATATATTTGGGGTATTTTAAATGCATATTTAATCATTGCTACAACTACTCCAATATATATTCACATACACTTAATGCATATGCATGCACATGTGAGAAGTAGTTACAAATTGCAAGTTTCATAAGTTACAAGTTCAATTGGCATTAAATATAGATTTAATACATATACAGGGGGTATGATATTCATTCATTTTCATGTTTTATACACCTTATTTTAAACACTTCAATGTATAAATTAAAATTTAAAGTGATTTTCTATAATCGCATGCAAATTCAATCAGAAATTAATATTAAACCTAATGTACCTACACAATTGTCATTTTAATTCAAAATTGTAATGACACCTATATAATTGGGTTAATCGATAATATCACAATATTAATATGATAAAATTCATCCAATATTAATTTTAACCTTTGAAAACTTTATCACAAGCCAATTAAATGAATATTTGATGGATAACATAAAATTGTAAAGGTACCATTCATCTAATTTCTAATTAATCTCTAATTAATTAGACTAATATCCTCTAATAATAAATTAGATTAATTTTTGGAATTATCTTATTTTCCTTAATCAAAATTAATTTATCAACTCACTTAGGTGATGTCATTTAACAAGGTCAATGAGAAATACTATGAGTGTAAGCAAACTCGTACACTTATCTTACACACTCTTCCTCTTACACCCATCTTACACACTCTAAAATGCCACTATTATACTTTAC
This sequence comes from Torreya grandis, assembly GCA_037957365.1. Classification (NCBI taxonomy): domain Eukaryota; kingdom Viridiplantae; phylum Streptophyta; class Pinopsida; order Cupressales; family Taxaceae; genus Torreya; species Torreya grandis. The sequence continues at coordinate 370,751 of JARHVA010002656.1, forward strand.
TTCTAACCTTCCTTACACAATACAAAAAGGCCTTAAATGTAATATATTTCATACTCCACCTATGTAATCATGATTTTGAAGACTCATCCTCCACCATTGATTTTAATCTTGATTTAGTGGTCTATAATCATCCTAAAAGTTGATAAAATCAAGGTTAAACAACCATTATAGATAAGATTTTTGTGTGTGGAGTTATTATTCAAAAATATAGAAATAATATTTACCTTATCATCTCATTTTCTAATCCAAACAATAAGTGAAAAAGGGAATATGTTTCCCATAAAGGACTAGCATTATCAAAGACTCCTAGCTCATAATCCAAACTCAACATATATATACTAGTTGTTAAAAAAGTCTTCAAGGGAGGTTAAAAATTTGTATTTATCCTTCTTACTTCATTACTTTCTTGGTACCCTCATATCTCACCCAAGGGATTGGACTTGAGTGGTTATGTCTCTAAGTTTTTTTTTGTTTATTTTAATAACAATTGACTAACTCTCTCTTAGATTTGTAATCTTCACATGTTTCTACATGGCAATTTTTAAATTTCACTTGTTCCAAGTTCAAAAGTTTCAAATAAAATCTATATCCATCTAAAATGGTGTGATTCATCTCATTTTTAAACTGGACCATGTTATATTTTAGTCACACTCAATGTCTATGGTTGTACTTTAGCAACCCATATTTGATGGACCCACCCTCTTTCCTACTATGTTTGAGTATACTGACATCAACATCTATGGTGTAATGTACCAAGCCACATTTTTTAGTTTCATCTTTTAATTATTTTAAAATAATTATCTATGATATTTAGAGCATAAAATATTTCTAATTCTAGGGATTTCAAATGTTTTCAAATTTAGACTTTGTCACTTTCAATTCACCATGTGTTCAACATTTCTCAAAATGCCTTAACAAGGAAACACACACTTATCTATTTTAAATTTAAATGATAATTATATTGCATGCCCTTTTTAGATGTATTATTTCATTTCTCTCTTTTCAAATTTCAAATTTCAAGTTTTATACTTTCAAATTTTCAAATATGATAATATAAATATTTAGAGTGATAGATTTTTCAGTATACTTTTTTAATTAAAAATTAGGGTTTTAAGCTCTGCATTGATGAGTTTTTATATCTCTACCACATTATCAATCACTACAGATGTAGGTCATATTTTGATTTATTTTCATTAATTATTGATTTTTATTGATGATTCACCCTTTGGGTAGTAGGGGTACCTATTATTTCATGATCGTCACCTCCATCTCTACATTCATGTATGTAGAGAAATTTGGAGCAAGTGAGCACAACCATGGCCCTAAAGCAAGGAAATTCATCTTGAAGGTCTTCCATGAGGTAATTATGATGATTTTTATTCTCTTTTACCTAATGTTATTTTTGATGTGTCTAAATTTGACAAATCTTGTCATTTGTTTAAAAATTTCACTTTGATTGATTATTTTGTTGGTCAAGTTACCCCTGAAATCCTTCTAAATAAATGGGTTCACAACCATTATCAAGGACATGGTGTGAAACTTGAAGGAGTATAAAAACTTATAAAGGCATTTTTTTTGTTCTAATTTTCTAAACTAAAGCATTTAAAAGATATTATCAATCATGGGATTTGGTTCATTTTAAACACTTTGGTTATGTTTTCTCACTGGACTCCAAAATTTCAAGTCTCAGAGAAAACAAAACTAAAAATCCTTGTATGGGTTGAATTTCATGGCTTGCCTCTCCCCCTATGGGGTTTTATAGACTAGCTTATAAATCTCATAGGACATTTAATATTACATGAGTACACTAAATTATTTATGGCTCATCCTTGGAAGAGGATTTATATGGAAGTGGATTTGTTCCATGATTTAAAATATTCTATTGATATACAAATTGGATTTAACCACTTTCTCAAAGTATCTTGTATATAAATCTCCCAAATAATTGATTTTAATGGTAGTCCTTAAAGCACATGATCTAAGAGTGCCCTATAATGATACACACACCCCCTACTCCTTAATAAAAAATTAGATCTAAATCCAAATCTTAAAATGGAAATAATGATGCTTGGACTACTATCACTAATAATAAAAACAAAATATCTTCCAAATGTGGTGGTAGGCCACAAAATTCTTCATTTTGACCTACAAAAAATAATTTTACTTCAAATTCTATTGGAAAGTCTACCTTACCTAACAAATATTATCCTCATATTATGTGTATACCATAATTAGTGGCCTGATTAGTTGAGATGATACCTTAAACACCAGTCACAACTCTCTCTTAGGGTGAGTGCTTTAGAGGAAGATAGGAGCCTAGTCACTTTGGACTAAAAATAATATTTTGGTGTTATGTCATCCCCTCTCCATCTCTTGATTAGGAATAATATATAGCACACAAGTGATAACTATTTTGAATGATTGATTCCATTCCCAACAAACTCATGTATAACAAGTTTGGTATGCTGAAAGATCTCATAAAGGAGAATGATATGCACCTTGATCTTGTCCAATGATTGTTTATTATTAGAATTTTTGATGTATTATTGATCCACCACATAAGTATGAAGTTAAGAATAATTACCAATTTTTTTAAAACATAAAAATTATTTATTTTCAAGAGGTCAAGATTTTTGGCTTCTTAATACAAAATACAACATGAATCATCTAGCCTAGGGCCATTTGTTAGACCACTAGGCATGAAATTGGGCATTCTGGGGCCATAACTTTTTTGGCTCTAGAGATTTCTTAAAATATCATTTCATGGGGTTTGGACCGAACCTATTAGGTGGTGTGGACCTTATTTGACTTTAATAATCACATAATTGGTTTGGTTAATTTATATGCCTCCAATGATGTTGTGGAGTGGTCTAACTTATGGAGGTGGCTACATGACTCTCTCCTAGATCGTCATTAGATCCTCTGTGGTGAATTCAACATGGTGTAATTGATAGAGAATAAATAATGACACTTTCTAATGTGATGGTGTAATGGTGATCATGAAGCATGGTTTTATATGCACAACATGCTTGAGGTGTTTGATCCCAACCATCACTAGAGGATGGATTCATACTCCCCCTAGTTCACCTAGTCTATATTTTGATATGGAGAATATAAGGCACTTCATTTCCTTGAGAAAGATTTACTAACTGACCAATATATTTTATATTTTACTCTAGTCTAGGAGAAACTAGTCTTAATCATTTCTATTACCTTTCTCTCAGATCATAACCCTATTTTATTTAATTTTGAATGGATTTATCCTCAAGTTAATCCTACCTCCACATAATTATATCTTAATACTACCCACCTTGAGCATGAGATATTGGTGTGGTATGTTGTAAAATTTTGGAAAATGTTCCCTTAACTAGAGGGAGAAACAAGCTGGATCCATTGGTGGTTTGATGTTCTTTCCCCCACATCCACCTTTCTTCATATATATGCCAATAAAAGGCCATTTTTAGATGGTGTCTACATAATGATACAGATTTTGAGTATATAAGAACCTCACAAGAAATAGAGTAGTCACCTTTTAGTATTCACCTTACAACTCAAGTGACATAATGGAGACATAAATTCTAAATTAAGGAAGCACACAAAACTAAAGGAGTTCAACTAAGAGCTCATATACACTAGTTAAAAATTAGTGACAAGGTTTTTAAGGACTTTTTGCCTTTCTATGCTCTAACAGAGACACTGATAGAATCAAATCTATCAAGGAAGGAAATATAAGACTTACTAAAATTCTAAAAGCCTTTATTCATCATTACCATGGTGTTTTTGGCACAAGTTTCTTCTCCATAAAGGGAGTCAACTCTCCTTCAATGTTTCCAAGTTGTTCCCTACAAAGTCTCCAATTCTCAAAGAGTTGTATTTGATAGGCCCTTATCTCTTAGTGAACTTCATTAGGCTATTAATCAGATGATAGTGGATAAATATCCAAGAATTAATGGTTTCATGTGTGAGTTTTATCAAAATCTATGGGACACTGTTGGTCTTGATGTTCACCAGGTGTACTATGAAGCAAATTCCTTTAGAACCCTTATTAAGAAAGGTAACATCAAATTCATCCCTAAGGATGGTGACCTTGAAATTATCAAAAACTGAAGGCTTATTAATTTTCTAAATATCTCCTATAATATTATTTCTAAATCTTTGGCTCTTAGGGTGAAGCACATTCTCCCTTTAATTATTAAGAGTGAGCAAATAAGCTTCATCCAAGATAGGTTCATTTTAGATAATGTCATTGTGTTTGGGAAGGTATGAAATGGGATAGGCTTTATAATCAAAATAATTTTTTTATTAAGATTGATTTTTATAAATCTTATGATTTCATCGAGTGTCCATTCATTTTATCCATGCTATAGGCACTTTTTTTTAGCCCTAAATTTGTTTAGACTGTTAATATACTTTTTGAAGATGTAGGGGCTTATATCACTATCAATGGCCCTCAATCTTATCAATTTAAAACTCATAATTCTATTAAAAAAGGATTTCATTTTTCCCCTTATTTATATTTGCTTACATTAGAAGGATTTATCTACCTCTTATCTAACTATGTTTTCAGGGGTCTATTAAAAGGTATCTCCCTCCTTGAGTTTGATAGACAACTTTTAAATGGTCATTTAATGGATGAATCTTTTCTTACACTTTAAGAGGAAGAAGAATCCATTAGAAATTCCATGGAATGTCTGCATATTTTTTGTTTGGATTCAGACTCTTCTATTTAATGGAGGAAGACCCAATGTTATAGATAGTCGTTGGGCCCCAAACCTCCTTAGCTTGAGGAATTTCCATGGCAATGGATTATAATAGGAGTGTAGTTTATGTTTATTGGCATTCCTTTTAAATTTCTAGCTTATCCATCTAAATTATGGTCCTATTTGGTGTAAAGAGTTGAAAAAGATATCATTTTGGATCACCAAGCCTCTTTATATTGTTGGTAAATTTCAAATCTAATCTAAAGTTTTGGTATCTATGCATGCATGTTTATTATTCCTCTTTTTGGCCCCTTCTAATGCTAACTACATAAAATTAGAAAAAACTTTTAAAATCTTTTTTTTGGGATAACTCTAAGGGACATAATTTCTTTCATAGAATTGATTGGAATATTTTTTTCATCCCAAGGAAGTTGGGGGATTAGGTCTCTTTGATATTAAAATTCAAGTACTTGTTCTTGGTTTTAAATGGATTATCAAAGGTCTTTATGGGGATAAATCTTGAAAGATTATTATCCTCCATTGTGTGTCCTAGGGACTCCCATGTGGTAGAAAATCTTGGTAAGGCTTGGTACTTCATTCCCTACTCATTACCCTAGTGCTTGTTGAAATTAAGGGTTCCTTTATGATTCAAAGTTTATGGAAGGCTTGGGATAAGCTTAAGGTTCCCCTCAATTAGGTAGGTGAAGGGTTCAAAAATGGTCTCTCCATTAACTCCCAATCCCTTTGGTGGTCACCTTGCCTAAATTTTCATAATGTTCCCTTTACCTTAGTCCCCTAGGTTAAAGGGTTACAACTCCTCAAAAAAGGTGTGAAGATTATCAGTGATAATTTTTGTAAAGAGAATAGGTTCTAGCTCACGTAACAACAACTTCAAAAAAAAATTAATTTAATAAACTCAGATTTAGAGGTTATTTTATAAATTCAAGGCTCCACACATGATGATTATTTACATAAAATTAGAATCAATTCCCTTATTCTTTAGTGGAAGGATTGGCACTGGCCTATAACCACCCTCTTCACTCAATACACTCCTTAGTTGGGATATCATTCACTTTCTTCATAACATATTCCAAATGATATGTTAAATATCAAATGGAATATTCATTCTAGATATGGAATATGGGCCCATCAATTTAGCATAGTATGGTCTACTTCTATTGAGCCCAAGAAAACTCATTTATTATGGTTCATTATCTACTAAAGCCTACTTTTGGGAGACCAAATCAAGCATCTAGGTGTGCCTAATCCCATTTATCCATCTTTTTAGCAACTAGAGACTATTAAGAACCTTTCTTGGGTTTACCCACATGCACAATATATATGGCACTAGATAAATTCCCTTTTTCATCCCCTTCATCCTAAATTCTTCATGTGGAGTATGGATCTCTTAAGATACTCAACTTTATTGCCTATAAAATATAATTTCTCTTGGTATATTTTTTAATCTAACATTTTATTTCAAATCTAAAAAGCTAGAAACTATGCTTTCTTTAATCATGAAGAGTTGGAACATAATTTTTCTATTTCTAATAAAGTTATTATTCTTTAGAATTTTACTCTTTAGATACAAATTTAAATAGACAAGGTCCTTCTAAAACTTAACCAACTCTAACATTTTCTCAATCACTAGGGAAATGATTCATGTGCAGTTAGCTAGGAACCTTCTAAACCCCTATGACATCCTTCACCCCCTATGGATGATGGCATGGGACATGTCGATAGTGGTCTAGAACTAGATCCAAGAGTCACTCTCCACTATGGTCACCACCTCACTAGTCTTCTCTTCATCATAGTGGCTTGAGTGGCTCATTTAGATCTATAAGTGATGGTAGGAGATAGGTATTTCCTCCCCCATCCCAAGATGGTGATATTAGAGGCTAGGGTCTGCATCCACAAGGTAAATTCCCATGCCTAGATCTAGAAATTTCCCCTAAAAGAAATGAAAATGAGACTTTGGAATCTTCGTAAGACATTGGTTGGGATCCCTTACTTATTGACGAGGATCTTCCTACCTTGGTATGTTGGGGTGGTAAGCCTCAAGGTTTTTCATCTCCATCACTTTGCCTCACATCCATGTTTATTGCTACTACTTAATTGTTCTCATTATTTTTATTTGTACCTTTATTTATCTACTTTTTTAGAAATAATTAATGTGATGTAATATTTTTTGGGTGTGGTCATTTTTTGACCACTTTTTTTAACTTGTCTTGAGGTTTTTATTACCCTCAATGTGATTTTGCTCATGGGGTGTAACTTCTCCACCCATTTTATTGTATGATTAGCATCGTACCATATCATATTTTATAAATATATAGTTACTTTTCAATTTAAAAAAAGTTTTAAAATATTTATAATAGATACATACACATAATATTTTCAAACTTTTATCAATTATTGATGCTTTATATCTTACAGGAACCCATAAAGTCTTGATCTCTCTTAGTGCATGATTTAAAGGAAACACTAAGAAAGGGGTGGGAAAACCATTGGTACTTTACAAGAATGTTGTCCCTTTTTCCACTTGTTATCTACACACTTATCTCCTAAAAACCATTCCCCTAAGCTTTGCCTCCTATTTTACACACTCCTCTAGTCATTTACCACCTTCATTAGCTAGTTCCCAAACCTAAACCCCTTTTTGGTAGTTTACATGACTATGTAGGTCACATCAACCTTGTATTGTTATTTACAATAGCTTACTAAGAACTAAGTTGGCCATGGCCAACATAGTTCATTATTTAATATGTTTTTTTATCAATTATAATAATTGGTTGACTGGGTCTACCTTGTCAATCAAAACTTTTGGAAGGGTTTAGGGTTAGATCCACATATATAAACACATTAATTTCTCCATTTTAATATAATATATTAATAAGTAAGATATACTACTCATTTGCTTATCCACCATTCTACTTGATAAATCTTAAGGTTCCATACTTTCTTTGGAGATATAGATCTTGTCTTATGAAGAAGTCTTTTGGATGAATTGATAGGTTTAGTATATAGATGATTTATCCTTATCATCCTTACATACCACAATAACATCTTGTGAATCACTTTGGATAAGGGAGAGATTGAGGCTAGGTGGGTTGATCTCCAAAGGTAAGTATTCCTAATTTTGTTTCTCCTTTATAAGAGTATATAGATATGCATTTGTACTTCTCTTTCATGCATTAGGATTTTGTATACATTGACATGAATAGATGTCTTATATTCATGTTTAATTTTTATGTTTTTTACCCCCACCTTTTGTGCCACAAGCTTTGGTGAGCACTATATTAGACTTTTACTTTACTTGCTATTAGTTTAGTGAATATGAATACATAGGACCTAGTTAGGTTTATTGCATAGTTTTGCTTGACTGTAGGACTTAGAACCCTCCCTAGTTATATAATTGTGGTAAGATATCCATTAATTAGGTTTAGTGGATCCATATTGGTCATGACCCCATTTATCTAATGTATCTCAAATCAGAAGTGTAAGTAAGATTTATTTTATTTGAGATAAGATTAATTTGTAGATATGCTACATTTCCCATTACATAAATTTTGGTGAACCCAACATGAATATAACCCTTGAAAGTTTTCTTTCGTGATTTTATTTTTATCATTCTATTATTTTTCTACATTTTTGATACTAGGTCGACTAGGCTAGTATAGTTTTAACTTCTACATAGGTTTAACACAGTCATATTAAAACAACTCTATTATTTTTGTGCAGGTTTTCATCATACAAATGTTACTATATTGAAAAAGTTGACACATTGTTATTATTTAGTTTTAGATAATAAAATAAGTTGATCATGTCAACTTAGTCTTCTAGCTGGCATCTAGAATAATAAACTAAGTCATGCAGGTCAACTTAATCTTCCAATTAGCATCTAGATAACAAACTAAGTCATGCAAGTTGACTTCATAATCTTATTAGGCTTCAAAAAATAGGGTTTCATAGAACTAGGGTGACCCAGTTGACTTAGTTTACATAATTTTCAATTAGCATTCAAGGTACTATAGTAAAAAATTTGTAATCCTAATCATCTTCCAACCCACCAAGGTTCCTCTCTTTCTCTCTCTTTGAATTCAATACTTCATTATAGTTCTATTCTATGTAACTTTTTAGGCTTGAAAATTGCAATCCTATAAAAAATAAGTCAACCTAGTTCACTTAGTTTTGTAGCCTATTTTCTATCTAAAAGACTAAGTCAACCTAATCGACTTAGTTATTAAAGGATCTTACTTCTACATAATAGTAGTGATCTAGTCAACTCTGTTATGTACTAATTATAAATAATGTCATCTGAACTAACTTTATACCATTCATAATTTTGGAATTAACAAATATATTCTAGTAATTAATTCACACTTTCATTTTTAGTTGTTTGCATGCTTAGAGTAGATGACATAGTCTAGTTAGGTGGTTTTTCAAATTGTCATTTAGTTTTACTATTTTGATCTTTTTTTCACACACTACCAAATCACACAATATTCAAAATACATTTAACACTTATCTTCCCAAGGCCTACCTACTTTGATTTCATTACTAAGGGGGAAGTCAACTTGGTTTTCTATCCAAGTATAAACATGTGGTTAATGGTATATATTGGAAAATCAACCAACACCCTTATCACTATGGGATTATGAATAAGGGGGTAGGCCCTAATACCAAGCCAGTACATTTCCAACACATATCCCTTTCAACCTAAATATCTTAAAACCATCCATAGATTGCTTTCTAGTTCCCTAGTTTTATCCAACTTTCCTATCACACTTAAAATAACACTATATAATAATATAACAACACTCAGGATGACCACTTAGTTACTATTCACTTTTTATTTGACTACTTTCTCTTTACTCATTATGTGTTGCATTGTAAAAATTTGAATTGACCAATGTTACTACAAGGTTTTGTGTTATGTGCCCCAATTAGATTATTCTCATTGATATGATTTTTTAGGTGTTTGATTCCATTTCTTGCTTCACTTACATCAAAAAATCTTTCCATATTTTAGCACACTATAATTTTAATTGACATAGTCTCTTACAAATTGTCTTTCTCTCTGATTTCATTATTAAGTTGACATGGTTAACCAAGTACTCCTTTTTAACAATCAAGTTACAGTACTAAGTCAACTTGGTTGACTTTGTATCCTTTTCAAACTATATTTATTACTTTTATATAGTAATAATATGAACTGGTCAACCCAATACTCCTTTCTACCAATAAAGTTATAATTTTAAGTCAACTTGGTTGACTATGTATCCTTTTTAGACTATGTTTCTTCCCTATCTATAGTATTAAGTCTACCTGGTCAACCTAAAACTCCTTTTTCTTAATCAGGTTATAGTATTATGTTGACATAGTCAATTATGTATCCTTATCAAACTATCTTTCTCCCTAAATGTAGTACTAAATCAACCTATTTAACTCTTTATCCTTTTTAGATTGTGTTTCTTCCCTATCTACAATACTAAGTCAACTTGCTCAACCTAGTACATTTTTCTAGAAATAAAGTTATAGCACTAATTTGACCTCATTGACTTTATATCCTTTTCAAATTATGTTTCTTCCCTTTTTGTAGTACTAAGTTGATCTGGTCAACCTAGTACTCCTTTTTGCCAGTCAGGTTATAGTAGTAAGTCAACTTGGTTGACTATATACTCTTATTTGTCTCTTTTATTTTGCTTTTACATCAGCTTATCTTCCCTAATATTTCTCCTTCATCATGAACTTCCCTTTTAATTACAACACTAATTTTAATTCAATAGATATGATGAGTTTTACCAACCCCAATAGGTTTTCCCATAAATAGCTTGTGGTTCCTACCTTAGATGAAAGTAATGTGCATATAACCACTCTCACTATAAACTATGGGACCCCCCTTCATTCCTCTTCACTTTGTAATACTCTCTTCTCATTTTAATATCATCCCTAATTATAGTATACTCAAAAAAATCTCTTCTTCATTAATGAGTTTGCCCAACATTAAGGAAAAGATCCTTCTACTATTTACCATCTCATGATAAGTGGTCAAGTCAAGGAACCCCATTCACCTTCTCCCAATTCTCACATGGATTTGTGGACACTAGCTTATTTTATTCTTAGCCTCTTCACTCTATTTTGACCCCTTATCATACCATGACATCTTGCTCTTTGAATTCCTCCACCTCCATGCCTAGTATTTCTACTAAAATGGAAAGTTCTACATCTAGTGGGCCTCTTCCAAGACCCACACTTCTCAATTATTCCACTTCATCATTTTCTACCCATGGTAATAATGATTCTAGTTCCACTTCTTCCTATCCTTCTACTATCAAATATTATAGCATACAAACAAATCATGCTACTTATGCCTCACCAGAAATTCTTCTCAAGGTACTAATAATACCCATTATGGTACTCAAGCCACTACTACCAATTCTAATGCTTCAAACAGTTCCAATAATACCACTCAAATCCATCAAATTTTATTAAAAACTCTTAATCAAATGAATTATTTCTAAGATAACAATGTAAATCAAATGATGAAAATTCAAAATCATACTATCCATCTTCAAGCCCACCCTTAATCGGTTCCATGGGGAATACATAAAAAAATAACTCCCCCATCTCCTCTTCAAGATTCACATTATAATCTTATCCCTCAACCTCCACTTGTTAACAAAATTATCAAGCACTTTCAAAATGAGTGTCTTACATCTCAAATTTCTAATATTTATATAGGAGGCATCACCCCTACCATTGTTTACAATGGGTCAATTGATCCTACTCTCTATTTAAAAACATTTAGAAATTATATAAAAATAGGGTCAAGTTAAATACTTTTTCCACTACCAAGCTACTAGTAAAGACTCTCATAGGTAATGCTTTATATTGGTACAACCATCTCAAATCTCATTTCATCACTAGTTTGAAACATTTAGTCAATGCTCTAGTCTAACAGTTCCAAACTAGTCATCTCCCTAAAAATACCTTGGCCTATTTTATCAATTGTAAGTAACTTGAGACTAAAACCACATAATCTTTCATAAAATGATGGAAGACCTTATCTAACAAATTTAAACATAATAGGGAAGATGAAAACCTCTTTCATATATTTACCAATGCTCTTTTTCCCATGTTACAATATTAGGTTTGGACTCTCTCCCCACGCACTTTGGAAGAGGTTATTAACCAAGATAAATGTCAAGATTTCCTCATGAATCAATTCAAGCCATCCTAACCTTCTATGGGTACTCACATGTTAATAAAAAATAATACGTTTTCATGATATAAATGATGGCATCATTGATTCCTATGATACCATTCATAATATTAAAACTATCATTCCCAACTAGACTCCAAAACAAGCTTATCCTTCAAACCACATCACCAATCCTCATTTATCTTCAATAAATAACATCAATGTTTATAAACCTTTATCCTTAGTAAAATTATAAAAACATATACCAAGGCCTCTTCTATGATAACTTGATCCCACTCATCCCATTAAATCTTAGTACAATCCCAATAAATTTTAATAGTTTCATGCTATTTGGGGTAATTCTCATGAGACTTTTAGCCAAATTCATAATTTGGATATAGATTTCATTCTTGGTCCCAATTTTAATCATGCTTCTATCATTCATAAATTTCAACAAGCCTATGACATTACCTTCAAATCCCATGAAATACAAACTAAATCTAAATATTTAAACTAGGATAATACTCATTTGGCCATCTATAAAGATCCTCTTCCAAATCACCAACACAACCCAGATAAACCTACCCTTTCCACCAATAATGTTGATAGTCTTCTTAACCTAACTTCTGAATATAATGTGGTAAATATGACTAATATGTTAAGGGTAGTTACTTTCACTAATCCTCATCCCATCAACACACCTTAATTGTCTTGTACTTTTTATGTTATTCGAGACTCTTCTCCAACTCACTTAATACAGTTAAGGAAAAAAGACCTTATATATTTTGATGAACCAATTTTAGCACCTCTTTTGTATAACACTTCTCATACCATTTATACCACTCTTCCAACCTCTTTGCCCATCAACAATGATACTCCAACTTTTATCAACACTTATTTTATAATATCTCACACCAAAATTGCATCAACTAGCCTATCTTTTCAAGACAATCAACACATGTTTCCTCTAATTAAACCTTCTACATCTTATCAACATAAATTCAAATGAACTTTGGCTCCTTCTAATCACCTCTTTCCAATAGTTATCTTATGGGTTATGATGAATGGTATCCTATCACAAAGCTTACTAATCTCCTATATCAAATCCCATTTATCAAAATTATGCATACCTCTTTGCATCATCATAATCATATTATGTAGCTTTTGTTTAAAATGAACATCCCTCATCCTCCTCTAGTAGGACATAAATACAACCTATTTGGATCTAAATATAGCATTTCATAATAGTGTGAAGATATGTCCATACATGTTGATGAAATAATGGACATTTCTCTTTCCCTCAAATTATCCATTTCTTTTATGATCCATAATAAAATTTTAATTCATGTGGATGATCCTTATCTCTTTATCAACATCCAAATTGGTGATATCCAAGTCAATCATGCCTTTATTGATGAGGTTTCAAGAGCTTGTGTTACCTCTCTTGATTTTATCAAAACCCTTAGATATTCTGAATGTAATCTTAAGGCAACATGTAACACATATCAAGGATATGACCAAAGTCAAATGCATCCCTTAGGTTGTGTGTCTCCCTATCACTATCCCACCTATCATCATTCACATGAAGGTGATGATATTTAACTTTCCTTTATCCTATAATATTTTCCTTGGTAGGCCATGGACTCATCGCATGAGAGCAGTTGCCTCTTTCACATGCCAATGTATCAAATTTCCTCATAATGGAGCCATCTCTAATATTCAAGGTGACACTAAACCTTAGAATTTTGAATAATTCCAAGATGGTGATGTAATAAATATTCTCATTTATTGGGCCCTTGTCAAGCATTCCATTTTTAAAATATCAATGGTTTAAATCTTTGGTCAGTTCTGCCTAAGGTTATAATGGTCACCTTAAACTCATCAAGAATATGCCCCTAACCTCTTATATTTTGATGATGATGAGACTGATGAGATAAATATAAATATTAAAAACTTTGATCTCTCACCTCATCTCATTTCTCATCTCCCCCCTTCTTTGTAACCTCATTCCCATCAACCACCTAGTGATGACATACCCATTATCTTAACTAAAACTCAGCATTCCATTCATCACACCACATTAGATGACAAGGTCTTCCCTACCTATGCCATCAATATTCATATAGATGATTATGATGATGGTTATATTTATATGATCCATTCTTAGGATGTCTTCTTCAGGCCTAAGATGCTGGAATTATTCATTATCATTCCTCTTTACTTCAGTCTTTTATTATTTATTCTATCATTTAATCCTATATCATTCCTAATTTTATAATTTTTCCTCTTGATCATAAGGTAGATATGTTGTACAAACCTCTATTTTTTGAATATACTCATAAGAGTATGCTTATGTATCATGTTATAACTAGTCCCTATCACTTTCATAAATACAAGGACCCCTCTAACTAACTTATCCCTAATATTCTTACAATTATCCTTCAACATTATATGTATCCTACCCCTCCCTTATCTAATCCCAATTTGGATCCTATTTCCACTCCCTCTCTAGCTAAGTTTGTTCTTATTTATGATCCTATGGCTCCTTCAGTCACACATTATCCAGTCTCTCCACTAACCCCACCTTACCTAGGTGATCATTTTCTTCCTTTACTATGGCTTGCTCCTTTGTCTACCAAATGGGCCAATTAGATATATTGTGATATTCATATAATTATGAGTCATTAGACTAGAGATTCTTCATTATACCAACCTTCATTACCTTCTGCTTCCAAACCTCCTGTGAGTGCACCTACCAAGTCTACTCATAGGCATATTTGTTGCTTCTATGGCTCAAATAATCATTCATCCACATATTATCATAAGTTATAGTAATATATTGACACCTTACATCCCACCATTCCTCAGCCCATATAAAATTTTATACCTCCCCCAAAATTATTACTTGAATATCTTTGCAAATATGGAGAGGTGTATTATCTCCAGAACCAATGTAGTATGCATCATATAGATCATTTTTGTATCTTTCACGAACATTTCAATGAATACCTAATAACTATTCTTTTGCCTACTACCCTTCCTCCCATAAGACACCCTTGTAAGAAGTCTCCCTTTATTCCCCTATGGCTCCACCACCTGTGGACCCTTATACACCTACCATTTTTCCACCCATAGATCCTCCTTCCTTAGTGGCCCCTTCTCCACTAATGACTCCTTCACCTATGGCCCATTCTCCATTGGTGACCCCTTCATCTCCCATAGATTCCACTCCTATTTATTCTCTTGAGCATCCCCTTCATGATATCACTCATCAGCATGCTCCTTCTAGTTTTCCTACATTTTCTATGAATGGGATTCAACACAAAGTATTTTCTCAACTTTCCCTAAAGATTGATGAGAATTTGGCTGCAGTCCAAGTTGAACTTCATAAAGACTTAAAAAATATTATGGATAATGTGTGTGGATAAATATATCAGTATTTTTGAACATAACAATGGTTTTCTTACATTTTATTTCTTTAGTTGGATTGGATGTGTGCTCCAAATTTACATTTATCTATTTTATATCATTTAACATTTTGTCAAATTATTATCTATCTTACATGGTAATTTTTGTTTTGCATTATATGTTTCTTATGTTATCATTTTTATAATTATGTTATCTTATGTATTATTTTTCATAATTACATACTACTTATTCATGAGTTTATTTCTATCATTCCCTTGTTCTATTTCATGATTATTTGATATGTTATCTCTATAAACATGGATAATTATTATTATGACTTGGTTATACCAACCTTTCTCCCTTTCATCATTCCTCATTTACCATGTGATCAGTTCACAAACAATTAATCTTATTATACTCTCATTTTATTGGTTTACCTTGGATCTCCCTTTGTTACCCTTCATTTCCTTTCACAAACTAAACATACACATGGTTGAGACTTGAGATAACATGTTAGTTCATAGTTAAGCTTAAGTGTTATAGTTAGTCATATCTTGGATACGTAGCTTATTTTAGCCTAATACTAAATCACATTTGTGTGTATCACTTTATCTCTCATTATTGGTCATTCCAATTCCATATGGAGGAGGAATCTTAAAATCCATAAACATTCAAAAGTTAAATCATTTAACAAAAGGCAATATTCAAAATTTTCAAAAGTTAAAACACACTAAAAGATGCAATTATAAGCACATATCCTTTTTATAATCAAATCTAAAACTCCACATTTATCCTCATTATATAGCTAATGTCTATTAGGTTATGGAAGGCTAGTAGATTATAAGGTGATAATTAAAAAATATTTTAGTGATACTTACATTCTCATGCAAGTACTCGATATTCATAATAGACTTATGACTTTATAAGGGGTCTTAAGGAATGAGGAAAATTTCATGATAAGGTAGGTCAATTTTAATTTTATTATTCAAAAATATCAACATGAGTTGATCTTAGAATCGCACTTATTTTCCTACATAACTTTTTTCTTATCATGAATATGTATCCTTTGTATATTGATCATCACTAGTCAGTTAGTATTTTTTCATGTCCTTAGTTTGCCTCATGTATCCTAATGTCTTCTAATTATATTAATACATTATGATTCTTACATTTATTCTTTATCTCCTTCCAATCCTAATATTTCCCCTTAAGAAATATTATTTTGTTCACTGATCACTCCCCCCAGGAATTCCATTTATGAGTTGCAATGGAAGACCTTGGAAAGGACTAGGCCTTCCTCATAAATTACCAAATTTTCACATTGCCATTCCAAACATCCCCTTTTAATATTTTTTCACATTATTTATAACTCATTGGTGTTCCCTTTGTGAGTTGTAGTGTGAGACCATGGAAGGACCTAGCCTTCCTCACAAAATTTTCCAATACCAAAGTCACAATGAAATTACATGTCAAATATGAGATAAGATGTGATTGATTATGAGTTACACATCATTAACATGCTTCCCATATTTATTTAGTATGTTTTATGATTACTTAATATTTCACTTTTATATTCTTATTTTTTGATTGAATGTAATAATCCAACCAATTTTTCTTAAGTTTTTCATACTTCCTAACTTGAATTAGTTGATTAATTTAAGATCATTTTTACCAATTTTGTTTCTATTTTATACTTTCCAAAATGATTTAGTATGATTGATTTAATTTATTTTTTTATTTTTGTACTATTTGTATTTCATGTGCTTTCTATTTTATTACATTATTTTCATACTTTCCAACATGATTTACTGTGCTTTTACTTGTTTTAATTTGGTGCTAATATTTTTCACAATTTAAAAACATTTTCCCCTCTTGTTTACCACTTTTTAGTTTATTATACTTAGTCATATTTTTCTATTACACATTTCCCATTGTGATATAGTGTGTAGTGCATTTGGTTTTTATTAATTATACTTTTCCAAGTCTTTTTCACCTATTTCTTTTTAACCATGCATGTGTAATGGATAATTCTAGAAAAGAAAACACCCCAAATATATTTCCTATAGAATATACAAAAAAATCAAAAGACATGTGCTATAAATAAATATATCCATGCATCAACAACTATAACCAAAATATAATTCATGAGATCAACATCCAAATATCAAAATATAATATATCTATATATCATGTGTTTTTCTATAGAATATAAAAACACATCACTCTATATTTATGTGTGGGCTCTATCATGCCTATGTCATGGCCTAATAATTATACCTTTAGATTTCGTAGACTATCCCCTCTACATGGTGCCATGTAATGAGGTTTCCCACAATCTCAACCCTATTACCTGTCCCTATAGGTTAGCCACCTAGGACTGTACCTATCCCAAATAGATCATGGTAGCCATGTGTGTGGCTCTCTCCTAAGATAGGGCTTACAATGTATGTGCATCTCCTACTCCCATCCCTACTGATGGCTATAATCCCTCTCTACATGTTTGTAGTTTCCTCATGACCTCTCCCACTAGTCTAAACTAGTTTTCCTCAGCTAGGGTAGATGGTACCACAAGATCATATTGTGTGGTGAGGTCGTAGGGTGATAATACTCCATCCAAAATTACATGGACCATCGACATGACTAAGTACCCTAATCTGGTGTCTTATATTCTAGGGTCTAAAAAAACTAACACCCATATAATTATCAAATCACATATATATTTCAAAATCTATGTATCTACCATCACATACAATTAGTATTCTACTTTAAAGACTAATAAATCTAACATTTCTTACCTATTATGATGTCACCAACTACTATCTCCTTATTTACTCATCCACTAAGCATCGTCTCTCTATCATCCCTTCCCCTAAGAACTTTATCCATGGGATTCATCCCTATCAATGAAAAACCTAGAGTCACGACCCATGCACATCTTAGGCCTCTCCTTAATGGTGCCTCTATCGACTAACTCTAGTCTAGGCCAACTTACGAGTCATCCTATATCACTACCCTCTATGCTTGATCCTACCACTATAATATTAATTGGTGGTACACTTGAGGTGGTCATTGCCCCTCTTATTTTGGTGCCTCTTATGGCACTTTCAACACCACTACATCCACATCCATACCCTCTCTTCATCTAACTATCATATGTCATGCTTGACCAATATTTGGTCTCACAAGCAATAGTTTGATCTTTAATATCTTGATTGGTGTTCCTCCCCCTTCTATCCCCCGTAGCTCCCTCACATGTCATGCCCAAAATGTGGGCACTATTATAAGATCCACTAGGTTTGGGAGCCTAAACTAACTTGGAAAGTGTGCCACTCATTATGACTCTACCCAACAAGTATAGTGGCTTATGATTCACCTTATCTCTAACATTAATGCCATGGTCACCAAACTTAGCCAAATCATAGCAATATGTGCATAAAGATGCCACATGATCTTTCATCATTTCATTGTTTATAATGTTGGCATGTGTGTCATAACCCATGCTACCTGGTCTTATCTCCATCTAACAACCCAATGTAACCTATCATCAACCACATGGGGTAACCCAACTAGTTGATACATTGGAAACCTCTCATTTATTCATGCACTCAATAGTACCACTGGTCCCATGGTATTCTACCCTTTAAATATTTATCATTAGATTTCTTATTTTGATAATATCTTTGTCTCTACTAACTCTTTTTCCATATTGTAAAATTTTATATAATCCTAATGTCATAAATAATCTTTCCATTATTATATGCCTATACCACAAAAAAATTGAGTTTTCATTCTTTTTGGCTAATCTCTACAAGTTCACCTAATCTTCCTCATAATAAACCCCTTCATATTTCTCACATCTCCATATTTATATGCAACACTAAGGTAAGTAAAGGTATGTATTTTTCAATTCTATCCTCTCATTTATATTATTTTCCCCTTAATTCACTTTATATAGCTTTAGTGTTATGTTTTCTATGTTATTTTTCCAAAGCACCATCTCATGTTTCACCTACATGACATGTGATGAAATTTGATTAGGGAATATACATAATATTTTCAAAATTCTATCAATTACCTATACTTTCTATCTTGAAATAACCCATTGAGTCTCAATCTCTCTAAGTGAATGCCTTAATGTGTGTATCAAGAAATGGGTGGGAAGATAATTAGTGATTTGTAGGATTGTTGTCCCTTTTACCACTTTTTATCTACACACTCACCTCCTAAAAACCATTACCCTAAGCTTTGTTTGTTATTTTGAACACTCCTTTAGTCATTTACCACATTCATTAGCCATTTCCCTAACCTAAACCCCTTTTTGGTAATTTACATGACTATATTAGCCACATCAACCTTATATTATTATTTACAATAGATTACTAAAATGTAAGTCAACCATGATGAACATAGTTCATTATCTAGTATGTTTTTTGTAAATTACAATAATAGGTCAAACGAGTTGACCTTGTTGGTTGAAACTTTTATAAGGTTTTAGGGTTAGATATTCCTATATAAACACATTCATTTCTCCATTTCTAAGAGAAGAGAAGAAGAAGTAAGATATATTACACATCTACTTAAATACCATTCTAATTGAGGAACAAGATTAGGGTTTCATACTTTATTTGGAGATATGGATCTTGTCTTATGGATAAGTATTTTAGATGCATTAATAGGTTGTGTATTCTAGAGATGATTTATCCTTATCATCCTTACATGCCATAATAACCTTGTGCAAATCACCTTGGCCAAGGGAGAGATTGAGGCTCAGTGGGTTTGTCTTCAAAGGTAAGTATTCCTAACTTTTTTTCTCCTTTTTAATACTAGATAGATATGCATTGATACTTCTCTTCCATGCATTAAGATTTTTTATACATTCACGTGAGTATATGTCTTCTATGCATATTTATTTTTTATGTTTATTACCCCCACTTTTTGCCACAAAATTTGGTGAGCACTAAATTAGAATTTTATATTAATTTTTATTAGTTTACTGAATATGAAAACATAGGACCTAATTAAGTTTATTTCATAGTTTTGCTTGACTAGAGGATTTATAACCCTCCCTAGTGATATAATTGTGGTAAGAAATCCATTAATTAGGTTTAGTAGATCCATATTGGTCATGATATTGATTATCTAATGTATCCCTAATTGGAAGTGTAAGTAAGATCTATCTTCTTTGAGCTAGGATTGATTTGTAGATCTACTACATTTCCCATTAGATATAGTAACTACTTTCCATAGCATTATTTTAGGTTTTTCATTGATTCATTTTAAACAATCAAGATTCACATCAAAATAGAAAGTGTGTATACATACTTAAGTTGGAATCTACTTTACTCTAATAATTTCACTTCATTGCATCACTAAAATAAGGGGGGAGGGGGGATTTGGACACTCAAATTTAATAATTAAGTGCTTGATAATGATTAACATCAACATCATTAACATAATTGGTCTCTTTTCCAATTTGTTAACTTGTAATATCTATGCGAGCATTCAATATTTTATTCATTATCTTGAAAACATAGAAAACATAATGAAAACATCTTTATTATACTTGTAAACTCTTTTCATCCAAGTTTCAATAGTCTTTGACCCTATGGAACAAAACTAAACTAGGAAGATAGGGCTATCCCATGGCTTTGACCACTAGTGAACCCTTGTGTCCCATGTTATAATGGTAACTTTTTAGATTTGAGACATTTCATATTAAGATTCCCGCACTTTTAAAAATGTTGGTTAACATAAATATTCTAAATATACCTCTATATAAAAGACTTAAATTAATCTTTAAACACATCTACCAATCACTTAGTAATTCTACGACACATTAAGTAAAAGAACACTAATCCTTCCAATCTAAATTTTGATTTATTTTAATAGTCATAGGCCAAGTCTAAATCTATTTTATTATAGGTCAAAGTCACTCATTTTCAATCATTAAACTTAATCTATCTAGTTGAATTCATAATAAAATATTAAGATTTACTCACTCACTCTAAGAGGTAAAACTACATCATCTTGAGGCCCTTTTGGGCTATGTAGGGAGCACTCAGATTATGTAAGGTTTTTTAGGATAACTATATTATTCCTCATGTATAATTCCCCATTTTTATTTTATCTCTATTTAATTTATTATACAATAACTAGGGTTTTAATTATATGAGTCTAATACATGTCATATCAAAACATGTAAATAATAAATAAACCCTCTCAAATAACCATTAGTGCTTGTATATAAAAATTACATACACACAATCTATTTAAACTTTATCATTTATTGATGTTTTCTATTTTTTAATAACTTGTTTAATTTTAATCCTTATAAGTACACACCTTAAAGGTTGAGATGGGTGCGTAGACAATTGATGATTTTCAAGATTGTTGGTCAACTCATCATTACCTAAAACCATTAGAAATCCTACTTATCCAAGTCCCAAATCAATCTATACCTCATTCACACATTTCCCTAAGAATTTATCCTTTAAAATATCCCCTAAATAAGAAAATATCCCATTTTCTATTAAGTCAGCTAGGTCATCTTGTTAGAAAGGAGTAAGCACACATTAAAAAACTAACTCATCCTAGTTGACTTGTTTTGAGGCCTAATAGTAACTTTTTCGAACTAACAAAATTGATTTGGTCGATCTTATTAGCTAAAATTATATAAGGGTTAAGGATTATCCATTACTATAAATACAAATCTCATTTCAATCCAATAGAGAAGAACATTAATTTTTATATCATTACAATTTATAATTCTACTAAATCTATATTTGAAGGATCCTTTTTTTAGGGTTTGTCTTGGAAAGAAGATTACTTTTATTGTGGAAGTATTAGATGAAAATTAGGATTATTTTAGCCTAGTTATAATTTCTATAGTGTGATATTTATCATCCACAAAAATCTCTTACAAAGCATCATTATCCAAGGGAGAGATTGAGACTTGACAGTTTCACCTGAGATAAGTATTCATAACTCTTGTTATTTCATTTGATAGATAGATATTTTATAAGTAATGTGTTATGGATATATAAATCCTTACTTAGATTACCTTTATGATTAAAATAGTATAGATATAGGGTTTTATTTACTTTCAATCTTTTATTTTAGGTGATCTAGGCCCTTATTTTCTTACCACTATCCCTTGATTGTTTATTTATGTTTCACCATCCCCATTTATGTCACAAGCATTGGTGAGAACTAGATCAGTTTTAATTTATATAATTAGACATAACAAAGGTTATTACATAGTGTCATTTTCCTAGAGGCTTTGGAATCCTCTCTTTTGGTGTTGTGTTGTAAGATATCCCTTGGTTAGGTTTAGTGGATCCAATTTGGTCATGCTACTGGTATAAACATGTATCGTAATGGATGTTAGTTGATTACCTTATCTAATATTGAATGTTACTAAGTCAAATAAGTTGTATATATATACCTTAATTTGTTTCATATATTTTGGTGAACCTGAAATTAATCTAACCCTAACATATTTTTAATTTTTCACTTACAATCAACTAGATTAGGTTGGTCGATCTAGTCTTAACATTCATCTATAGATTTAGGATTCATAATCAACTAGACCATGCTGGTTGATCTTGTTTGGTATTCTATTTGTAGGTTCTCTTTTCATAATAAAATATAATAGGATAGTTAATTTATTATTTAATTAGATTAGGTTATTCAATCTAGTATTAACATTCATCTGTATATTTAGGATTCATAATCAACTAGATCACACTAGTTGATCCCATTTGGTCTTTTTTTACAAGTTCTCTTTCGATAAACAATTAAATCAGGTTGGTTGATATAGTATTTATCTCTATTTTTAGGTTTTCCTTATATAGTCAACTATATTAGGTTGGTTTATCTAGTCTCTTTTTATATTTATAGGTCTATGATTTATAATCAACAAGATTAGGCTGGCCAATTTAGTTTTTTAATTTGTCTAGTAGGGTTTCATTTAAAATCTAAGTCACATTGGTCAACATAGTCTTATTTTTAGTAAATATTTTGAGCTCTACTAAATTGACCTGACTGATCCCATTACTTCTAGCTGACTTAATTTATTTTATTATGATTTTTCTTCTCTTAGCTTTCTAGCATGTTCTTTTTATTACCATCCTAATTAGCATTATTAAATCACCCATTAGTGTCTTTTTTGATATCCTCAACCCATTTATTTTGTACATTGGTGCTTTTTTCTTCCTACATTAGTTTCCCAAGAGGATAACACCTCATGGTGTAGTTAATCTAGTCCCTCATTTAGATTAATGAAATGTAACATGGTCCATATCACTCAAAATAATGATTTAGATAATCCTAACCTAAATGGTCATATTTCTAGACACTATTATTTCACCATCAAAATAAATGATACCAACATAAGGAATACTCCTATAATAAACACTCCTCTCACTAATATTTGGGCAACCCCTCCAACCAACACCAACATTCCACTGTATAACATTAATAACCAAAATACACCTATCGATATAACTCAAATTATTACTCAAATGGGTCAATAAATGAATGTTATGAAAACAACTAACAATGCTCAAATGTTCCAAATTTAAAATAATAGTTTAAAAATGGTAAGTCAATCCCTTATCATCATGCCTCAAAATAATTAGAATTTTTTCCTCCACTTATTATATATGCCAATGGAAATATCATACCTTAACCCATCATGCATAACAAAATGCTTCAACATCTTGAAAATGAAAATTTATCCCCATTCATCATATCAATTTATATTAGAAATATTTATCCAACCATTAAGTATGATAAAACTAAAAACCCTACTATCTTCCTTAAATCATTTTTAATATCTATAAGGATTGGGTTTAAAATAATGTGTTTGAATATTTGTTTGATTGGTCAGATGACTAGGTATACATATATGTGCCTTAGGATTATAATTTTGATACAAAATATGTTGTCAAAAAACATTATAGCTTGGGTTGGATATGTAGCCTTGGCTAGAAAATTGTGACTATAATAATGGGATTTGGCTCTATGGGATGTATTCATATTATTGTGTTTGGTAAGGAACGTGTTGTCTACTCATAAAACCCTACTATATAAAGGGAGCACATTATTGACTATAACCATGTTGTTGAAGGTGTTTAAATTTGGATCCATGTTGTATTTGTAATACACATTGGGTCAAAGGAAACTATTACCTAGTGCCTGGTATCTACCATAAATTGGAACCTTTTTATTGGTTGAACACTTGTCGGTTTGGTAATTTTTTGGGATTTGGAATTTTTTATTGTTCAACAAATGGCATGTTTTGACCAATAAAAACATGTTTTGGATTAGGAAATGTTTGTGATTATTGAGGTATATTGGTATGTGTTTATTGTGTCATAACATTTGTTTCCACCTATTGAGGTGGCATAGTGTGCTTCCTTTGTTGAGGTGGTAAATTGGCCTATTGTTGACTTATTTTCCCCTATTTTCACTTGAGGAAGTAGCTGGTTTAGAAGTGGAGTTTACTTGGTATGCTTGGGAAATAGGCATACATATCCCCTATTATTGTAATCCACTTGAAGTGTTGGTTAGAGGAATCTAATGTGTGTTTCTAAATGGTAAATGAGATCCACCTTGGTTTAAATTAGAATGCACTTGAATCTTATCCACTAAATTTTGAGTGAGGTCTTCCATTTGATTAGTAGTTTCTTCAGTCATTATGGGGACTTAAACATGTCACTAACTAGCTTTATTTAGCTAAAAGGGTCCATGTTTTTATTTACATGACATAAAACAACTATTTGTTACCCTTTTGATGGAGATAGATCTATAAGTGACATGTTTGAAATATCCATTACATTAAAATTATGAGATAGGTTAAGATAATTTTGGTATTCTTATTATACCTATTCTAATTGATCATCCATAGGACCTTTCAATTTTGTAAGTTCACTTTGGCTTTGTTGTAACATTTAAACTAAATCTTGATTATAACTAGTTGACACATATTTTAACTATTATATTTGAGGAACATTACTAGGGGTTATAATCAAACTAGTTAGACTTTCATGTGGGAAGTATGGTGAGAATTTGGATCCTACTTCGATGGCCCTGACTAAAATCTCATCTTTTTTCTCCAAAAAATGGTGATCAAATAAGTATGGATCGTAAATTGTCTCTATGGGTGTCATAATGTAGTAGGGATATTATTTTTGGATTTATTATACAAAACACATCACTTGATCAAGGTATTGTGTTGTTTTCTCTTATTCTTGGCTAGATAGGAAGGTGTAGTAACTAAATATTGTGCTAATGGGTTTGACCTGGGTTTAATGTATGGAATATTTTAAGGTAGATAAGGGACCATCTCATAATTTATGTTATCACCACATGGTTCTTAAATAAAAGGGTCATTAGCCATAAAGTTATCATATTTTAGATTGTACATAGTCTTGATATGTGTGTAATGAGGCATGTTTAGATCTATGACTAGGTCTTGTGAAAAAAAATATAAAATGGAAACCAACTGAGGTCTAAATGAACAACCTTTAGTCTATAAAATAGGCACAAATGGTGAAACAACTAAACTTAGCCTAATGCAAAAACAAAACAAACTTGAAACTGGTCTAACAAAAGTATTGATTTGCCCAAAGGTGTTTATAATTCATGGTAAAGGTAAAACACAAAAGCTTGAAACCACTATGGGGATAAGGTATTAATTTGAACAAAGGTAATTATAATTAGTTACAAAGGTATTTAGACAAGGTATACTAATTTTTAAGTATGTCAAAAGATAACAATAATTTATGCAAAGGTGGTTATAATTATTTAATAGTGAAAAACAAGAGTAGACTCAAAAATAAAGAACTAAAAAACAAACTAAATTAAATAAATTTACTTATATAAATTCATTAAAATGGCTCAAAAAATAATATAATTCAAAATTAATTATCTTTAGAAGACACTTGGTAATTGGCTAACCAAGACTCAGTATTTGGATTAGAAAAGACACTTTGACTATGAAACTAGGACATTTTAGAACTCAGTAAAAAAAAACTTTAAACAAATCACGTGACAAAAACTTGGCTCAAAGGACACTCAAACAAGGCATAATGACAACAATCAATAGCTAAGTATAGGTATGGGGTCCTTAGATCAAATAGGAAATCAACCCAAGAAACACAATCTAAATACAAAAGGTAGACAAACTAAGCCCAAATTAGATAAGGTTTTGGCATAAACTTGATTAGTTTAGGATTTGTAATTCAAAATATTGAATTTAAAATTTAATGCAATAAAACTTATATTTTCTAAGGTAAATGAGCTAAACCAAAATAGGTAGCATAACCACATGTTTGAAATAAAAAGTATAACAATGGTTTTGTAACTTGATTTAGAATACAAGTGGTTTAGAAAAATTTAGGTAGTGTAACAATGCACATTCAAAAAAAAGGTATGGTAATGGTTTTGGACTAAAAATCCAAGTAAAATGTTTGATATGAAACATGAAGCATAATGATGCCCCATTTAAACAAGTGACACAAGTAGTTTTGAAATAAAACTCTAAGGTAAAAGAGTGAAATAGAATGGGAAGATTAATACATCATACATTAAAATTGTGTGAAAATGCATGATGGTTTTGGACTTGTTTCAATTTGACAACAAAAAAAATTAATTTTAGTCTCAAACATACATGTAAATCAAAGAAAATAGAAATAACACTAATGGATCATCCTATCCATAAAATCGACAAGGGTGTGCAAAACTTCTACCAAAGTTTATGTCAATATACTAAAGCTCAAAAGGAATTTTTAATCCAAAAATTAAAGAATAGGTTTAGGTAAAGTTTTTAATCCCCTCTCTATCTGTCAATAATTGGTATGTGGCACAAATTTAGAGTGATGAACACTCATAATTTGGCAAGACATTATGCAACAAATGGGTCTGACTAAAATCTATAAGTTTTGAAATACACTAAAGGGTCCTAAATTTGGATAACCTAAGGTAACATCATGTCAATTAGGTTCAAACTCACTAACTTAGTATGCAAGGGTCTATTCCTTTGCACAATGACTTCAACCATGTATTTCTTAATGAAGTTTGATGTTTATCATGAATTGACATGGGTTTTCATTAGGATTGGAAAGGCTAACCACTCAGGACCCAAATAATCCTAGTATCATGTGACCAATTTATATACCCCATAATATACTAGGGTTGGTACAATCCTGGGTGATGAAACCCCTAATCAACACATCATAAATAACTTATGAGAAGGTGATGAACTCCAACCCAAAATCCAAATGAAAGAAAATAAATAAATGAAATTTGAAAAGATTTTAGAGGTCATTTTTGGGTCATCCAAGCCACTCAGAGCTTGGGGAGATCATACATGAAATTATTCCTAATGATATTAAACAAACAATGCAATAAACCAAGAGGTTTTGGTCACTCGAGTTCTCTATAGGGGATAGGGGAGAGCATACTTGCAATTTTTTTGGTTTTTCACAAACAAATAATTTAATCCAAGAACTTTGAAACTAGATAATAAATAAAGAACAAACAAAAAGATTTAAAAAAAAAACTTAAGATCTCTAACTAAAGTGGTCATTCTTTTTAAAAGCATAAACTCAAATGTGAATGAAATTTTGGCACCTTGGCCTTGCTTGATTTTGTTAAAAACTTTGAAATACTAAAACATAAGTTTTGTTAGGTTAATTTTAAGAATTAAAATGAAAGTGCTTATGAGATTTATAAGTTTTTAGACCTATCTTTCTCAACTTTAGTTCCTATAAAACATTATGAACTTCTCTTGTCTTTAGGCCAAAAATAAAATCAATAAACAACATTCCATTTTTAGCTCTCAGGTTTCTTAAAACACAATGTGAAGTCACCATTTCTACAATAGAGAAAAACCTTTGAATTTAGTGAAGTTTTTTTCTCTATAGAACACACATAGATAGAATCTATATTTTTTTGAATTCACCATTAAATAAGTTGAAATCACCAACTTGATCTAGCAAATTTTCCATTACAAGCTAAAATTAGGCAAAGTCATTGAAATCAAATACAAGTATACGTATTGAATCAATTATTTAGAAGGGTCATTGTCATTACTTTCACTTGTCAATGATGTTGTTTATTAGGTTGAAGCTAACATTTCAAATTCATTATTTCTTCATAAATAAATATCATAAATAGAGGATGGAAATATAAAATCCTATATTACATAGTTTGAAGTTATTGATTATAGAAAAATTAGAATAATGGTATTTTAAAGCATAAAAATCTAAATTTAAATAATTTAATGTTATTTTTTATGAAAACTAAAGGTTTTAAATCATTCTTCTTGTCCATATAGATGTGTGGTCCCACTAAGCATGCCATTAGGTATCTTAGGATTCTAAAGAACACATAAATATTGATTAGTTATTTTTTATTAAAGATAATAAAAATCCTTGCATAAAAATATAATAAAACTAAACACTCTTGAATAATAAATAGGGGGAGAATAACATAATCAACAAGATCACAAAATACAGATAAAAACACATAATAATTTTACATATTTTTCAAAGTTGATGTCCAATTGATGGTATAAAGATGTTTATGACTAGTCTATGACATTATAGACTCTTGTCAATGCTTATCCATGTTGGTATCACTATTTCAATTGTAACTTGTGACTTTGATTTGATTTTCCTTGGCTTGGAATAAAATGGGCATTATAGCACTACTTTTAATGGCTTCTTGAAGTATTCTTATAGAATAACCTTACAAGAAAAATCTTGTTTGGGTAGAGTGAGGGCGCTTGTATTTACAACTCTAAGAACTAACTCTAATCCTAGGGAGGTTATATTTTATTATAACTTTATTTGAGTATAAAATAACTTAGTTTGAGTTAGGCTAACCTTGATTTAGGTTAAAGTACTCATAAAGTCTTGAAACCTCATTTTTAGATATTTATAAGTCATGACAACTCACTTTATATACTTTTGAGGTTGTGACTCACCTTTTTTAATATTTAGGAATTAATAAATTACTTTATTATCTCCTTTGACCTTTGAATTCATTATTGGCTAAAAATTTATTTTTAGATAAATGAAATTTACTAATTCAACTTGGAATTTTTGTTTAGACAAGTTAATTAAAATTTGTAATTTTAATTAATATTGCTTAGTTATTTTTGCCTTTTGGAAATTATTTTAAATGTTTTGAATTAAAATCTCAATAGGCCAAGAATGTTAAATTACTAGGTCATAATTTAACTAGGTTAAAACCAAACTAGTTTATTGGTACATATCGAGTAATACCCCAAACAATCAAGCCTCATTACATTTTTGAAAAATTACATCTCTTATGTAGACACCTAAAAGTGGTCGTGACTGGATTTTGACTATACTTTAGGTTGATTCATACCAATAATTAAAAATTAAGCCTATGAATCACTAAACATCACAAATTTGCTTGTACATCATTCATCAAAGCTTCAAATCATGTTGAGACATCCTTAATTGGGGTATTCTATCACATGCAATAATAATCTCTCACATATTCATCCCTAATCACTTTGTGGCATCACAATTGTCAATTTGGCCTATGAACCTATTAAGTGGGGCACTTGCACACTTAAATCAAATCTTAAAAGATCTAAATTTCTAATCAAAATTAATTAACAATCTAGATCAAATTAAATGCCTAGTTGAATTATCCATTTGAAATTAATGAATATTTAAAAAAGGAAATTCAAAAATTCAAAATATCCTAGTCTTTCATCATTACCTTATAAGTTGTCAATCTCTTTAAAAATATCCTAAAATATATCATTTTGAGAGCCATGCCTAGTAATTTCAAATCATAATTAAATGACAACTATTAACTCTACTAAGGTTATATTATACTTACCTAGGTTTAATTTGAACCCATTCTAATCTTCAACTCAACCCTAACTCACCTTGGGTGAGAGTTAATTTTAAAGGCTATAAATATAAGGACATGCGTCTTCATTTATAAGCTCTCATAATCGAAAGTTATAATGCTAATTTGGAGATAGACAAGCTTTACAATAGTGTTATAATGCCAAAATGTCAATCCAAAAAAATCATAATCCACATCAAATCCAATGGTTCCAAGGAAAGAAGGATCCAATAAGCTTCATTTACCAAAGACTTCTTGAAGCACAAGTTGATCAAGCCACTCAACAAAGCATTTGGAACTCCCAAGGAAGGTAAAAGAGTCATTATCTTTTATGTTTTAGTTTTGATTTCATCTAGCTTTTATTACTAAGCTCTCCCTTATATCTAGGCTAAGAGTGTAAGTGTTAGTGTGTTTATTTGATTTTTTGTTGCTTGAACTAACACTATACTAACCTCCCTTTTTGGATTCCTATGATAACACCTTACATGGATGAAATTAGGCAATTCAGGTGATTTCTAGGCTTAGGTTATTTTGTGTAAATTGAACTGAATCTTGGTTTAGGCATGAAAGTGGCCAAAATTGAGTGTGTATAATTATAATTATATCCTAACAGTTTAGTGTGATGTGTACTTGATTGGTCTTATTCCCTCCCTAGTGGATCTCTCAATACTTATGTAAAATTAGAAGAAGATTTATTAATCTAATATATTCAAAATAATTAACCTAGGATCACTTATGAGTGGTTACCTTTTCTACATCAATAAAAATATGAGAAAATTTGATATTACATTTTATGAATTAAAATTTGTATGCGTCAATTAATTTACCAACCAACTAACTTGGAAGTTCAATATATTTTTTATAGAGGTTTAACCTATCCATTAAAAGACAACTACTCTATCATACTTGTGATTAATTTCTAGCCCTTTGTAATGAGGTATTGGTGCTAGAATAAGAAATGGGTCTTGTTCAAGTATCAAACAATATGAATAAGGACACTGAGTTACATATTGAAAATCCATAAAATGAAGTCTAATAAAAAAACATCGATGCATACATTCCTAATCAAGTAAAAGAATTAAATTACAAAGTCTCTTCTTAAAGTTTATTCCATAAATAACTCCCTAATAAAAGGCACACCTTTATTTTCATAATCCATTGCATAATGGCGAATTTATATTGAAACAAGTCAAAGTTCTACATAAAGGCAAAGAATCCCTTCCAAAATTTTCTAAGCATACTTGTTTCTCTACATCAAATAAGGTACAACAACTCATATTTCATTTCAATGATATCCCACATGTTATTTTAAATACATTACTAGATGAAAGGTTAATCAAAATATGCCCTAATTATTATTGACCTCCTCATTGATAGGAAAAAAATAAGGTTCAACCATTTTTTACTTATCATGTCATTAATGCACATAGTGATAATGATTGTTATGTGTATTCTTATAAATAAATGAATAATCCTATTTCAAAAAAAATATTATAAGCTAATCAAGTCTTCATCTTTATATTCTAAATTTCTAAATGTTAAACTCAATATTTTTCAAAAACTTCACCAACAAGATACAATGGCTTCAAATGATTTTATTAATGACAAACCTCAAGCTAATAGTGCCATTGATACTTTTAAAATTAAAAATATAAAAAATAAATAAAATATTAACATAAGTGGTTACTAAGGTATGAAAATATAAAAATCAAAATATGCGTACACAAATATGGATTCCTAATTCATACTAGTTGTAAATTGAGCATTAAAAAATACATATGCATAAGAACCAACTATTACATACAATAAATACAATAGAAACTAATTATTCTACATTCATTTTCCCATCAAGTTATCAATTTACTTAATTTTTAATGCTCAAAATTCTAAAAATAGATAACATGAACTAATAATAAATATATCAATTTACATAATTCAAGCATACACAAACAAAATTATCAAATACATATTAAAATATAAAATTTCGAGCATTCTTCTAACCCTTGGATTTTTATTATAGGTAATTTACCTCTTCACTTTTAAACTAATTCAAATGATTAAAAATAACTATCCTACCAAGTATTCAAGGCACATTATCCATGGCAATCCACTTGCTTATTATTGTGGATCTATCAAGTTATGACTTCTTTTGCACTTCATGATCACATATATGTACTCCTAAATTATCCATGAGTAAACATAGTCTCTTTCCCATTATAGGCATGATCATTCATATCTATAACAAACATTTGTGTTAAATTTCTATTAGTTTTTCATAATACATTGCGGTCACATTATTTGCCTTCATTTTTACCAGACTAGGCTTTAACACCTTGTTGTAGGTTGTTCAAATTCCTTATATCTATTTTATTTTAAACCCTTAATTTTTGGTAATTTATAACTCTCTTAAGTTCAAATATTTCAAAAAATTTAAATGCATTCAAATATTTCAAAAAATCAAAAAAATAATTGTCTCAAAATTTTCAAAGGAAAAAAATCATATATGTTAAACATTGAAAACAATCAAAATATTTTTAAAAATTCATATTTAGGACCTATTGGATTTTTTGGCCCACATATAAAGCTTTTTCATGGATTGATGGAATGAGTGGACCAAAGGTTTGAAATAGGTTTAGAGTTACAAAGAGGGGGATCCAAGTAGGTTCTCATATGTTTTAAGCATTTAGGAGCATGGAACAGGTTTCACAAATCTTAAGAATCTATCAAAAATTTGAAAGATTGATCAAAGAATGAATTTGACAAAGTTTAAGGACCAAACCCTCACAAGGATGTCCTGTAGAGATGAGTAGATGAGATTATTTGAAAAAAAAATATATTCACTCAAGAATCCCCACAAGATAAATGATTGTAACACCATGGAGCTCTTAATTCCTAGATCATATACTAAAAATTTCATGCCCATTCAAATTCTCTAGCTCAAGTTATAAGCATTCAAAGTTGAAATTGTAGAATGGAATGTTTGTGCTAATATCAAATAGCTTCATAAAATGATCATTTGGATTTAAAAAAATCCTAAGACATCTGCATAAACATTAAATGCATTTTCACAAACATAACATGATGGTCACATGGAAATCAAAATAAAACTCAATAATGATCCATTAGATATTAAATTTGATGGTCATGTGAACATCAATGATAGTTTCAAAGACATTAAATGATGGGTGCACAGATGCCAATTTTAATCTCATGAAGTAGCCATTAGATTTTAAGCAATAGGTCCTAGTAAATCTAATGTTTTCCATATAATCATATCAATAAGATCAATGACACACAAGCAATTCAAAAGTTTAAGGAGCTTAGAGGCTAGCACATGGCACAAGAATGAAAGTATATAGACTGAAAACATATCCTAAGTACAAACATAGGACTACCAAGTGGCACTATCTTAGATAGAGTTGATAAGTCAAGGATAGATTCAAGGGATTACATTAACTCATACCATGGAGATTAGATGGTGTGATCAAAGGTTGATGAGTCAATGATCTGAGTCATAGTTGACATAAAATTAAATAAAGGTAAGCTTGAGATTTTCAATGAAAGTTGACAAAGCAATGTTGGACTTGGGTAAAACAAATACAAAAGGGACCAAGCTCAAATATGACCTGAGTTGGACCAAAATATATATTTTAGAGATTGACCCTACCATTAAAAGCCTTTGAAAGATAGAATAGGTCATTTTAGACCTATTTGGATAAAGAAAGAAGTTATGCATTCTATAGGTCTATAGTGACTATAGGAAAAAAATAATAATCTAGATTAGTTTTCCATCTATAGAATAGACTTATGATCTAGATATAGAGATAGAGAATATATGTGATTAAGATAAAGGGTCTCATCTATAAACATGGATCTATCATCAATAGAGTAGGTACTAAACACCATTCATGGCATGGCTCTATCATTTTCAAGATTTAAGGATTTAATCCTCATGAACAAGTCAAGTGGGCTTAATGTCCTAAGGTGGAAAACTAGTGGTTGAAGAAGTTAAGATCATTGATTCCACTCAAAAATAGTTTGTCATCATGTATAAAAAACCCTTGTCTTCTAGTGGGATCTCTCATCTAATAAAATGAGATCAAAGGTTATTGTAGTAAGAAAAGTCTAGTTAGTTGGAAGAAGACATGTATGCAAAAATTAATTAATGAGCTACCACCACATGACTAGTATTAATTTCTCCACTCTCCTATGTATCATTATCATCTCTCTCTCTCTCTCTCCTTTTATACTATAAATAGAGGATTTGGAGCCTAAAAAATGATCCCTCTATTCCCTCTCTTGGGCATGACTAGACTCTACCAAGATTGAGCTTGTAACCTCTTGGAATGAATACAAGACTTTGTTTTATATTTCATTATGTTATTCTAGTGTGTTTATATCAGATGATTTGCATATGTGGTAGAACTTTCTCTCTTATCAAGACTTGATCTCAACTACTTAGTAGTTGATCTTGTTATGTAGGTCATGTTTAGTGTTCAAATATCTTTTGATTGAGGTTTGCATGTGGATAATTTGATGTTAGTGTCTTGCATTAGACCTCTCCATCACTTCCCTCATGTTTTTATCATTTGGTGAACCTCTACATGAAATATTGATGCACGACAGACACTTGAAGTCTTGGATCTAGTCTTTTTCTTATCTCATTAGTGTTTAATAGCAACTCAAATGGAGTGGATAAAACATATTTTAGGTGCATCACCATTTTTAACTTAGGTTTCCATTTCAATTTATCTCTCTCTCTCCATTTTTCTTGGTTAGTAGTAGGTTTTAGTAGTGGAAATGAGCTAAAATGATGCATTTGAGAAGCTAGTCTTATTAAAAATCCTAGAGGTTTGATCCCATTATAGGATACCCATAGCTTGGGTTCAATCCCATATTGAGGTAGATTTGGGAATAGGACCTGAACAATCCCTTGCCCATCTATGATGAAATCTAGATCTCTAATAATTAAAGCATGCCTGATGGGACAAAGGTCTAAAATAGTGGGAAGATCTTGGTGTGTCTTTCCTCTGATCAAATTTTAGAAGCAAGAAGTTAGCACTAATGGTGACTCTGAATCAAGGCTTATGGCTATGAATAGACTAGGTATGTCTTAATGAAATTTCTTATTATTTCTTGTATTTCATTTGACATATGAATTTGTTATGGAAAACCATTGTTTCCTATCCCTAGTATACCTCTTTTGATTCCAAGTCTTCATCAAACTATACCTATCCCTCTTCAAGAGATTGAAAATGTGTCATGTTAGAAGCTACCTCATGTCATTGACCCTAACTATGTCATACCCTCTCTTATGAAACCACCCTCTCCCACACCCATTTAGGAAATGAAGAAGGTGTCCAATCCTTATGCTTTCCTCTCATGGAAATCAATCAAGGAGGGTACAATGAATAAAAGTTAGGTGCTAACTAAGGTGGTCTAGAAACTAGCCCAAGAAAAAGAGGTGTTAGCTAAACTAAATGATTTTACCTTACCAAAGTTTCAATACTTTCCCTCCCTTCCCCAAGAACCACATAAAAGACCCTTCAAGGTCCCTAGTTGGAATGAAACTCTCCTAAGATGCAAGAAAGATGAAAATTTTCACCCTCCCACCATCTCCTTTATGGAGGAAGAGCCTATCCTAAAGAGAATAGAGGAGGAGCTTGTAGTTAAAGTTCAACCTGTCTTTGATGGAGAGACCATGATAAGGATTCCACTTCATTCAAGAGAGGATAAGTCAAGTTTTGATTAGACTTCTTGGCATCATTTTGATGAATTAGATCCTAAAGGCAAAATTGATGCTTTCATATTTAAGAAAATGGGCATTCAGGATGTAGTTGAGAGAAAGGAGGTTTTTGATTGGTCCTAAGAGCTTTTTTTTATATGGTTAAAGATGAAGATGACTAACATGTAGAGATTAACATAGTTAATCAATCAAATAATTATATTGGAGAGGTTATGAATGAGCAAGAAGAAGAAAAGGAGGGTTATGATGAATTATGGAAATAGTTATACCATGACTTAATGGACTAGGTAGAGGTTCTAAACTAGCCTATGCCTCCTCTAGAGCATGAAGAAGAACTTGTCAATCAAGTTGAAGAGTCTGACCAGTGTCAAGATGAATTATTAACTGATGGAAGTATTAGTGTCTTCAATAATGAATAATAATGGTTAGAGCCACAAGAACATGACATTTTGGGCCTTAGGTGGATTGATGAGATACTATATGGATCCTTTCAAAGCAAGCAAGTCAAAGATGGTGTTGAAGTTGGAATTATCTTAGATGACCAAGAGGAAGCTTCCTTTTGGGATGAGTTAGATATTTTCTACCTAAGCCTAGACAATCAACCAAGCACCAGTTCAAAAGAGCCACTACATGTGTTTATTTTAGAGTATAAAATTGATCCATCAGATGAGGAGGTTGAAGGAGACCCTATAGTCCAATTTTGAGAAAACCTTGAATAAATAGACCAATACATCTACATTGGAGACATGTTTGTCCCATTTCATCCTCTTGAGATCATGAAAAATGAGTCATCAATTAGGCATCTCAGCTCACATTTCATGAGATCTCAAAATCAAGGTTTTTTCCATCTTGATCCATCACAAGTAAGTAATGCTAAATATTTTCCATTTGATATAATTGGAAGACATTTGTAAATTACAGCCTTGCATATATTAGAGTAGTTTTTTTTAATTTTTTATAAGTGTCTATGTGCACATTTATTTAGTAGATTTTTTGTTCTTCCTTTCCTATAAGTTCCTATGTGCACTTGCCTTTGTTTGTTTTATCCGTTTTGATCCATGTTTGTTTCAAGAGAGATTAGAGCAAGATTAGTAGCCAATGTTAGATCCAGGTCAATATGTTGAAATAGAGAGGAGACTCCATGCCCAATAGACTAAATTAGGCATGGTATGGGTTATTTTACATAGATAGGCATGAACCCCTATAAGTCAACAAAGATGTTGGCCATTTTGGCACACATATAAAGATTTTGCATAGATTGATGGAATGAGTGGACCAAAGGTTTGAAATATGTCTAGAGTTACAAAGATGTGGATCTAAGAAGGTTATCATATGTTATGAGCATTCAAGAGAATAGACCAAGTTGCACAGATCTTAAGAATCTATCAAAATTTTGAAATATTGATCAAAAGATGAATTTGGTGAATTTTAAGGACCAGACCATCACTAGGACCTCATATGGAGATGAGTAGACTAGCTTATTTGAATTGTTTGAAAAAAATTTATCTTCACTCAGGAAGCCCTATAAGCCAAAGGATTGTAGTGCCATGGAGTTCTTTGTTCCTAGATCATATCCTAAAAATGTCATTCTCACATGAGTTCTCTATATCAAGTTATAATCATTCAAATTTGAACTTGTAGAATGGAACATTTGTGCTAATGTCAAATTTCAGATTCATAAAATGACCCTTTATATTTAAAAAATCCTAATAAATTCATGCAAATGTCAAAGATGTTCATGAAAATATCAAATTATGGTCATCCAAACATAAAAATAAAACTCAACAATGATCCATTGGAGCTTAAATTTAATGGTTACATAAAAGTTAATGAAATTCATATGGATGTCAAATGATGGGTGCATGGACATCAATTTTAAGCTCATGCAGTAGTTATTAAATTTCAAATATTGGGTCCTATAAAATATAATGGTTGACATCTAATCATACCAATTAGA
Source organism: Torreya grandis (assembly GCA_037957365.1). Taxonomy (NCBI): domain Eukaryota; kingdom Viridiplantae; phylum Streptophyta; class Pinopsida; order Cupressales; family Taxaceae; genus Torreya; species Torreya grandis. The sequence continues at coordinate 408,664 of JARHVA010002656.1, forward strand.
TCAATAATATGAAAGCAAGTCAAAAGGTCAAGGAGCTTAAAGGATACCATGTGGCACAAGAGTAGAATCATATAGACTAATAGTGGATCTTAAGTGTAAATGTGGGATTACCAAGTGGCATCATCTTGGATAGATTTGACAATTCAAAGATATATCCAAGGGCTCACATTGACTTGTACCATGGAGATTATATGGTGAGAGCAAAGGTTGATTAGTCAATTATTCAAGTCATGGTTGACAACCAATTAAACAAAGGCAAGCCCAAGATTTTTGACAAAAGTCAACAAAGCAATGTTGGACCTAGGAAAAATAAATATAAAAGGGACCGAGATTAAATATGACCTAAGCTAGAATAAAATAGATATTTCAAAGAATTAGCCCCACCATTAAAATCTCTATAAAGAGAGAATGGGTATTTTTAGACCTATTTAGATCAAGAAAGATGCTATGCAATCTATAGGTCTACATCGACATAATGACTATAATAAAATCAATAATCTTAAATTGGTTTTCCATCTATAGAATAGACCTATGATCTAGATATGGAGATAGAGAAGATATTTAATTAATGCAAAGGGTCTCATCTATCAATGTGGATCTATCATCTACAAAGTAAATACTAACCACCATTAATGACATGGCTCTTTTAGTTTCAAGATTTCAGGATTTAATCCTCATGAAAAAGTCAAGTGGGATTAGGGTCCCAAGGTGGCAAAATAGTGGTTGAAGAAGTTAAGAGCATTGATTTTGCTCAAATAGACTTTATCATCATATAAAACAAACCCTTGTCTTCTAATGGGATCTCTCAGCCAATGAAAGGATCTTGAAGGTTATTGGAGAAAGAAAAGGCTAGTTAGTTAGAATAAGACATGTATGCAGAAAGCAATCAATGAGTTCTCACCACATGACTAGGATTCATTTCTCAGCTATCATACGCATTGTTCCCATATCTCTCTTTCCTTTTTTACTATAAATAGAGGCTTTAGAGCCTAAAAAATTATCCCTTTATTCCCTCTCTTGGGCATGACTATAATCTACCAAGATTAAGCTTATAGCCTCTTGGAATGAATACAAGACTTTGTTTTGAATTTCATTATGTTAATCTAGTGTGTTTATATTAGATGATTTGCATATGTGGTAGAGATTTTTCTCTTGTCAAGTCTTGATCTCACCTAGTTAGTAATTGATCTTGTTATGTAGGTCATGTTTAGTGTTTAAATATCTTATGATTGAGGCTTGTATATGGATACATTGACTAGTTAGTGTCTTGCATTAGACCTTTCCATCACTTCCCTCATTTTTTGATCATTTGGTGAACCTCTATATGAAATAATGATGCATGAAAAATACTTGGAGTTATATATCTAGTATTTTGATTTTCTCATGAGTGTTTAATAAGAGCTCAAATGGAGTAGATCAACCATATTTTAGGTGCATCATCATTGTTATCTTAAGTTTCCCTTTCAAGTTATCTCTCTCTCCCTTTTCCCTAGTAATTAATAGGTTTTAGTAGTGGAAATGACCTAAAATGATGCATCTAAAGAGTTAGCCTCATTAAAAATCCTAGAGGTCTAACCCCATTATAGGATACCCATAGCCTAGGTTTAGTCCCATGTTGAGTTAGATTTAGGCAGAGGACCTAAACAATCCCTTACCCAACTAGGGTGAAATCTAAACCTCCAACAAGAATTAAAAGTATTTTTAAATGTTACTATCTTACTTATTTACACATTTTATTTATTTCATGTTAATTATATATCATATTTCAATTTTTAATATGCAATGATTTTCATGATGTATGTGATTGTGATATAGGACATACTATTACATCATTTTTTGATGTTGGGATTCCCTTTTACCCAGTAGCCTTATTAATTTAGGGGCATATCTTTTTTTCTATGAACACTTCAAGAGGTTGTACCTATCCACAACCTCTATACCATTTAGAACTACATACCATAAAAATGGTTAACTTATCACTCATACTTTATATTGTATTTTATGGATGTGTTATTTTTTAAAAATAAAAATTGGTACCTATGATTGATGTAGACTAGTCTCATTTTCTTTATGCTTCTTATTTATTTTAATACATGATATATTAGGACTTGTTTGATTATTATATGATGACCTTATCCTTGTGTGTGTAATATATACATGTTATTACTTTTATATCATCCTCATGCCATTTGTGTGTGGACAGTGACCTTGTGTGTCTATGTAACATTTACATGTTCCTTATATGTGGCCTTTCATACATATGTGTGACATTATAAAAAAATTGTGTGGCATTGTATCATATTAGTTAAATGTTCATTTCTTGTTACTATGGTGTCATGATTCATATCTTGCATTTTTTCTATGTGATTCAATGATATATCTATCTAACACATGTTTTGTATGAAATTCAATGTTATATTCAATATTATGATTCAATACATATAAAATTTTCATATACTACTACATGATTGTTGACGCTGGAAAGTGCACCCTGCGGCAGGAAAATGGATTCCTGCCCTCTCCCTGCAACATGAAAACCCCTCTCTCGCCTATGGGACAGCGAAGCAGGAGAGAAGAGTCTCTAGATATGGGCTAGTTCCCTCTGATGTATCTTGTTTGTTTCAGGTAGCGCAAAATATAGGTATATAGGTATACTGGGGGGATGAAAAGAGATAGAGAAAAAGCATGAAAACAAACAGCCTACTCTAAAAGAGGTGATACACCAAAAATAGGTTGACCTTCCACATCCACACTCAGGATCAGGGAAAAACATACATACACTCAGATCTGGCAGAAAAGACCAGGTCTCTGGGATGACAGGGAGGTTCTTATGGAAAGCACAAGAAATAGGGACTCACCAAGGTGCTGAGAAATACACACTATAAGTGACCTCACCTGTTTTATACCTCCAAAACAAAACTCTACTCCTGGCAGTAGCAGACAGTGGCACTTTGTAGATCGCAGGTTTGCTGGTGTTGAACCTGTGAGAGCATCAAGAGACAATGACTGGACACAGATTAACATTCAATGCATACATAGAAAGATCCATCTAAATAGAGGTAAAACTGTCTTTTATTGATTCAAGTGGAAAATTTAGAGAGCAGTGCTCTTTACAAAAGTGGGGAAGATCCTGATAAATGAACAAGTCTGCTCATTTATAGGGAAAAGCCAAGAGGAGTCTCATTGGAAAGAGTGAAAAAACACTATTGATGATGTCATAAGTCTGCCAAGACCATGCTTGTTGCCTTGTTTTGCGTGTTGGTCTTCTCCTCCGATGGCTGGGTGGGTTTTTTCCTGTGTTTTGCAAGTGTTTTTTGCTACCTCATGTTGTGGGCAGCGAATTTGCCACCCGCTACAGTGGATTGCATGTAGGACTTCTGTCGATGTCAGTCGATAATCTGTCGACCATAGCAATTTTGCCAATGTCAGTCTATTTAAGCTGCTGACAGTGGAAATTTTGTTGACGTCAGTCGATGTTAATGGCCTCTTTTTCTCTGTCGGCGTTGTGGGCAGTGATTTTGCCACCCTCTGCATTGCACGTAGGGGGTCTCTTTTTACCCGCCTGTGTTGTGGGCAGTGATTCTACCACCCTCTGCATTTTTTCTACCCTTCCTTTTTTACTAAGTGTTGAATACCCCAGTTTTTCTCTTCTTCTTGTGAACATTTAAAGACTCTGCCTCTTGCTACTGTGAATGCCAACGAACTATGCCAATGAACCAATGCTCTGAAATGGAGCTGTCAAACCCTGAAGGTGAACCTTGCAACCCGAAATGACTGGCCATGCAAAGCAGGTGTAAGAGGTGACCGGGATTTTACCTGAGGGGCAAAATTAGGTCAACAAATTGGCGACTCATAGGGTAAGCGTGCCTACTATGCTTAGAACCCAGTTGCCTCTGAATATCCATTGGGTGTGGAGTCAGATGGTAACTTTGAAGAGAGTTCACAATATCTTTGAAGATCCCAGAATCAAAATACATAGAATTTACCCCCACAAATGAAGGAAAACACACAAGCCTAAAAACAACTAACTGTGCAACTACACTTAGGGAAAACAGGGAAAACAACTGAAAGCAAACTATTATATACAGTTAACCAGAAATGTTTGCATCCCTCCTGGATCAAAAGGAAATTTCTTAAGTCCCCTTCCTGGCAAAGAGACTTATCATGACAGGCAAGTAGCTAAAAGAAAATGAGATTTGGTGACTTGCTCTTCCTACCTGTCACCTGAGTTGACTGGGAACCGAGGGGATTGAAATCGAACATGCCTCCAATATATATGTATTCTAATTGACCCTGGAGGCCTATTAAATGCTGGTCCCTAAAATTGGTGCCCCTCACCAAGAAATCAATTTTTGTCGGTTCATCACCGTAAGCCTTCTGATCTGCACAATTCTTCTGCAATGTATTATGGTCTGACTTGTTTCCCTCTGCTTCCTCTTGACCTTCTTGAAGAAGGGTGAATGTGGTAATGCCTAATAGGGGCTCAAAAAATGATTGTTCATCCCATAGAACATCACTTATCTGTTTAAAGTTCAGTTCTTCAAGGCATTACTCCATGAAGACAGACTTCTCCTTTTCCTCTTTATTGATCAGGCTCTCTAGATTTTCAAGAATATTCTCCTGATCCTCCCCTAACACAAGTTCTTCAATGTAGTCATCCTCATCAAAACAACAAGGAATTTCATCAAACAGAGGAGGAGAGAGCTTACCATGCATTTGTTCCTCTTTAAATTGCTGGAACATCTACATATACGTAAGGCCTGCATCTTCTCCACTGCTGATAAGGTCTCCACAAGGGGCATCAATGATGATTTATTCTTCGTTGTTGCTCATGACAACCTCTGGAAGGACTGTAGATTGGATCTTTTGTTCCTCTCCTGCCTCTTGCAAAATAGGGTCTTCCTCAAGAAGGGACAAAGTGGAGAAAACATGTGGAAGAGGGAACAGTCCTTGAGTTAGAATCGAATGATTCTCCTCCCTCCATTTGGTCAACACTTCGTCAATATCAGGGGCGGCCTGATAACTCTCTTGGAAATGTGTAAGTGGGGTGTGTTCAGACATAGAATGTGCTATTTGGTCTGAACCGTCCACCACACATTACCTGAGGAAACTCTCTCTAGACTCCAACTCTACAATTCTCCTACTCAGATCTTCTTGAAAAAACTTTTCCTGGAGGCCACCAGCATCATCATAGGTAGGCACAGCTTCAGCTTCTTCAAGGTTTTGAGAAAAACCTTGCTCTTCTTCCTCTTTGCTGCCCCATGATTCCATTGTCTTCCCCCAATTTAGGATCTCTGAATTCAAAATTTGCTCCTGTGAACAGGCAGCAACTTTGTTTTCCATAAGGCCCTGAGGCTCTTCCACAAGGTCTGGAAATTTTAACTCTCTTTCAAGGAGAAGCTTCATCATAGCCTCTAAGTCTTCAATTTGTTTGGCTAGGTTTTCCTAGAAGAGTCTTTCTTGGAGGTGGCTAGCATGATCCTCTCCAAAGCTCTGAGCTGGTCCTTGGCATTCTTTCCTCCAACTTGGAATTTGCACATCATGCTAGAAAACTTGGGGAGGCTGAGGAATGCAAGGAAAACACTGTTGGTGCATTGGAGGAGCCTCTAGAAGAGGGACGTGCTGGCTGGTGGTATTATTTTTGATGGAAGATTCCTGATCTAAGGAGTTGAAAAGATTGATCTCCATGGGAGGTTGCTCTGATACCCTCTGGTGTTGGAAAGCCAGGCACACAGGATTGGGAGCAACTGTATTTGATGAGTTGGAGTGAGCAAGTGCAATTTGATAAAATGGATTTGGTGCAAAAGAGGGGGTTTTTTTCAGGGTAGGAGGGGGCACGCAAGGTTGGTTGCCTTGAATAGATAGATTTCTCCATTTTCTTACCTCCTCCTTCATTGACTACAAGGTTTGTGTTTGCCTAGATAAGCACTCCTCTTTATACATCAGCTCCTGCTGATACTTATACTGCTCTTCTAGCCTATCGATTTCCATTGTCTGTCTCTCAAATTCCAACGCCATCTCCCTTATAGTTTCAAGGAAACTAGGAGAGCCACTTGAGGGGATTCCATAAATATTTTGAGTCTGATTGATATTATATGAAGGAGAACAAAATCCATGATTTTTTGCAAAAGAAGTATACATACAATAAATGGATGATTCTTGATGGCACCAGGCTACTTAACCAGCAGATTTACTTCAGAGTCACCAGATGCTGAAGAAACTTGATTTGTTGTAACAGGACCAGCATCAGCCCTAAAACTTTATTGCATTAGAAAACTTGAGGTCCCATCGGGCGTGCCAAAACTATTGACATGCACGGTGTCGTATTGGTGGTTCCTCTACTGTAACAGGATCAATGAGTAACCCTGCAAATTTTTTGATTAAAAACTTGGAGTCCCACCAGGCGTGCCAAAATTGTTGATGCTGGAAAGTGCACCCTGTAGTAGGAAAATGGATTCTTTCCCTCTCTCTACAACATGGAAACCCCTCTCTCGCCTATGGGACGGTGAAGCAGGAGAGGAGAGTCTCTATATATGGGCTAGTTCCCTCTGATGTATCTTGTTTGTTTTAGGTAGCATAAAATATAGGTATATAGGTATACTGGGGGGGATGAAAAGAGATAGAGAAAAAGCATGAAAATAAATAGCCTACTCTAAAAGAGGTGATACACCAAAAATAGGTTGACCTTCCACATCCACACTCAGGATCAGGGAAAAACATACATACACTCAGATCTGGTAGAAAAGACCAGGTCTCTGGGATGACAGGGAGGTTCTTATGGAAAGCACAAGAAACAGGGACTCACCAAGGTGCTAAGAAATACACACTATAAGTGACCTCACCTATTTTATACCTCCAAAACAAAACTCTACTCCTGGCAGCAGCAGATAGTGGCACTTTGTAGATCACAGGTTTGCTGGTGTTGAACCTGTGAGAGCATCAAGAGACAATGACTGGACACAGATTAACATTCAATGCATACATAGAAAGATCCATCCAAATATAGGTAAAACTGTCTTTTATTGATTTAGGTGGAAAATTTGGAGAGCAGTGCTCTTTACAAAAGTGGGGAAGATCCTGATAAATGAACAAGTCTGCTCATTTATAGGGAAAAGCCAAGAGGAGTCTCATTGGAAAAAGTGAAAAAACACTATTGATGATGTCATAAGTCTGCCAAGACCATGCTTGTTGCCTCGTTTTGTGTGTTGGTCTTCTCCTCCGATGGCTGGGTGGGTTTTTTCCTGTGTTCTGCAAGTGTTTTTTGCTGCCTCATGTTGTGGGCAGCAAATTTGCCACCCGCTGCAGTGGATTCCATGTAGGACTTCTACCGACGTCAGTCGATAATCTGCCAACCGTAGCAATTTTACCAATGTCAGTCTATTTAAGCTACCGACAGTGGAAATTTTGTCGACGTCGGCCAATGTTAATGGCCTCTTTTTCTCTGTCGGCATTGTGGGCGGTGATTTTGCTGCCCTCTGCATTGCACGTAGGGGGTCTCTTTTTACCCACCCATGTTGTGGGTGGCGATTCTGCCGCCCTCTACATTTTGTCTGCCCTTCCTTTTTTGCTAAGTGTCGAACACCCCAATTTTTCTCTTCTTCTTGTGAACGTTTGAAGACTCTGCCTCTTGCTACTATGAATGGCAACGAACTAGGCCAATGAACCAATGCTCTGAAATGGAGCTGTCAAACCCTGAAGGTGAACCTTGCAACCCAAAATGACTGGCCATGCAAAGCAGGTGTATGAGGTGACCAGGATTTTGCCTGAGGGGCAAAATTGGGTCAACAATGATTACATATTTAACATATTCTATAGTTATATTTTGATATTAATGATTTATGGGATATGTCCCTCATCTCAAAAGGGGTGCATCATAATGGGTTTGCCTTGATACTTCATGTTTTATAAGCAAAAAAAATCAGATTTATGATAATATACATTATTCAAAATTATATCATGGTTTAAAAATTTTAGTTTTTGGGCGTATGCAACATGCATATGTACTCATTCCTATAGTTACTCCAATACATATTCACACACACTTAATGCATATCTATGCACTTGTGAAAAATAGTTAAAAATTACATGTTTCATAAGTTACAAGTTCAATTGGCATTCAATATTAGTTTAATACATATACAAGGGGTATAATATTGATTCATGTTCATGTTGTAGACACATCATTTTAACCAGTTCAGTATCTAAAATACATTTTAGAGTGGTTTTTTGTAATCACATGCAACTTCAATTAGAAATCAGTATTAAACCTAATTTACCCATAAGATTATCATTTTAATAATTAATTGTAATGACACATCCCTAATTGTGGAAATGGATCATCTCAAAATATTAATTTGGTCAAATTCATCCAATACCAATGATAACCTTTGTAAACATTATCATAAGCCAATTAAATGAATATTTAATTGAAAATATAACATTGTAAAAGTCTCATTCTTTTAATTTATAATTAATATATGATTAGTTAGCCTAATTTTCATCTAATAGTAAATTCCATGAGAGATATTAGGAGTGCAAAAAATCTCTTACACTTCTCTTACACACTCTTCCACTTACAACCCTCTTACACACTCCAAGAGTCCATCATTGGAATTTCCTTCCAACCTTCCTTCCACACTCCAAAAAGGCCTTAAATGGCATATCTTGCATAATCCATGTCTGCAATCATGAATGTGAGGACTCATCCTCCATCATTGATCATGAAAATCACAAAATAATACATAATAAATAAAAATCTTAGCCAATCTATTCAATGGGGTTTGTAAATGACAATAAGAAGCAATTAAAAGAAAGCACATATGCATATTACCTTTCCAAGTGAATCCACTATCCAAAAGTGACTCCAAGCATGTTTTCCCCATTGATTTTGTGTTCTTGTCTTTGTCAATAATGGATGCCAATATTCTCCATCATCTCAAGATCACCATGCATAATCTAGGCCCAAAATAAGAAATCAAATTTATTCCTATCAAATGAATCTATCCTATTGCAAACAAATCATGATAATAAAACTACACAAATGACTTGTGGAAAGAATATTACATTATAATTTTACATAATTTAAGCTTTAAAATGATGTTCTACTATTTTATATTTATAGATTTTTTTAATGGGTCTGGAACAACCATGACCATCCATATCAAGATTGAGTTATGTGGCCATGAATTAATCTAATATTTCATAATAAATCCATAAATATTTGGGAGGAAGAGGCATTAATTAGTCATGGGTACCCATAACCTGATATTTGTTACATTTATAGTTTATAGATTCCACCCCATTGATTAGGCCATTAGGTGACGCAAATATTAAGAATCAATCTCCAATTGAAAATATTCAATTTTTTACATGGAATTCTTACTTAATCTCATGTTTTATTTAATTTTCCTAAGTAATATTAATCAATTTTAGTGTAATTCTTTAGAAATTGGTGCACATTTAATCAAAATGGTCAGAAATTCATATTATTTGGTCATAATTTGACTTGGAAGGAATTGTAAGGTAAAGTTAGAGGTGTACAAACCATTATCCCATTTAGGATGTTGCCAAAAAAAAGTAATAAAGACACGTAATGTGTGCTTATGAATTAGAAGAAAAGAGTGATCCAAGGCACCAAAATGTAAAATCATCATTTTGACTTGAAATTATTTAATAAAAGTTAGGAATCACATAAAATTCATTACCCTATTTAGCGATACATTAGCCTAAATTGGCACTTGTATATGACAAGCTTGAACTATTTAGAATTTTTTTAGTGATGTTGGCCTAAATTATGTATTTGAGTGAAATTTGAGTAGGATTGATAGTTTCAAAACAAATGGTGTTAGGAATTAGATGTCTACATTTTGTCACTATTTGATAAGGTGTAGTGAGACATTCAGGTAAGCAACATCTTTTCAAAGAAAAGAGTTGTCAAGAAGAAATTGGAAATGACCCATGATGCCCCCTTGAGAGGACATAATAGGATGAAAAATAAGGAAGGACTCTCAAAAGGAAAGATAAAATTAGATTAACCTATGGAATAGATTATTTCTACATAAGCTAATTCTTACACATGTTAATTCCATTAGTGATCAAAATATAATTATAGGTATAATGTGCCCCAAGAATGGTGGGAATGGGAAGGATGCAATCTAAAAATATAAGAAACACACTTTAAACACACCTAATTCTAGGATGCAAGTTGTGTGCTTTGGATTTGATCAATCTTGAGACAAGTTTCACACTAAAATATTGCCATCATGGGAAAAAGTGTGGAGAGATTAGAATTAGAATAAAAAGGAGAAAGTTGTCTCCAAAGATAAAATAAATAATAATGTGCTCCTATAGAGAAAATATAATCATGATAAATAATTTTTTTCTAAATAGGGTAGAATTTGATCACTAAAAAATAATGGTTTGCCCTTATTAGGCTAATTTGATTTTTATGGTAGGCTCAAATCTTGTGCCCCAGCATGGGAAAATTAGTAAAAAATATCTCAAAGAGATAACCTATTACATAGATTAAAAATGAGTGGGTGAAACATATATGTGATGGTGTAATGCCTTTAAAAATTCATAAAAACCAAGCATACTAGAATGCATAAAATGATGAAAGAGATGAAAATAAAAATGAAGGTGGCTGAGATGACCCATGATACATCTAGTATCTAAGCACTAACTACATAGTCCAAATGGACCTCAAGCCAATGTAGTTCACCTAGAAGTAGGAGAGAATGGAATGAGGGAAGATGAAAACTAACCAATTATGTGATTATAATTATGATGTATGCTAAGAGATTCACATCTAAGCATAGAGTTAGGTTGTAAACCTATTGATCCTAGTTTATGTGTGGTGATAATGAGAGTTATTCATTAGAGCCATATTGGTGTTAAAACTTGAATCCAAAGCACAAAGTGATTGCTATAGTAAAATAAATTATGCATCATAAGTAGGAAGAACCTATGAGGACATGGAATTTCAATTGTGTGGAGCTGGTTCAAATGTGAATACCTATAACTAAGGATAATGGTAAAAAATGACCAAAACTAGAGTTATATTTATTTACATTTAAATAAAAATAAAAGATAAAGAAAGAGAAAAACATAAATGAACCTAATTTAAAATAAAATTATGAAAAATCAAGACTTAAATAGGAACAAAAATGCTTAAAAATAAAACAAGAACATCTTAATAACATGAGATCAAGATATCAATAATCAAGATCCATGTGGATCATCAAGATGTAATTGGAAAATAAAAATAGAGTGGCAAGACCAAATATGAAAACAAAAGAACAAAAAAACAAAAATCAAATAAATAAATGTTTTATAATTTTCTATCTCAACTCAATTGAGAATTAAGAAACACAAAATAGTCCAATTCATGAAATGATGAGAATGTATCAACTTAAAATGCTCACAATATGGTGAAAGTGTAATGAAAGGGGTACTAAATTGACCTCAACATAAATTGAGCACAACCCACATAATCCCATTAGGACCTCAAGTCATAGTATTTATACCAACACAAAAGGTGATGAAAAATTGGCCAGGTCAAAATAAGTTCACAAATAAAGGAAAATTACAAGACAAATGATAATAGTATTAACCAAGTGATGTAAAAATGTAAGATAAAAAGGCATTATACCCAATTTTCTCATAGGTAGTTATAATTAGGAAACAACATCATAATTATGACTTGCCTAAAGGTGGTTATAATCAAGGGTATCAAATTTAATAATGATTTACCCATAGGTAGTTATAATTAGTGATACCAAATAAGATGATCTATAAAAGATAACTTACCAGATCAAATGTCACACTACTTCCATAGACTATCATTCAACACATCATGCTAAAATCTATTGAAACTAGATTATAATCCCCCAATGAAAAGTGAGGGAATAATAAAAGGAACCAAGATCAAAATGGTATAATTAGGATGACTAAAAAAAACCTTAGTTAATAGTAAAGACATGGTGTAATAAAATGTTATAAGGAAAATGATCAGAAGATAATTAGCTATCATGGCAATAAAGTTACTCCCAATCTATAATTGGCTTAGTTTTCTCACAAATGGCAATAACATAGATTAGGTTGCCCAAAAAATGGTGAGAGCATTCAAATTTAATCAATTTCTCACAAAATTGTGAGAGCATGGCTAAGGGGTGGCTGAGCTAATCTCAATAGAACTTAAGCACTACCTACATAGTCCTAAAGGACCTCAAGTAAATGTAGTTCAAACAATGTGGTAGATGGGATACAATGGTATACAATTACTAAAATAAAGTGGTATATATGGTTAAACCTAAGAGACAAGGTATGGTAATGGCAAATGGTAATTGGAAAAATGAAAAATGGCACTGATACTCTTGCTGACATGGAGATGCACATCCTAGTCAATATATGAAGCAACCAAAAAAATTATCTATAGAATTTGTTACCCAACACCTCATCTGAATAGTTTCTCTGCTAATAACTTGTTTCTAATCTAGATCTTAATAATGTGTTCGTGATCTCCATTGGTCATTAATTTTGCTTCCTTCAAACATCGAGATAAGTTATCTTTTTAGCCTCTATAAAGGAAAGTGTATCCAAGGATGGTAAATAATGTTAGGCATAAATTAAATGGTGTAAATGGGTAATTAAAATGTGGATGCTAATGGAGTGTATAATTAGTGAGAAATAAATGAAGATTAGGACTTTTGAGTCACATATAATGTTGTTGATTCTAGATTAGACATAATTTTGGTTATGGTGGGATCAAAGACATCTAAATATTCTCTTGGTACGACCACCATATTTTTTTGTTATTTGATATTTAAAGTAAATACCATTTGATTATGTTGTATATTGGAAACTATATTGATGTTTTCTTTGATAACATATTCATCAAGTAGTGAATAGATTGTATGCTTAGTTATTGGTGCCTTTATGAGGTTTTCATAAATTAATTGTGTTGATTATCCCATAATGCCTTTGAGAAAGTTTCACAAAGAGATGTTAACATTTGACTTTGATTGTCTTCTAGCACCTTCAAAAATGTTTCACTGAAAAATGTTGATTTTGTTCTTTGATTGTCCCCTAGTGCCTTTGAAAAGGTTTCACTAAAAGATTATTCTTCTTCTAAATGATTGTAGTCTTTCCCCCCTAATATTCTAAAAATGGTATGTCACCATGAATGTAGTTCAATAAAGTGTGATTTTTTCAGTCTAAATCGATGCTTGTAGAGGTGGAATGTCAATATAATGGAAATGTTTGGTGGGGGTAATGAAAAGATGAAAGGTAGTACAATTCTCTTAGAAGATAATAGGAGAACCTATGTCAATACTGAAGTAATCATCCTTAAAAATTGTAGAAGGATCATAAATATATTAAAATTGATCTACAATGAAATTATAACCAATGTTATAACAACCATGACTATACTCTATTTCTGAAGTGATTCTAAGTCAAGGAACTCTAAATCTAATGTCAGCTCAAATAGTGATTATGCTTATGATGCTAAATATGTTGTTGGTTTAGAAAAGGAACATAACTCTAATTTTGTTTCTTCATCTAATGTGGTTTCTTCTATAATGATGTTTTATTTAATGCTTGGTATTGAACAAGTAAAGTCTAATTATAACATCATGGGATCTATAAAAATTGATTCATCAAAAAAGGGTTCAACATAGACTAGCTCATCTAAGTGAATCCCATAAAAAAGAGGGAACCACTAGAGGGATGAATCAATAGAATATTATCTATCAAAAGGATACTCCTTAACGAGTGGAAAAGATCAAGAGATAACTTTATAGAGACTATCTTATCAAGGAGATGAGGCCCTTTAAAAATAGGTAAAACATGAATAGGTGATTTATCACAAGTTGACTCATCATAAATGGGTGTTTCAATAACAACATCATGAGCTTGGTTTAGAATTATTTACAAAATGGCAACCTTTAACACATTTTTGTCCTCATAAGATGGCTTGGTAATGGTTCTTATTTTAGATTGAATATTGGAATATAATTTCTAAAGTGGGGAACATTTGGTATAAGTTGAATAATGGTTTGTGTCTCAATAATGGGATCTCCAAAAATTAGACTATTAAAGGAGGGATCAACAAATACCATTTCATCAAAATGAGGTTATTTAATAATATGTTAAATAGATATAGGTGATGGGTATATAATGGCAATGAATAGATGTTGTATAGTTGGTTGCTCATGTAAATAAAAAGGGGAAGTCCTAAAATATTAATCTTCACACATTTTGGATCTTGATTTCTTGCACAAGATGAATTAGAATATCCTAAAATGGTAACCTTATCATGTTACACATATTGATCTCTCACATAATCCGAAGGGGGATAACCTAAAATGGTAACCTTTAAGTGTAACATGCAAATAAAATGAGGATATCCTAAAATAGTAACCTTAGATCATGGTACACAAATAAAAGGTGAAGGAAAAGGATGACACACAAAAATTAGCATGTATTATATTGTTATTCAATAAATAGGCTCAAAGAGAGTGACATCCTTAGACAAGATGGAGTACTTATTCCTACCATAAAAATGCTCTACCTCATAAATAATGCCACAAGAGACCCTAATGTGAGTATACCTTTGAGTCATGTCTAAAATCTTGATCTGCACATTTGAAAAGATTTGGACAATGTTTTACAATATTTTAAATAAGGTATGTGTTTTGATATTTTCTAAACAAGGTGAATAGGTACCAAAGAAACTATAAAAGGAGGGTGGTATAGTATCACACACAATTAGAATAATGATGTTCATCAATTTACTCAACCTTGGGTAAATTTAAAATCATATGAATTGGAAGAGGCTATGATAACTCAATAATCTAAAGTGTAAACTAGTACACCAAAGCCTAGATTTAGAGATATGTCAATACCTTAAAAGTTATCTCAAATTTGACATGTTTCTACTAGAAAACTAAAAGAAATCCCTTTTGATTAGGAAGGAGACAATGCAAACCAATAAACTCAAGATGTGTAATCATGCAAGAATTCTTAAGTATAAAAAAAGAACCAAATGGGAAACACAATGCCACCACATGGTAATATGAATGGTAGTGTAAATTTTTTTTCTAAAACTTAGAGTGCAATTAATGCATAAGATGACCTAAATTCACTAATGATGAAAATGGATGATGAGTCTATCAATGGCCTTCAATCCAAATGGGAAATTAAACCCAAGTTCCCTCAAGTCAAGTGAAAATGGTGAACCTAGAAAACATGTCATCCTTATGAACTTGGAAAGGTGCAATTTATAATTTGAACTATCAATGAAGGACCTAAATATTTTGGGAAAGTGGTTTAGACTCAAATGGCCAACATAAATAAGACAATTAGATGATATGACACAATGTTTAAGATGATAAATTTGAAAAAGGAAAAGATGATTTTCACTTGAACAATGTCATACCTCTTTGTTCAATAAATTGGGGATAATGTGTTTGGTTATAATGTGTGTTTACAAGAAAGTTTTGACTCCAATAAAAGACCAAGTAAGATAAGACCAAAAAACAAATGCAACTAAGTAATTGTCCAAAGCCCTAAACTTATAAGGTTTTCTTTGTATTATTAAAATCCATCATATACGTATACTTGGAATGAATTTTAAGTGTTCATATAAAATAAAATCACATTATATGGTAGGGTATTTTACATCCCCTTTCTTCTAAGTGACAATATAGTGATATGGACCTTTGGGCACACCCTACATCAGTAATGCTCCATGGTAAGTGGGTATTTATAAATCTTACAATTTATGACTATATAGATGGTCCCAAGTGTGGTTAACACAAGCTATGAAACACATAAATTGATTCCATACCAATTAAATTATCATGCAATGGTATATTCCTTTGCATGATAATTTCATATTTTGACTACTTGTTGGAATCCCTTGGATAACTAGACCTGACTCTAGATTTTATTACTAAAGGATAGATTAGCTTCTCAATCCCTAGTTCTAATAGTATGAATACCCTAATTTGTATACCCTACCATGGATATAGGTTGAAACACTATCAACGGATGAAGCCTCAAGTCAATGCTTCCCTAAAGAACCTATGGGAGGTAATAACATCCCCCTCACAAGCCAAATTACATGAAATAATATCTAAGTAAAAAGGCTTTATGGTTGTTTTTAGATCATCTAAACCATACAAGTTTTAGGGAGAGCCTAGAAAAATTCATTTGTATGCCTTAAACAAAGGCAAAATTACAATGAGAAGGCGTTTTTGATCACCTGAGTTTCATATAGGGGATGGGGGAGAGCATACACTTGCAATTATTTTTCTCAAACAATCTAACAATCATATGATAGATGAATTACATAAAACAAATTTTAAGAAATTTTAAATTTACTAAGTGAAAGTTTAGTTTTATAACACCAAATTGAACAGTGAAGTTATTTGCCCTTTGGCATTAGTTTATAAAAAATTTGAAAAACATCCACAAAAAATTCAAATGAACCATCTAATTTTCCTTTTAAACACCAAAGGGAAGGTTCCTAATTATTTTTAAATACCAAAGAAAATGTTGAAAAGAATTAATTATGATCAAATAAATACTTTTCCTCATAGATCCTGCAAGAAAAATTAGAGAGTCTTGTTTAGCTTTGAAACATATTTGAAAATGAGACAAGTAACTTTGGATTTATTGCTTTTGGGTCTGTGTTTTTTTTTTAAACATAGTGACCAACATTGGTCATTGTTGACTGATGCTGATTACTAAAAGACTAATGTTAGTCATAGATCCAACCATTGCTAGTCAAAATTGAGCAATAACATTCAACTAACTAATGTTGATTTTTGGTTATTATTGACTGATGGTAATTACTACCCAACTAATGTTGGTTGGCCTTGACTGATGTTGGTCACTCATAACTAACATCAGTCATTATATGACCTATGTGTGTAGAAAAAATGTCAAATACATGGGAAAATGAGCATAAAATTTGATGTTAAAGGAAATTTTAATTACTTTAATGGAAATCTAAGTTTTCCAAAGAGTCTTCCTTGCTTTAATATATGTTATGGTCCCACCAAATGTGCCGAAATGTAGTGTTGGATTACAAAGAGGATTAGTTCAAATATCAATCATGAAAAACATAAAAGAGTGAATAATAACTAACACTCTGAGCCAAAATATTCAATGGAGTTTTAAAATTACAATAAGAAGCAATTAAAAGAAAGCACATATTCATATTACCTTCCCAAGTGATTCCACCATCCAAAAATGGCTCCAAATGTGTTTCCCCCTTGATTTGTTGTTCTTGTCTTTGTTAACAATAGATGTCAAGCTTCTCCATCATCTCAAGATCACTATGAATAATCTAGGCTCAAGATAAGAAATCACATCTATACCTATAAAATTAATCTATCCTATTGTAAATAAATCATGATAATCAAACTACATAAATGACTTGTGGAGAGAATTTTGAATTATAAGTTTACATAATTAAAGATTTAAAATGATGTTATATGACTTTATATTTATATATTTTTCAAATGAGTTAAGATCAATCATGACCATCCATCTCAAGATTGAGATTTGTTGCTATGAATTAATCTAATATTGCATAATAAATATTTAAATATCCTCATAAATGTTTGGGAGGAAGAGGCATTAATTAGGCATGGTTGTCCATAAACCTGATATATGTTGCATTTATGGATTATGGATGCCACCCTATTGATCATGTTATTAGGTGATACAAATATTCATAATCAATTTATAGTAAATAAATATTTAATTTTCTCCATGGAATTCTTACCTAAGCTCATAATTTAGTTTAATTTACCTAAGTAAGATTAATCAATTTTAGTGTAATTCTTTGGAAAGTGCACAATTAATCAAAATGGTCAAAAAGATAGATTATTAGGTCATAATTTGACTCGATAAGAACTGGAAGGAAATGTTATATATGTAAAGACTGTTATCCCATTTAGTATTTTTCTGACATAAGATAATAAAGGTACATAATGTGTACTAAAAAATTAGAATAAAAGAGTGTTTTAGAGCACCAAAATGTGAAATCTTCATTTTGACTTGAAATTATTAAGTTAGGAATCACATAAAATGAATTTTCTCATTTAGGGATACATTAGCCTAAATCAACACTTCTATACAACAAGCTCAAACCATATAATGTGTTTTAGTGATTTTGGCCTAAATTGGGTATTTGAGTGCAATTTGAGTAAGATTGATAATTTCAACACAAATGGTGTTAGAAATTAGATGTCTATAAATTTATTATGCAAAAATATAGCAAGAAAATTCACCTTCTCATCTCATGTTCCAAGCTAAACCATAAGTGAACAAGGTAATATGTTTCCCACAAAGCACTAACATTACCAAAGACTCCTAGCTCAATAGATGAGCTCAACATCTATGTACAGGTCATCAAGCAAGTCTTTAATGGAGGTAAGAAAGGTGTATTTATCCTTCCAATCATATTAATTTCTTGGTAAATTCATATCTCACCCAAGGTATGGGACTTGAGTGGTTATGTCTTTAAGTTGTTTTTTGGTTATTTCACTGATAATTAACTAACTCCCTTTTGGATTTTTAATCAACACATATTTTTACATGGCAATTTTTAAGTTTCACTTGTTCTAAGTTCAAAAATTTCAAATAAAATCTAGATCCATATAAAATGGTGTGATTCATCTAATTTTTAAAGTGGTCCATGTTATATTTTAGTGACACTCAATGTATATATTTTCACTTTAGAAATCCACATTTGGTGGTTCCACCCTTTCCCCTAATGTATTTGAGTCTAGTGCCACTCAAAATTTATGGTGAAATGTAGTAACCCACATTTTTTGGTTTCATGTTTTATTTATTATAAAATATTACTCTATGAGATTTAGAGGTCAAAATATTTCATCTCAATAATGGGTTAATAAAAACAAGAATCTACAATTGCAAAATAAAAAAGTTTTCATAAGGTTAATAAGACTCCAAGTGAAACTCTAAGGGACATGCTTCGAAATAAGTTGATCACTTTGCCTCCTATGCATCCTATTAAAAGATCCAAATACTATTGTTCTTATCATAGAATTCATGGAAATCATATAGATAATTATTAGATAAATTTATAACTCTAGGGATTTCAAAGGTTTTCAAATTGAGACTTGGTCACTTTCAATTCACCACATGATCAACATTTCTCCAAATGCCTTAACAAGCAGGCACACACTTCTCTATTTTTAAATTACATGATAATTATATTGCATGAATTTTTTATATTTATTATTTATTTTCTCTCTTTTAAAATTTAAAATTTCAAGTTTTATATTTTCAAATTTTCAAATATGTATAGTAACTACTTTCAATGGTTTTATTGTAGGTTTTTTATTAAGGTGTCTTTCACAATCAAGCTTCACATCAAAATAAAAATTGAGTATACATACTTAAGTTTTAATCTACTTCAATCTAGTAATTTAACTTCATTACATCATTAGAAAAAGTGTGGTGGATTTAGACACTCAAATTTAATCATTAAGTGTTTGACAATGATTAACCTTGACATCATTACCATACTTGGTCTATTTTCCATTTTGTTAACTCATAATCTCTATAGGATCATTTAGTATTTTAATAATTATATTTAAAACATAATCCATAAATCCTTATTATACTTATAAACTCTTTTTATCCAATTTTAAATAGTATTTGACCTTCTAGAACAAAACCACACTAGGCGGATAGGGGTACCACATGGATTTAACCAATAGTGCACCCTTGTCCCCACATTTAAATGGTAAATTTTCAAATTTGAGACATTTAATATTAACCTTTTCACACTTTTAGTAATGTTGGTTAACTTAAATGAAAGATCCCAAATTAAATTTGGAGACACAAAATATATAGGTTCTTACAAGATAAAGATATAAATCTGATTATTTGCGTTTAGAGAATGCTGATACAAAAATATATTGCCCAGATTTGCTTCAATAGTGAATAATAAAAAATTACAGTACATAGATATATTATAGAGGGTATAATGAAGCCCAAATAAGCAAGAACCTGGAAGTATGCACAGATCTGGACGCTGTGTGAAAACATAGTCACCGACGTCGGTTCTTCTGCGGACATCGGTCGATACACTACTGCCATCAGTTGTCTGGTGGCGATCTCTGCCTACTGGTGACTCTACTTGTGATTGCCTGACTATCGATGTCAGTTGATGATCAGATGATGTTGGTCTATATGCCGATGCCAGTCACTTATCTGCCGATGTCAGCCTCTGTAATACCCTGCGGCCTGCAACTGTGAACTGTGCCCTTCCCTTTTTTGAATCCACTGGTATGGCCTGGTACCAATCTATACGGATTCCATACCAAACCTAATCTAAAGATATAAATATATAAATATTAAATCAAATCTAATGAATAAATACCTGGAAACCTCTACATATGCTGAACCCCTGATTTACCCAGTGAATGTCCTCTGAAGCTTCAGATCTGATCAATATGCACAACTTGAATTCCATCACGAATCCACCCCTAAAAAGTGATGGGTTTTCATCCAACTCTTCTCCAATCTGCTGAAGGTTTGCGTCCTCAGAGATTTTAGCTGAATCACAGATTCAAGCTTCATAATACTCAGAATATTTTAGCAACAAAAGATGTTCCAAATGCTTTGCCCTCAACTTATTTTAAAGGCTCCCAAGAAACTTCTAGAAGAAGTCAACTTTATTTTATTATGCTTATTTTATTTATTTCCATAATAATTAAATTAATTAATTAAAGTTATCCTTTTGAAGAAATCTTAATTTTTGGACAACTTAAATTAATTAAATTAATTAAACCATTTTAACAAAAATTTGGGGACATTACAGTCCTCCCTTCCTGGAGATTGCTTGTCCTCAAGCAATTCGCTCCTGATACCCAACACCAACTTCCTGGATTCCATATGATTCTCAAAAACTTGCAAACTCTTCTATCAGAAACACCATGCTGCAAAATATCTATGAATAAAGTCTCCTTATTTCTCCTAGAGAGTAAGGTGATAATTCTCAACATGTAATTAGCAAATTCACCATCACATACCTTAGTCTTTGCAAAAGACCACTGCGCTACTCTGATTACCATGCTCTCCAAATTCCCATAAGAATGATGACTCATAATTGGGAAGGAAAATGCCCTACAACAAATAGAATTATTTACCACATCACCTATAAAATGAGACTCCATCCTGTGAGATGACCCCTCCTTAGGTCCTCCATCTTGTGTTGCCTTCAAGATAATCTTCCTTCCCCCAGAAAGGAATTCTAACTGCATACGGTGGTGATCAATAATGTAGCACCCAATACCCTATAACCACTACATGCCCAAGACCACATCATAATCCTCTAAAGGAAACACATAAAAATCATCAGTCAGAGTGTAATCCGCCATCTGAATGCTAAGCTGTGGAATCCGTTTGGTACAACCCAAAACTGCACCATCTACCACCTTTACCCCAAAACCACCAAACTTCTTATACTATAATCCACGCCTTCCCACTAACTTCCAATCAATGAAGTTATGTGTAGCACCTGTATCTACCAAGCTCACGACCCACTTACCCTTAAGTGTACTTTTCAACTGAAAGGCATGAAAGTTAGGATAACTAGAGAGGGTAGCCATAATTTCTTTAGCTGATGCCAAAGGCTCCGGGGTGTCTAAATCCAATTGTGTCTGAACCTGCTCAATATTATTCTCAATTTCTATATTAGGAACCTCCTCATCTCCACACTCAGAAGTTACCTCAATCAAATGAACCTTTCCTTTACCCATGCAACGGTGTCCTGGTTCCCATGGATCTTTGCAGGAAAAACATAACTTTTTCCTCCTCAAGTCATTCCTAGTCTCCTGATTCATCCAAGGATTTATAGAGGATGACCCTTCTTTATTTTGTGGTTCATTGGCCTTCTGTATAGGCCGAGAGTCTGTGGCTATTTTCTTATCACCCTGATAAGAAGTGGGAACAATATCTAGTCTCAATGTCACATTAATGGCATCCTTAAGAGTGGCTGGTTGGAAAGCACGTACCAGTCCCTTAAGTCTATCCTGTAATCCTTCAATAAATAACATCACACTCTGTCTCTGAGGCATATCAGGTACCATAACCGCAATATGCTAAAACTCATTAATATAAGTTTCTACGTGACCACTCTATCTAAGATGAGCCAACTCCCTGTAGTAAAGTTCTGTATCCTTATGGTCAAACCATGCAATAAGTCTCTCAGTGAACTCAGCATAGGAGTGAACTAAGGCATGATCCTGGGTGACCAATCCATGGTGCCACCAATCATATGCAATCCCCTCTAAATGCAACACCACAAACTAAATGGCCTCACGCTCAGGCATGGGCCTCAAAGAAAGATATATGTCCAGCTTGTGGACCCAAGCTCTTACACTAGTCTCTCCAGAGCCATTATATGGAGCCAATGTAATCTTCCACATAGCTCTATTGAGGTCATGATTATGTTGCTGCTATGGTGGTCTATTACCCTGATCTCCCCTGAATCTGGCTGTGTCTCTATGCTGTGCACAATACTGGGGAAAAGGAAAAACCTCCCTAACCTCTGGGGGTAAAGCTCTCCACTCTGCTGTGGCTACCAAAACAGACTCTAGGAACCCCATCTCTAGTGGATCCACCTGTACTAGTTGTCCACCTGGTACAAACTGAGGCAGTAATGGTCTATTTGGAGTAGGTGTATGATGATGATTTTGCCTAGAGGAATGACGGGAGCTCCCCACTGAAGAATGGGAATGGTGACTATGCTGACTAGACTGATGGGTATGATGACTACCTGTCACTGAAACTGATCTATTCCTTCTACCTCTGTGTTTATCCACCTCTAAACGCTCCATGGTATCCTGTAATTAGTCTAGAGCCTGAACAATCCTGGGCTGGGTAGTGATGAGGGTCCTCATCATCTCTCTTTCTACCTCATCCTGGTTTCTATGGGCATTCCTCTATTCTTTGGCCATGATAGGTTCCTGTCCTAAACCCAACTCTCACTCGTACTAAGCTCTACTATGTGTAAAATATTAATGGCTTCTATCAAATCTTCTAGGATGCATAGAAATAAAATATATTTACCCCTACAGGCTGGCAAGATGCATGGCTCTGATACCACTGAAAGATCCCAAACTAAATTTGGAGACACAAAATATATAGGTTCTTACAAGACAAAGATATAAATCTGATTATTTGCCTTTAGAGAATGATGATACAAAAATATATTGCCTAGATTTGCTTCAACAGTGAATAATAAAAAATTACAGTACATAGCTATATTATAGAGGGTATAATGAAGCCCAAATAAGCAAGAACCTAGAAGTATGCACAGATCTGGACGCTGTGTGAAAACACAGTCACCGACGTCGGTTCTTCTGCTGACATCGGTCGATACACTACTGCCATCAGTTGTCTGGTGGCGATCTCTGCCTACTGGTGACTCTGCTTGTGATTGCTTAACTGTCGATGTCGATTGATGATCGGTTGATGTCAGTCTATCTGCCGATGCCAGTCACTTATCTGCCGATGTCAGCCTCTGTAATACCCTGCGGCCTGCAACTGTGAACTGTGCCCTTCCCTTTTCTGAATCCACTGGTATGGCCTGGTATCGATCTATACGGTTTCTATACCAAACTTGATCTGAAGATATAAATATATAAATCTTAAATCAAATCTAATGAATAAATACCTGGAAACCTCTGCATATGTTGAACCCCTGATTTACCCAGTGAATGTCCTCTAAAGATCTAGATCTGATCAATATGCACAACCTGAATTCCATCACGAATCCACCCTTGAAAAGTGATGGGTTTTCATCCAACTCTTCTCCAATCTACTAAAGGTTTGCGTCCTCAGAGATTTTAGCTGAATCACAGATTCAAGCTTCACAATACTCAGAATATTTTAGCAACAAAAGATGTTCCAAATGCTTTGCCCTCAACTTATTTTAAAGGCTCCCAAGAAACTTCTAGAAGAAGTCAACTTTATTTTATTATGCTTATTTTATTTATTTCCATAATAATTAAATTAATTAATTAAAGTTATCCTTTTGAAGAAATCTTAATTTTTGGACAACTTAAATTAATTAAATTAATTAAACCATTTTAACAAAAATTTGGGGACATTACAGTCCTCCCTTCCTGGAGATTGCTTTTCCTCAAGCAATTCGCTCCTGATACCCAACACCAACTTCCTGGATTCCATATTATTCTCAAAAACTTGCAAACTCTTCTATCAGAAACACCATGCTGCAAAATATCTATGAATAAAGTCTCCTTATTTCTCCTAGAGAGTAAGGTGATAATTCTCAACATGTAATTAGCAAATTCACCATCACATACCTTAGTCTTTGCAAAAGACCACTGCGCTACTCTGATTACCATGCTCTCCAAATTCCCATAAGAATGATGACTCATAATTGGGAAGGAAAATGCCCTACAACAAATAGAATTATTTACCACATCACCTATAAAATGAGACTCCATCCTGTGAGATGACCCCTCCTTAGGTCCTCCATCTTGTGTTGCCTTCAAGATAATCTTCCTTCCCCCAGAAAGGAATTCTAACTGCATACGGTGGTGATCAATAATGTAGCACCCAATACCCTATAACCACTACATGCCCAAGACCACATCATAATCCTCTAAAGGAAACACATAAAAATCATCAGTCAGAGTGTAATCCCCCATCTGAATGCTAAGCTGTGGAATCCGTTTGGTACAACCCAAAACTGCACCATCTACCACCTTTACCCCAAAACCACCAAACTTCTCATACTATAATCCACGCCTTCCCACTAACTTCCAATCAATGAAGTTATGTGTAGCACCTGTATCTACCAAGCTCACGACCCACTTACCCTTAAGTGTACTTTTCAACTGAAAGGCATGAAAGTTAGGATAACTAGAGAGGGTAGCCATAATTTCTTTAGCTGATGCCAAAGGCTCCGGGGTGTCTAAATCCAATTGTGTCTGAACCTGCTCAATATTATTCTCAATTTCTATATTAGGAACCTCCTCATCTCCACACTCAGAAGTTACCTCAATCAAATGAACCTTTCCTTTACCCATGCAACGGTGTCCTGGTTCCCATGGATCTTTGCAGGAAAAACATAACTTTTTCCTCCTCAAGTCATTCCTAGTCTCCTGATTCATCCAAGGATTTATAGAGGATGACCCTTCTTTATTTTGTGGTTCATTGGCCTTCTGTATAGGCCGAGAGTCTGTGGCTATTTTCTTATCACCCTGATAAGAAGTGGGAACAATATCTAGTCTCAATGTCACATTAATGGCATCCTTAAGAGTGGCTGGTTGGAAAGCACGTACCAGTCCCTTAAGTCTATCCTGTAATCCTTCAATAAATAACATCACACTCTGTCTCTGAGGCATATCAGGTACCATAACCTCAATATGCTAAAACTCATTAATATAAGTTTCTACGTGACCACTCTATCTAAGATGAGCCAACTCCCTGTAGTAAAGTTCTGTATCCTTATGGTCAAACCATGCAATAAGTCTCTCAGTGAACTCAACATAGGAGTGAACTAAGGCATGATCCTGGGTGACCAATCCATGGTGCCACCAATCATATGCAATCCCCTCTAAATGCAACACCACAAACTAAATGGCCTCACGCTCAGGCATGGGCCTCAAAGAAAGATATATGTCCAGCTTGTGGACCCAAGCTCTTACACTAGTCTCTCCAGAGCCATTATATGGAGCCAATGTAATCTTCCACATAGCTCTATTGAGGTCATGATTATGTTGCTGCTATGGTGGTCTATTACCCTGATCTCCCCTGAATCTGGCTGTGTCTCTATGCTGTGCACAATACTGGGGAAAAGGAAAAACCTCCCTAACCTCTGGGGGTAAAGCTCTCCACTCTGCTGTGGCTACCAAAACAGACTCTTGGAACCCCATCTCTAGTGGATCCACCTGTACTAGTTGTCCACCTGGTACAAACTGAGGCAGTAATGGTCTATTTGGAGTAGGTGTATGATGATGATTTTGCCTAGATGAATGACGGGAGCTCCCCACTGAAGAATGGGAATGGTGACTATGCTGACTAGACTAATGGGTATGATGACTACCTGTCACTGAAACTGATCTATTCCTTCTACCTCTGTGTCTATCCACCTCTAAACGCTCCATGGTATCCTGTAATCAGTCTAGAGCCTGAACAATCCTGGGCTGGGTAGTGATGAGGGTCCTCATCATCTCTCTTTCTACCTCATCCTGGTTTCTATGGGCATTCCTCTATTCTTTGGCCATGATAGGTTCCTGTCCTAAACCCAACTCTCACTCGTACTAAGCTCTACTATGTGTAAAATATTAATGGCTTCTATCAAATCTTCTAGGATGCATAGAAATAAAATATATTTACCCCTACAGGCTGGCAAGATGCATGGCTCTGATACCACTGAAAGATCCCAAACTAAATTTGGAGACACAAAATATATAGGTTCTTACAAGACAAAGATATAAATCTGATTATTTGCCTTTAGAGAATGATGATACAAAAATATATTGCCTAGATTTGCTTCAACAGTGAATAATAAAAAATTACAGTACATAGCTATATTATAGAGGGTATAATGAAGCCCAAATAAGCAAGAACCTAGAAGTATGCACAGATCTAGACGCTGTGTGAAAACACAGTCACCGACGTCGGTTCTTCTACCGACATCGATTGATACACTACCACCGTCGGTTGTCTGGTGGCGATCTCTGCCTGCTGGTGACTCTGCCTGTGATTGCTTAACTGTCGATGTCGATTGATGATCGGTTGATGTCAGTCTATCTGCTGATGCTGGTCACTTATCTGCTGATGCCGGCCTCTGTAATACCCTGCAGCCTGCAACTGTGAACTATGCCCTTCCCTTTTCTGAATCTGCTGGTATGGCCTGGTATTGATCTATACGGTTTCTATACCAAACTTGATCTGAAGATATAAATATATAAATCTTAAATCAAATCTAATGAATAAATACCTGGAAACCTCTGCATATGTTGAACCCCTGATTTACCCAGTGAATGTCCTCTAAAGATCTAGATCTGATCAATATGCACAACCTGAATTCCATCACGAATCCACCCTTGAAAAGTGATGGGTTTTCATCCAACTCTTCTCCAATCTACTAAAGGTTTGCGTCCTCAGAGATTTTAGCTGAATCACAGATTCAAGCTTCACAATACTCAAAATATTTTAGCAACAAAAGATGTTCCAAATGCTTTGCCCTCAACTTATTTTAAAGGCTCCCAAGAAACTTCTAGAAGAAGTCAACTTTATTTTATTATGCTTATTTTATTTATTTCCATAATAATTAAATTAATTAATTAAAGTTATCCTTTTGAAGAAATCTTAATTTTTGGACAACTTAAATTAATTAAATTAATTAAACCATTTTAACAAAAATTTGGGGACATTACATTAAATATTCAAAATATCCCTCTATATAAGGATATATATGTATCTTTAAACACATATATCCCCTCATGGTGTGATTACACTAGTCCTTCTTCTAGATTAATATAATGCAACATGGTCCATGTCACTCATAATGATGATTTAGATTATCCTAACTTAAACATCATATCTCTAAACAACCTTATTTCACCATCAAAGTAATTGAAACCAACATAAGGAATCATCTTATAGGAAACATTCCTCTCACTAATATTTGGGTAACCCCTCCAACCAACACCAACATTCCATTATCTAACATTAATAATCAAAATACACCTATATATACAACTTAAATTATTTATCAAATGGTTTAAAAAATTAATATTATGAAAATGATTAACAATTATCCAAATTCAAAATAATATTTTAAAAATGATAATTTAATCCCCTATCATCATGCCTCAAAATAATTAAAAAAATCCTCCACCTCTTAGAGATGACAATGGAAATTGTTGACCAACTTTGACTTTTAAGTCAAACTGGAGTACCTATAGGTAAAAACTTGGGTTTTAAAGGTTTTAAGGGGTATAACATGTGGTAATAAAGTGTATTATATATAATTTTACGCCATTCAATGTTAGATTAGCCTTGGTCATTAGTTTCATTAGCCAACATGTCCTTTTGAGTCATTTTACGGGGTAAAATTTAGTATTTAATGAGTTATGAAGATTTATTGAGAGGATTAAAGGTTTAAAAATGTTATTTAATGTCCCATGTGTCCCTATATGTCTTAATTAAATTACATAACTTAAATATGTCAAGTTATGCAAAAGAAAAGGTAATTTTCTTGATGGAAAAGAAGAGTTTGGCACTTGTACGACCTCTTCGAGAAGTGTGACACATGGGAAATGGTAAATAAATACCTCTTTATATTCTCCATGATTTTTTAATTTTTAAGTGTCATTTTTGAGATAAAAATATTCTACTCCCTTTTCACCCTTCTTAGCAAGCAAAAGTAACCTTCAAGTTTTTGATTGGTACAGATAACTTAGGATGTTTTATGGAAAATTATTTTGGGAGGTTGTTTTAAATTATGAGACATTAGTTTGCATATAATTATTTTTAAAAATTGTAACCTATGCTTCATGAACCATCTTCATGAATTTGACCTTTCAAACCTGCCTACTAATCCATGTACCCTATGGGTTTTTACCTTGGTTTGAGAAATTATGTATGAACCAATTGCTAAGTTTGATTTAAGATGATTTTAAAATAATCCTTAGATGTTTTACATTATTTTATTCAATTTTCATTAGGTTTTGATATGAAAACCATCTTAAGTTGTAGGAGGATGCACTATGCTAGTTACAAGTAGTTTTTTCACCATGTTCAGGACTTCGTGATTTTACTTTGGTTTTAGGGGGTTGTGTTAGTGTCATTTCCATTTTTTTAAATTTATCTTGATTCCTTTCACCTTTCAACTTAATCATCCAAATCATCTCCATGTTTTGCAATCACATATCACACATACAATAAATCTACCTATGACTATCATATACATTCAGCCAAGGGCCATGACACTTGTTTCACATTGCAAAGAGGATGTTGAAAGTTGTTTCAAGTTTTTTAGTTTGTTAATAATCATTTTTAATTATTTATATGTATATTAACTCACAATAGGGTCAAGACAATGCATATAACCTAAGTTTATACTTACTACCTATATATATTGAATAGTCACCTATAAGTGACCCTAGCAGAGATGTATGAGTCCTTGTTTGGG
Organism: Torreya grandis; assembly: GCA_037957365.1. Classification (NCBI taxonomy): domain Eukaryota; kingdom Viridiplantae; phylum Streptophyta; class Pinopsida; order Cupressales; family Taxaceae; genus Torreya; species Torreya grandis. The sequence continues at coordinate 437,891 of JARHVA010002656.1, forward strand.
AGGTTATGACATTAAAAACCTTTACTTGGTATCTTGGTATATATAATTGAGCATGGAAGACCCTTTTAAAAGGCTAGGTTGAGAAAACTAAGGTGAAACCTATATCAAAGTCAATGACTAAAAATTTAGGCCCCAAGTCCCTAAAATAGGAAAATAGAGGTCCAAGGGTTTGCTATGAATATCTTATAGTAAGGTTAACAATATTTTTAACGAATATTTATTGATAAACCATGTATCATATATCATAGAAAATGGCTATAGAAATCTGGAAGGGTAGAAATCTAGTATAAGATAGTCATTTGAAAGGTCTAAAGATGGTCCTTAAACCACTAATAATAGGTAATGAAACCTACACGACTATGACCAAATGAGACCTTGTTCCCCAAATTGAGAGACTAGATTATGAAAAATTGTGTAAATGGTTTCACATGGTTGAGGAAGATATTTTTGTTGTAAAGAGGTTAAAAAAATTATTGAGGAGTAGGGTGGTATATTCCATACACACTTACAGGTGTGTTTTACTCCCAAAATGGCACCTAAAATAGGGTCAAATTTTTTTAATGGATAATCCTCACCACTTTTAAAAACACTTAGAAAAAATTTATCTTAATAAAATAAGGGAAATGCCCTTTGTTTTATTTCAAACAGAGGGCACTCCCTTCATACACAAACTTTGCAATTTTGGAGAGTTAGAGCCAAACGATGGAGAAGAAGATAAATATAAACTTAAAAAAGGTTTTTAATTTTTCATAACACATATAAAACAATATAAAACCAAGAAAATGAGAGATAAAATAAATAGGGTGATTTATGCTCTCAAAGTTGTAGACAGGCCTAGTGGGCATGGTGAAGCTGAGTACCCAAATGAAGGATCACTCAAAATTATAGCCCTAATAATGGTATATGACCTTGTTTAATAATGTTTATGAGATCATAATATAATTTTATGAGACATTTTTAATCAAGGAAAACCATCAAAGGTCATGTTGAGCTTTAGGTTATAGTCAGGCTTAAGGGTAGGGTTTTGGCATTGATCCCAAATAGATTTTTACCTTCATTTTCAACATGGAATGAGTATTTAAAAATATTTGATAATTTTTTTGGCATAAATATATAGGTAAAAAATCTATTTTACTGAAAATAAAACCAAAGTAAATAATTATTGAATCTTAAACCAACTCAGACCTATGTAAAATGGAAGAACAAGATCGATAGGCCAATTTCAAATGCTTAGTTATCCTAGAAGGCTTTACATGGGGATATAAGAAGTTTTTAATAGTTTATATTGGTCTTTAAAAATTATTTTGTGTAATTTTTATCTATATTGTATGTTCCATCTTTATGAATGAACCTTAAGAGGTCAAACAGACCTAAAACCCTTGTTAAACCCTTGTAGAGACCTAATTAGGAAGATAACGATAGAGATGCACCAAAATGAACCATAATGTTATGAATTATGATTTTAACTTATATATTACTCCCTAAATCTCCCCCCATTCTCTTTATCTATATGTAATTGTATGGATGGGGTACAAAATAGGATTTTTTTACCATTTTTTTCTATTTTTTAGGTTATTAGAAAGAATCAAGAAATGAAAAAAATATTTTAGGGAATAATTATACTTTTAGTAACTCATTATGGATATTTAATTCCTTATTAAAACTTATAAGTATGCAAACTAGGTGTTTCATCTCAACCAGTCAAAACTAGCATAATGGGCAAAGTAGGGAAAAGTGTGAAAACTTCAAGTGAATGGATTTTAAATCATGCATGATGACTATAAGGAAATATATGGTATTTAAAATTTTCATCCACCCCATCCAAATAATTTTCATGAGAAATTTATGCCTTTTTAAAATCCAAGTGTGCAGGGTGCATGAAAAGAGAGTTTTCTAGACAATAGATGTTGATAGCTCATTTTGGGATGATTTCAGATGAGTAGGCCTACAAAAAATACATGGAAATGAATGTATGATGTAATTAAAATTAATTAAAATAATTTTACATTATATTAATCAGTTATAAGGTGTTCAAATAGGGCCAATCATGAAGGTAATGTTTTTAAATCCAGAATGGGGATTTTTTGCCACTTTTCATTGGGTTTATGACTTGGATTGACACTTATGATTCTTGTAATTGCATGATTCATCCCATACCATTTAAATATTCACAATTAACTCATTATATCATCTTGAAAAGTTTAATTGTGACCCTTGGACTTCTCTCTTCCTCTCTCTCTCTCACAAATTCTATAAGAACTAGCCTTTTTAGAATTGTAACAATCCTCCACCTGAGTATGGTGATGACCTAGTCATTTGTATACCATTTGATAAATAATAATATTTATTTTTAACTCATATATTAATTTTATTAGTGTGTTAATTTTTAATGTTTGATTTTTCATAAGTGAAGACTATGGATTCCTTACCATGTTGTTTCATTATTTCATCCTATTGCAGTTGGAAAGCTTGTTTTTGTAGGGCATGTGAAGTGTAATAGGAAATTTCAAGGATAGTGTGAGTTAGTATTAATTATTTACCTCATATTCCTCTTCTATATTCCTCATATCTTTTTACATTCATCCATAACCTCACAATGCAGCATTGATGTGAGAAGATGAACATTGGCAAAGTATATGTTTAGTTTGTCCCTTGATTTCAAGTGTAAGATGCATATGGTTATAAGTCATAAATATATTTGGTGTATCACCTCCCTTAGGAATTTTTTTTTCAATTATCTCTCTCCCTTTTCACCCCCCCAAGTTTAATGTAGTTGAAATCCAAAGTGGTACATCAAGGGAGCTAGCCCTATCTAGAGATTCACCTCATTCCTTAAGATACCCACAATCCTATAATTATTTCCATTGTGTAAATTATATGAGGAAATATTTTAAATATCCTAAAATTGTGAAAATATAAGTGAAAATATTTTTTTTCATGCCTAGTGTGATTATTAGTCCAAGAAGTTGATAGATTTTTGGTGTTGTTTCTCAATAATCAGCCTTTGGAGGCATCTATCCAAGCATTAATGGCAAATCCAAAGATATATCAGATGTTCAAGTAGCCTAGGTTAGCATTTAAATATTTTTCGTAACATTTTCTTTGTTTTCTTCCTTTCAATGAAGGTTCATGGCTAATTTTAGTGTTGAGTATTATTCTTTGCAAGTTGGTGAGACATTGCAAGCTTGTGTCATTCCCTATGAACAAGAGGAAGTTCTTAATCATCCCTTCTATGAAGTGTATGATACCCAATATGGTTTTTTTCAGCTCCAATATGATCATATTCAACATTATAATAAGTTTTATCAGTCATATAGCTAGCCTCCTCAAAATTTTGCTTCTCCTAGTCAACCTAGCCACTTCCCAACTCCATCCATTTTCACCTTCAAGAAGACTCTTTTGGGATATGAGAGGTAAATTTTGGAGATTTATAATCTAAGATTATGTGGTCAAGATTTTCCTAGTAATCTTATTCATAAGGTTAGATATGCATTGGATTTAGTCAAAAGAGAGTGGGTACCTATTAAGAGAGCCAATTGACAAAGGATCACAAGTGAGATGTTTGATGTGAGTGGCCTAGTTTCTACCTTAGAGGATGGGATAGTATTTCATGAGAGGAAACATTACCAAGTATAAAAAACTTCATATCAGCTTTCCCAATTTTCCTATCAGCCATATTTGAACCCTATTAATTGTCATAATCAAAATTGCCAAAGCCATCCTTTTCCAAATCAAGTGGAAGAGAGAGTTATAAAGACTACCCTTGTGTTTGAAGTAAAAATTGATAGAAAAATTAAGTTGGATAATAAAAAAATATAAAATTACATATTATTAACAAATGAAGTGGATTTCAATCCCTCATTTCCATCTCACATTGCATCCCAATCACCTCAAAAAGAGACTCATAATCTCAATATCATAAGTTGGAACAAGATAGTAGAGTCATGGGGAAAGAAAGAGGAGAAAAGTATTGAAAAAGAGTGTGAAGTTGAGAAGGATATTGATCCAATAAAAAACCCTCCCATCCTTTCTTAATAAAAGACTTCTAATCCCAACATCCTAAGCTAGAGTAAGATAGTGGAATCATGGGGAAATAAACAAGATGGAATCATTGTCAAGGAGTGTGAAGTGGAGAATGGAGTTGATCCTTTTCAAGTCCTTCCCACCCTTCCTCAAGAATATTATTATGTTACATGTCATCCCTCATGTATTCCTCATACTCATGATGATTCTTATGAGCTTCAAGAAATAATTTTTCAAGATAACCTAGCCAAGAAAATTGAAGAGTTAGAGGCAAAGATGAGATTGATAGGTCAAGGTGAGATGGAAGGTTTAGAACTAAAATAAGATCCTATGCATAAACACACCCCATATACTCTAAATCTAATTTTGAGTTATATTTACCACCTCCACCAACATTTTCATCTTGTCTTCACCCCATCAACCTTTGCCTTGATGGACCTATTTTTATGGGAACCTAAGGATGACTATTTGGTTGACAAAAAATGTGAACCAATTTATGGAGAGGCATGTATGATGTCTTTACACTTCATTCAAATAATTAGACCTTCTCTTAATCAATTATGAGGCATTTAAATAGGGCCAATTATGAAGGCAATTTTTCATAGCCATAATGGGGAGTTTCTTTCCATTTTTCATGAGTTTTATGAATTGGATTAACACTTATGATTCTTGTAATTCCATGATTTATCCCATAACCTTTCAACATGCATAAGTAACTCCTTAGATTATCTTTACAAGTGTCCTTGTGACCCTTAGACTTATCTCTTCTTCTCTCTCTCACAATTTCTATAAGAATTAGCCTTTTTGGAATTGTAACGATTCTCCACCTAAGTATGGTTAATATTTTCTCAATTGTATACATTTTGATCAATAATACTACTAATGTTTACCTCTTCCATGACTTTTATTAGTGTGTTCATTTGGAATGTTTGATTTTACATAAATGAAGACAATGGGATCCTTAGCATGTTTTTTAATTATTTCATCCTATTATATTTGGAAAGCTTCTTATTATAGGGAATGTGAAGTGTTATAGGAAAGTTCAAGGATTGAGTGAATTAGTCTATTCATTAGTGCCCTCATAAGCCTCTTATCTAGTCCTCCTAGCTTTTGATTTTCATCCATAACCTCATAATGTAGCATTGATGTGAGAATATGAAGATTGAAGAAGTGTATGTTTAGTTTGTCTCTTTATTTCAATTGTAATATGCATATGGTTGGAATTCATCAATATATTTGGTGTATCACCTCCCTTAGGATAGTTTGTTTTTAGTTATCTCTCTCCATTTTCACCCCCCAAGTTTAGTGTAGTTACAATCCAAAATGGTACATCAAGGGAGTTATCCCTATCTAGACATTCACCTCGTTCCTTAGGATTCCCACAAGCCTATAGGTTTTTCCATTGTGCCACTTAGATGAGGAGAGATTTACCATCTCCTCAAAGGGTGAAAATCCAAGTGACAATAGAAATATCAACTCTCAACCCATCATGCACAACTAAATGCTTCAACATATTCAAAATAAACATTTATCTCCATTCATTTTATCCATTGATATTGTAAATATTTATCCAACCATTAAGTAAGATTGAACTAAATAACCTACTATGTTCCTCAAATCATTTGGTAATCTCTATATGGATTGGGTTTAAACCAATTTATTTGATACCATTAAACTTATTATCAAAACTCTTACAAGATGTTCTCTAGAATGGTATAATAAAATTCCAAAACATTTTATATGGTAAATAGAAGATATATTAAATGCTTTAGTAAAATAAATTTCCTAAAAAATATCTCAGTCATTTTATCAATGCTAAGAAATTACCTACTAAATCTCCACATACATTTATCAAAAGATGGAAATCATTAGTTCATAAATCATATCATAACATGAGTTATGACAATCTATTTAAACTTTCTATTGCCACTTTAAAACCTTCTCTTAAATACAAGGTTATAATATTTTCTCCTCAAACCTTAGAAGAGGCTCTTGATCAAGCTAAAAGAAATGATTTCCTTATGAACCAATTTGAACCATCTCATAATTTACTCAAGGAATATTTCAAAACTTTAAATAACATAATCATTATCATAAATTTTAAATATAAACCCCCTCCAACTAAAATAGGAGTAGTCAAATATGGCACTCAATCTCCCTCTGGCCCACCCTTGACAATGCTCTAAAGGAATAATCTTTTATCTTAATCTAAACCTTTCATCTATAATAATATTTCTTCCCCATCATGGTATGATCAAAATAAGTTTTTTAGTTCCATGATGACATTGGTAATTATCACAAAACATGGCATAAGCTTATAAAAAATTTAGTATCTTTCATGTTAGGCAAGGCTTTTTACCATGATTCTATGATTAGACCATGACATCCTGATTATCTTAAACTTTCTCAAAAGAAAAATTTTCCCAAATCTAAAAATTCAAAATAACAAAAATTCCCTCCCTCTTATTCCACTATCCAACACTCTAAAAAATATGTTTATGTCATTGATGTTGACTATGATCAATATTATACCAATTATCAATACGTGAATGTAGCTAGTAACAACTATCATTATAAACCTAATAATAAATATCATGTTACTAAACTTGAGAAACCACCCATTGATGATAAGTTACTTAAATATACTACTACTTCTTAGCCTACATATTTTGAACCATCCACTAGACATGATCCACCTCTACCAAAAAATCCTTAAATACTTCCAAAAATCACTCTACCTAATCAACTTAAGCCTTGTGACCACTCTTATATTAAACCTTACCAAAAATTCTTAGATGAAATTAATTTTATGCCTTATAAAATTCCTCTCATGGAATTAGTAATAAGTTATCCATATCATTGCAAGTTCCTTATGAAAAAACTACAAGACATAGAATAACCTTCATCTAATTAATAATAACTACTTCTTGATACCCATCAACATGCAGAAGTGCATGCTATTGAAATAATTTCTTCTAGAAAACCCTCCATAGAATTAATAGAAGAAGATATGATAAATGATGAAATTATATTTCAAGTTGATGATCCACCTCTTTTTATCAAAATAACAATCAATAACACTCTAATTATAAAAGTATTAGTTGATGAAGGATCGGGTATCAATGTTACCTCTCTTTGATAATTCAACAAATAAGATATTCTAAAGAAAATATTAAATAAACCTAAATCACATGTCACATATTTGATAAAACTGATTAAAAAACTACTTGGTTTCTTTTGTATCCCTCTTAAAATTGGACCCAAGAAAATTCATACCAAATTCATGGTCTTTGAACTTCCCTTATTAACAACATGTTTCTGGGTCATCTTTGGACTCATCATATGTGAGCTATTATATCTCTTGGTAGCTAATGTATCAAATTTATACATAATGGGAAGCATTACAAACATTAGTTTGATCCTAATAATTGGAGTATCCAGCTTCCAAATCCCAAATCTCAATATCGTATTCCCATTATCACCCACATCAATAGTCTTCTTAAATTTGTTAATAAGCATTCAAATTTACATGTAACTCTATCATATTCAAATGATAATGAACCTATTAAACTATAAAACATTATAAATACCACTTAGTTACCTCCATATATTTTAAAATTTCTCCCCTCTCTCTTATTCCAAGAGATATAACCATTCCTTTAATATATGATACCACTAACAACCCTCCCCCATGTAATGCACATGAAGCCTTTTACACAGAAGATGATTTTATTGAAAATGAATATGGGGAGGCCAAACTCTTTCAATATCCCTTAGCCATATCTCCTCACAATTTAAATAATATAGGCATCTCCATTAATGATTTAAAACATAAATAGACACATGTGTTATGTCTCCATCTATGATGATACCTACATTATGGTGCAAGCTTAGTCATGAGATCTAGATGTATTAAATTATCAAATGCATGCCTTCAATCATGATTTTTATGTCATTCCCATATATTCTAATAGTAAATCATAACTATAAATCTATGTACCACCTATTAATTCATCCTTGACAAATAATCCATAGATTATCCAAGAAATTGATGAATCTAGTCTACTCCAACTTATAATGCCTAATTATATTGATCAAAGAAATCTACTTATCTTGCATCCACTACCTTCAATAAATCCTCTTACACAACCTAATTATATGCATGCTATACATAATACAACCATCATTTATGATAGTAATTCTTCCAATATCTTGATGCCATATTATATTGAATAATCTCACACCCCTACTCCTAAAATTATCTTAGATGCATAAGCTACAACCATCCGATAAATGCATTCTAAATTTGATAGTCAAGGCAACCTAAATTTGGATCTTAAAGTATAAGTTGAATATTATTGACCCTTACCCATGATTATTACTAATTAAACCATCTTAGAAGTACTCCATGCTTGCGAGCCTCAACTCCCATGCCAACATCATAAGCTAGGCCATTTCAAGAAAAAAAGGCTCCTTATTTCAATAACTTCTTTATTACTATCAACCCTAACATACATCATGTTTCTTCACTCCTTCATACTCCCTATCATTTATAAGATGGAAAATTTATGCTTATTGAATAATCTATGGAAATTAATTATGGAACCGCTATCATTCTTAAACCCATTCTTATCTCTAAAGAACTTTGTCTTATAGAATATGATTATTTTATTTTATTCTTCAATAAATATTATGAATATTTTTCATGGTCATATGAATATATGTCTAACATTGACCCTTATATTTTGGTCCATAATATCATCATTTATCCTAAAGTAAAACCCATTTGTAAAAAATAATGTAAATTCCCTCCTAATATTTCTACCCATTCTAGAGCATTACCCTTTTTTAGATGAGAATTGATGGAGTAAATAAGGTAAACCATTTCTAGAAAAAAAAATGATTAATTTCCCCCAAGTAATCCAAGGTATGTTTGTATGTCATGAATAAAGTGAAAAATAGTCAAGTTGATTATATATTTGATTTTAGTGAGATTAACATCAATGCCTTGAATGGAAACTAGAAAACCTTTAAGTTTACCAGATGTAACTTCAAATACAAATATAAATGGATTAAGTTTAACTTTATATTTAATGAGTCGATAAAAAATGATAGATAAATCATGAAGGTGAGTTATATGAATTTTAGATTTGGAAATGAGGTCATCTAGATAAGTTTTGATAATTTTATGAATAAGATCATGAAAAATATGGGTCATTACACATTGATAAGTGGATCCAACATTTCTAAGACTAAAAGGCATTTTAAGGTAATAATAGGTGGCCCATTCTATGGTAAATATTATTTTATGTTGATCTTCAAGAGCTATGTGAATTTGTTTATATCATTAGAAACCATCAATGAGTGATATCATCTCATACCTAGAAATAAAATTGATAATAACATCTATTAAAGGTAGGAGAAAGTTATATTTTGGACAAACTAAATTTAGATTATGAAAATCAATGCAGATATGAATATTAAATTGAGATAGGATAAAAATAATAAGTAAAATTATGATAGATATGGGAATGATAAATAAGTAATTTACTTAGCTTATTCTAATGCTAACATAGTTTTAGATCTGGAACATGTAATAAGTAAACTAGAAGATGATTCTATAATAGTCATTAGATTTTTGATTGGGTGCTTCTAGAGCTATAGACACTAGCATTAGTATGTGATGGTTACATCAATGCTAATTTCTAAACCTAACATATGTGTCATGTATGAAATACTAACTATAAAATTATGTCACTACTTATATTTTTATGGGTTTGTCTTCACCTTCACTTTGGTGCATTCAGATCTAGGTCATGGACTCTCACTTGTCATGAAATTATAAAATCTTAGTTCTTGATCTTCATGGTTATTAGAAGCATAATCACTGTGAGGGGGCCTAAATCAGTGATACAATAAAATCAACTTTAATTACACTTATTTAAACTCTTAACCATTAAACATAAGTATATAAAACATTCATTGTAATGAACAAATAAAAAATTGCAAGATCAAAACACATAACACATGAATTATATGGGAAACCCTCATGGGGAATAAAACCCACTCTCAAGCCTAAAAACAAATGGAATATAGTCCTATAAGAGATCATAGATAATATACTTTAGTGAATCACCCAATCCACAAGGATCACCAACCCCTCAAAATTATCTAGCACCAACTAGACTTTAGCAAGCACTAACTTGCTAGGAGGCTACAATCCTCTTGGCTAATTAAGCACCTACTCAATCAACAATATAAAACTTCATATTGTATTATTTCCTTAAAATAATTTATGATTTTATTCTATATCTCATATAATATTATTAGTAATTTGTCATTTCAAGATCAAATTACTATCCCTATCATTCTAAACTTTCCAAAATCTAGTCCTAGCGCTTTGCAGCTGGTTAAATAGGTCAATTATGGTCTAAAAACACAAATTTTGGTTTAAAATGTCAAAAATGGGGTAAAAATCATCAATTTTTTTTTCAAAAGTCATTTAATTATCTCAAAATATATTTTAATATGTTGAAAATCATAAAAATATCTTAAGTCTAAAGTTTTAAGTCATGAAAAGGTGTTTTCATATGTTTTATAAGCCTAAAAGGTCCCAAAAACCCCCACATGTGCCATTTTTATAGTTTTAAAACATGAAAAAAGATTAATATGGTATAATTTTTCATTATTTACATTAAATTATTCTAAAATATTCTTTTTCAAGTGATGGTAAGTCTTAGTTTTCTCTTAAAAGGCAAACGAAACTAATTTCCTCTCATTTTGCAAGTATAGTACAAAATCTGTATGGTTTTCATATAATCCATAGTATGTTAGATAAATAATATGGAATATTAAATATTCCATATTATTTCCATGTAAATTTATTTCCATAAATACCCTAAAAAAATTCTCTTTTGGTATTTGCTTAGTTGGCATAGACAGACCTACCTATAGATTATCTAATGGTATGGTATGCTGAGGAGAGGTACAACTCTCAAATTTTGGGTGAAGAAAGTAGACTAAGAGGGATTAATAATGGTCCAATTGGAATATAAATTGGATTATATAGGCTCATGAACCATTATTTTAAGTTACGTCAAATTTTTTTGCCTTGCATCTAGGAAGGTAACTGGTTTTCTCCAATTTCTCCTCACCTAGGCAGAGTTTTAGAGAAATTCAACTTATTATAGAATATTGAGGACTTTATCTACATTTCCATGGTATATTTAAGGTGTTATTAATCCATTTAAATTTCAATAAAAATTCTCAAACCTAGCTAGTCAATCTGTAATTAGCATGCTTGTATGGTCATGAAAGAAGAAGTTAGCTTCAGGTTTTCAAGAAAATGGTGTTTGTAGAGTCTTCCATTAAGTTTTTCATGATTTGAAATCATGATTATAAAAATATATTAAATTTTCATGGCCATAAATCCCATCTCCATGCTATCAAAATGATTTAGGAGGCTTACATTAGCATATGTTAAGGTTTTTATGCAAATTTTGAGGTTTTTGCAAAGTAATATGTTTGAAGTTTGCTCTCTTGCTTTCCTCATATGGATTATAATTTTATGTGGTATGATGATGTTATTTTCATAATGATAGTTGACTACTCACCTTGGTTTTGTCATGACTTCATCACCCTCCTTTCCATTTCTATCTCATCCACTACCAATCACTTTCAAGCCACTATGTTTTCACTTCTTTTCCATCTCCAAATCTACCTTTGCAACATATTTCATACTCTATTAATGGTATTACCACCCACATCTCAACTTCATCCCATGGGTATATTCAATAATCTAATGGTTGGCATGATAAAATGATAGATATATCAAGAAACATCATGTCACAATCAAAAGGAACATTGTCATTAGGTATATACAGTCAAGGAAGTCAAAGGAAGTTTTTTGAGTTTTAAGGGCATCAATCTTGAAGAGATTGCATTCATGGTTATAGTGATGCATTAGAATAGTCTCAATAAATATATGATAAGCTAGAATAGGGTTCATATGCATACATAATAGACTCTCCAATAACCTTATAGTCACTATCCATATAATAATCTCATGAATTACATCAAACCAAAGTGACAGTGGGGGTCTCTTTATAATGCAATGACTTTCATTAAGCATAATCAACTTGAAGTCCTTATGTAAATGTCACCATATTTATGTCATAATAAATAAGAATATTAAGATAAATGGACCTACAAATACTTGAAGAGACCCTATAGGTCCTTTTTTAGGGCTATAATAGTTAGGTTTTTCCCTATATACTTTCAAAACATGTAAGTTTTGGCTACCTATACATGAATGTACAATGTTATGTATGGTTTAAATATAACTCAAAAGTGGAAAATTGATGAAATAAGGGTTTGAAAAAATATATGTTAACCTACAATCAGCACTAAATGATTACCTATAGCTATCAAAAGGAAGTTATAGTACCAATTATGCTTGGAATGAAGATCAAGAAGTGTTAATTCACTATGTAGGGACATTTTATGTGTGAAGGATGTTATCATAACTTTGAGATGTAAAGGGTGAATTAATTATGTCATGATTAAAGAATACCCACAATACTATAAAAACCCTCTTATAGGCTTGTGCCTTTTAAGGAAATCTAAATAGTAATGTGAATGGCCTTTGAAGTTCAAGAAAGCTAGTTTTGATTAGAAAAACATAAGTGTCATTGAGATTGTTAGTTTCATATTGTTTCAAGAGAGAAAATGTATATAAAGTATCAATTAAGGTTTAAAGAACCACAAAACTAACCTACATCCTATAAGTGTATCTACACTCAAGCTTCCCAATGAGAGCCCACAACTAGGTAAGGTTTGGAGACAAAGAACCCTAACAAAGAGATTAAGGACTAAAAAATCTATCATATAGGGACAATCTCATGACGTATGACATGGGTAACTTCAAGGGATGTTATATTGATAAGAGAAAATGATATTCAAGATTCACCTATAGTCCCATGTCCATACACTCAGGGTAAAGACTCACCAAGTATAGGACAATCAAGTGTCTTTTGCACCAGGAGGTATAATATGATGGAAAGGTAATGTTTTTAGGAGAATAACTGTAGGTTTTATGTCAAATTCACCTTTTGAATGAATAAAAATCATTTATTATCCTTAGTTTTACACCTATAGCCAGCCTTAGGAGCTAGAATATAGTCAAGAAGGTGGATTGATGTAATGATTATATGAGGGTTACTTCATCATATGGGCTTTCAAAGGGTTATGTGAGTTGTTAAACAATAATGATGCCAATTGTAAACTAATTGACATTTAATTCTTTGAATATTTACATGATACACCTCAAACTTATAGACATAGTAGTTTTAAAAGACAATGCATTACCACAGTCAGGTGCTTATGGAATGAAGGTCTGTTTCAATAATAACATTAGGGTACTCATTTCTAAAGCAAAAACATTATATTTATAAGAAAGAGAGGTCTCCTAGCCTAAATTTCATCCAAAAATATAAAGGTACCCTATAGGAAGTATTAAAATATCTACAGTATTCTTGAAACATCCTACAGGCTTGTGTTATAACAATTAGGGGTAGGGTGGCCTTTAAAGACACAAAAGAGTATTTGAGTTATCAAATGGCTAGAAGGGATCAAGGTTTTGATTAAGGGTTATCAATAAGAGATCATCAAATATATCTTAGTCTCCTAAACCAATAAAATCACCTACATCAATCAAATAAAATACATCCTACAAAATGGGTAGTGTAGTCACAAATAGAGTTGTCTTAGAGGCAAGTGCATATAGGTTGGCATAGAAGATTGGATTACAATGAAGAAGTAAGTAAGACAAAGCATAATAAATTTATTTTTAAGGGGAGATTTTATTATTTTTACTTAGAATCATTACCTATATCTTTCAAGGATTTAAACCCTATAGTCAAGTTGGGTAGAAGGCAAGGGTTTAAGTGGGTTTCATAACAAACTTGTAAGGTTTCTTGGATATCATAGACCAATTATAGTTGAAGTTGATCAAGAGATTCAAAACATACAATCAAAATATTCAATAGGGATTGAAGATGGAAAAAAACTACCTTGCCTCATACTCATTGTATGGATTTTGCATAGTATGGAGGCTTAAAACATTGCATAAAGAATTTAAATAGCTACAAGGAGATGTGTAAGAACCCTCATTTTCTCTAAAGATTTATAAATGTATATTGAAGATGAAATAACCTTTAATATTGTTGAAACCTAAAAAATACACATATATAAGTGTATACTTAGTCATGTTAAGCCCTAATTGCCTTGGTCCAAGGTTTAAAAATGCTAGAAAGAAGAGGAGAGAGTGTTTTCAAGCTTATTCAGGAAACTTTTGAGCCATTTGAAAGGGTAGGGTAATTTTCAAAACTATTAAAGAGACTATGATGCTCATTAATGATTAATTTAACCTTGAAATCATATAAACACCCTAGAATCAGCTCAAAGAAATGAAAATTTGGTCAAATATGTAGATAGTCCATACACAGAGGTCAAATTTGAAAGAAAATTGAAGATTTTAGGAGCTACAGGTGGAATTTTGACCTCAAATTTTTTGAATAATGTCATGATGAGTTTAATAACCTAATGAAAAAGTTTCATGGACATTTTATGAATGTATATAATTTTTTTGTGTCTCAAACCTCATCCTATCCATTCATGGTCACCATTAGAGCAGTCATTATTTTGGAGTGATACAAAGGATTATAAGCCTAGGTAAATGACTAAAAATAATTATATGATGTTTTTACATCATAATAATACCTTTAAAGAGTTTACAAATCCAAATTTTATGCAAACCAAAAAGGCATTTTTGGACTTGTTAAGAAAAATATGATTTTAGAGTGTTTGTATAGCATGGTAAAGGTCACATAATTATTTTTTTAGGATTTTTGAAGTTAGGAAGGAAATATTTTCATTTTTGTGAAGATTTTCACTTTTTTCAATTCTAGGCACCCTTCCAAACCTCTTGTTTAGATGCTCATATTATTTACCACATGTGGAGTTTGGCCAAATGATCTTAATATGTTTTAAGGACACATATGTAATTATAATTTATGAATAGTTTATTTTAGTTTAGGGGTTTTACTTTATGAACAATTCTTAAGAGCATAGGTAGCCCAAAATGCAAGCTAAACCCCACAAGAAAATTTCATCCACATGGTAACTTTTCATATTTTTTTCATGGGAAATAAATATTTTCAAAAATGTCAGGGGGTAAATTTTATACACATAAATGGAAAAAAATTAGGATTTTGAGGTCTGTACTTCATGAATCATCATTTTGAAGATTCAGCTTTAAAACACTCTTAAACCCCTAACAAAATAGTTTTGAGAAAAGTGGATTTTATTGACATAAAATCATCATGGATAAACTTGGAACATTTTAAAATTCAATTAAACTCAAAGAGGATTCCATAAATTCTAATTTTATGTATAGATATTTATAGATGAGGGTAGAAATCATTTTTTTATGGAAATAAGCATATAAAATGTAGTAGAGGGAATTTAAATGGAATATAATCAAAGGATGCCATATATTAATACTTTTTATTCATCCTAAAATATTCATTTAATCATAAATCATCCCAGAAGTGTCCCTACTAGCTCGATCAAAATGGCTAGTCTGATGGAAAATAGAGCAAAATAGGCCTAATCAACATTGTTGACTGAATGGTGAAGGTTTTCTCATCAAAATTACATATTTGATGATTAATAAAGTTGTTCCAATCAAAATTCATAATTTTTTTAGGTTTCATGGATTATTATTATGGGTTTAACGGTGATTGGGAGCATAGATTAGTCTTTAGACCTTTTTGGTCTAAATGGCTTAATTGATCAACTTGTCAAGTTTGAGTTTGGCATTGGATGGATATTCAAGGAGTAAAATTTGATTTTACATGCCACATTTATTTTTTTTAATTGATATTTCATGCATATTTCATCCTTCAAATTCTCTTTTCATGCAAGTGAAGGTTATTTGGAGTTGACTAGTCTTTCACTTTGGTTGACTAGTTGACAAGTCATGCATCTATTCTTGGTTAACTTATCATTCAAGCCTTTAAAAAAAATACAACTCAGACTCAAGTGGATTTCAATCATATAAATATTGTACTATCATCATGTATGATGATTGACTTGTATAAGATGGGCCCACCATGTTCCTTTTTACACCAATTTCAGGATTATGCATATTTTATGGAGTTTGAAGATATTTAAAGTTTTGATTAAATATTGTAAAAGGATTTAGTATTGAGTTAGAAAAAATAGTAATAATTATCCATTTTTAATTCCACATTGGCTATAGTTAGGTTTTGAGACATATATATTGGATTTTTCAAGCCATTTTTTGTAGAATTCTTGGAGCTCAAGAAAAAATAATATTCTGGACCATACATCAATAAAGGAGATTTTTTTATTTTACATATGAGTTTTGATATAGAATAGAGTGTAATTTATTATGTATCAACACATAATTGGGATTATGTCCTTTATTATCAAGTCCCTTCCTCACCTATTTCTTTCTATCTCACCTTCTACAGGTCATTTGAAGAGGCAAAGAGGAATGTTATAATCCAAATTTCTTTCAATCCTTCATATGAAATACTTATGTTTAGGGTCAATCTAATAATTTTTATTAATTTATATGTGTACATTAGTTTCAATAACTTCCATAGGATATAAAAAATTTAGGTGCATCACCCCATTATATAGGATTTCCCTTTAGTTTCCCCTTCCCCTTTTCATCCCAAAGTAACAGTAGATCACTTTTAATAGATAAATATTAAGGGAACCAACCCTCTCTAGAGGCTCTTCCTAGTACAAAGTCACCCACACTCTGATAAGTTCTAATTGTATTAGCTAGAGTGAGGGTGTGCTTTGCACATCTTCAAGTAGGGTGCACTCTAGAGTGATAATAGTTTTTGACATGCCCAATGGAGCCACTTATTCACAATTTTGAATTATTATCTATTTATTTGAGTATATTATTCATTTATACATTTTTATTTTTAGATTTGTATACTTTTCATGCCACTAAGAGTTATCCCAAGATATTTTGCAAAAGGGAAAGAAATAGAATTCTCTGGCTATCTTTCCAATCAGTAACGAAGAAGAAAGCCTCTTAGTCAAATCCAAATCCTACACCTTCTGACCCACACTCTGATAAGTTCTAATTGTATTAGCTAGAGTGAGGGTGTGCTTTGCACATCTTCAAGTAGGGTGCACTCTAGAGTGATAATAGTTTTTGACATGCCCAATGGAGCCACTTATTCACAATTTTGAATTATTATCTATTTATTTGAGTATATTATTCATTTATACATTTTTATTTTTAGATTTGTATACTTTTCATGCCACTAAGAGTTATCCCAAGATATTTTGCAAAAGGGAAAGAAATAGAATTCTCTGGCTATCTTTCCAATCAGTAACGAAGAAGAAAGCCTCTTAGTCAAATCCAAATCCTACACCTTCTGTTACCCTTGTTATTACATAAAATCCTCCTATTAAAGCCAATATTGTTTTAAATCATATACCTCAAATAGCTATTCCCAGAAGATAATCTTTTGTAGCATTCAATGGTGGTAGTCCTCTAAATCTCAATCAATGGGATGATATTCCATTTTTTGATCTGAAGGCTCTTCTTTATTTTATAGGGGAAAATCCAACAAGCCCTATAGAACATATTGAAAATATTGTTAATCTTTGTTAATTTCATCATATGACATAATAAAATGTATCAATGAGGTTTTTAGCAAATTATTTTAAAGGGAAGACACTTCAGTGATATAGAGGTTTGGCTCTTGCATCAATCAATAACTAGGATGAATTTGGAGAGGTCTTGTATAAGCACTTTGAGGACAAAAGTGATCATATTTCACTTTTGGATCATATTACAAAAATAAAGAGATTCAATCATGAATTTATGGTGGATTTCAACTATAGATTGTAGAAGACTTAGGATAGAATTCCTATAGTGATCAAGCCTACACTCAACCATACTTTTCTTTACTATCTGAAGGCTCTCAATTTAGATGTGGCTATCATGATTCAATTCATGGGAGGCAACACTCTACTTGAAGCTTTTGAAGTAGAAATCAAGGTTGAAAATTGTCTTATACAAGTAGTTAAGTTATCTCTAAGGCCACCAATGCCTCTTTTTATAGAGATCCATCTTCCTTCTCCAAATATTGTTCCAATTATAAAGTCATCAAAAATTCATCAAATAAAAGGTGATTAATTTGAAAAATTGGGAAAGATAAATAGTCTTATTAAGGATAAATTTACAAATTTGTTTCAATAGAGAGGTGACAAGATCCACCATATAAGCCATATTAGAATTACTAGTCTAATATGCCATCCTATCAATCCAATTAATAAGGACAAGGGCAAAATTCTAAATCTAGCTAGTTAATCCTAATTCTCCAAGCAATTCAAGATATATTGTGCCAACTTAGAGAAACTATTCCTAATAAAGATAATGGAAAAATCAATGGGATCAAGAAAATAACAAGGCTATGGCTCCAACTAATGAGACATCACATCAATATTTTATGCAACAACGTTTAGTTATTCCTTCATTTGAAAACTAGCCACCTTCTCAGAATAAGGAATCCTCTCTATCCTATGGAGGCATTCATTCATTAAATAAAGAAAAAGGGTGAAATCAACAAGGAGAAGGTAGTGGTAAGGCACCTACTGAAACTACATTTATGAAATTATAGGAAGGTAATAATTCTTTGTAATACTTGGATATAAATCAAAGTCAAGATTTACCTAATATTGATAATTTAGTTACAACTCATACTAGATTTAAGAAAAGAGCAAATGGTGAAGGTTCAATTCTTAATAGGATAGCCTCTTCTCCTCAACCATAACAAAATATGACTACACATGAGCTTCCTCAAAAAAATTCAAATTAGCAAGCTCAAGATCCAAAAGATAAGAATGTGAAAGGGCCTTACATACCTCAATTCACATAACATTTGGGATCTCTTTATGCTCCTATATTACATTCAAGGGTAGCCAATTCTCCACTAATTATTGTGGATAATATGAAGAAGACTTTAGTATCAATTTTATGTGGGATACACTGCTAATCCTAGGATAAAAGGAATACTTACAAGAGGAGCTTTCAAAGCTCAATATCTCTGAGAGACCACCAATAAGAGAAAGAGTAAGTGTTGTCCTAATTTATTATAATCCATTTTTTGAGTTTCAACCTCTTAAGGTGACTAAACCTCCTCTATTTTAACTTTCTATTATCATTGGATATTGTCTAGTTCATAATTGTATGATTGATAGTGGGGCTAGTACCTCTATCATGCCCAAATCAATAGATGATAAGTTAGGATTTCAGTATGAACCCCATGAGAAAGGTGTCTTAAAATTATATGGTTCCCCTACCAGTATTTTAGGTGTGTTGAAATATCATAGAATAATACTTTATACTTGTCCAAATTTCACCATTTTATAGGATGTTGTTGTTGATCTACCTCCATATTTTGTACTATGTCTATCCAAAGATTTCACTACCAAAATATGAGGTTACCTATCCTCAAATTGGTCATACATGGTTATTAAAACTAGTTATGGAACCAAATTAAATGTTAGATCTAAGTCTATTTCTATATTTTACCTTGAGCCATAAATGCCAAATATTCAAATGTGAATTGTAGTATTTTTGAAGATGATAACATCAGTGAGCTAGATCCTTCTAAGCCTCTTGAGGTTATACCAAATCTTCTCCTAGATGATTGGGTTGCTTAAAATCATGGAAATGAACTGTATAAAATTAATTAATATGTTTTTTTTGGAGTCTACAATATGCATGAAGAGGGTGATTTATTGCCTAGTCTCACTAGCTCAATGCAGGATCAAGGAGTTTGGAATCTATTATTTTATGGATCCATAACAAAAAAATGGAAGTGGGACTAGTGCAATGTTGGTTTCACCATAAAATCAAAGGAATTATTCTTATTTTATATTTCATTTTAATTGTACTTCTAATACTACAGAATATGAATCTCTTATTTATGGTCTTTAGTGGGCTAGAAAGAGGGATATTAAGCTCTTGCAAGTGAAAGGTGATAGTGAGTCAGTAGTCTATAAAGTCAGAGGTTTAAGTGAAAAAAAGAATATTATTTTTAAGGCCTAAAAACATAGAGTTTGGAATCTCATGGAATATTTACTTGCATTTGACATTCACTCCATTCCTAGAAGAGGAAATCAACATGTAGATAGACTTGATGCTATAGGAGCATAGTTTGATATTCTAAATTAGATTAAGGACAAAAATAAATAGACCTAAATCAAGGCTGTATGTAGGTAGTCAATCCCAAATAATGATGTAAGCTGATAGGTTTTTGAATCTAATAAACAAATAGCATATTTTCTATATAATGAAGTGGATTTTTGCTAAAGAAATCATGATAAATTGTAAGATCAATATGGAAATCAGATTGTGTAATTGAAATCAAACAAGATGCCTAGACGTTTGGTGACCTTAGAAATAATTTTCAATTAATATGATAAGCTAAGGAAGGATAAGGTGAGCATTTCTTCTAAGAAAGAGTACTATGAGAAAATTAAGAAAACATGATGCAAAATTAGGAAGACAAAAGCAAAGGCCTATCAACCCCAAGGTTGAGATTCTCATGAGGAAAGAGTTTAAAAAGTTGATTGAATCAGGTGTTATTTTTCCCATAAAGCATTCAACATGGGTAGCAAATCTTGTACAAGTAAGAAATAAGAATGGAGAGATAAGATTATGTGTTGGTTTTAGAGATTTAAAAAGAGTAGCAGGTTCACTTCCTTCCATGGATCCATCAAATAATAGATTCAAAGCTCCTTATTACATGGGATCATTATCCTTCAATGAGCTACTTCAATGATCACTATTCCATTGGAAGATCATTAGCCACTTCCATGGATCAAATATTACATAGAGAAGTAGGTTTACAAAGGTTCTCTCTAATAGATGGGTACTTAGGATATAACCAGATATTAGTGAAAGAGAAAGACCAACATAAAATAGCTTTTACCATCAAATGGGGTAGTTTTGCTTATAAGAAGATGCCTTTTGGACTCTTCAATACTAGAGCTACCTTCGAAAGGGAAATGGATGTTGATTTTCATGGTCTTTTGAGTGAAATGGTTTTATTATATCTTGATGATATTAAAATATTTCCAAATAATCCTAATGATGATCTAACACACTTGAGAATTTTTTTTGATAGATGTAAACATTTTAGAATCTCATTGAATCCAAATAAATCCATTTTTAGTGCATGAGGGGAGACTTCTTGGATGTGTGGTGTCCAAAGCTAGTATTTCCTTTGATATTGAAAGAATAGAGGCAATCCTTGCTCTATCATTTCCCAAACACAAGAAAATATTGTAGAGTTTCTTGGATAAGATAAACTTTATCAAAAGATTCATTCTTAATTTTGTAGAGTTATTAAGGCCACTTAAATGCTAAAGAAACGCCAAGAGTTCACTTGAAGTAAAGAAAGTAAAATAAGATTTGAGGATATGAAAGAAAAAATCAGATAATCTCATACTTTTCTCAATCTTAATTTTAGTAAGGATTTCTTCTTATATGCTTTCTCTACTTCCAGTACTATTTCAGCCATGCCTATGCAACAGAATGATGAAGGTTTGGAATAACCCATTAATTTATTTAGTCAAGATTTAGAGGGCTATGAAGAGAGGTATTACTTTGTATAAAACCATTTTATTGATATTATAAGAGGTTTTAAAAAATTTAGACATTTGGTTTTGATTAATAAGATTATATTAATGCTAGTTTATCTAAGTGTGAAGGATTTCATTCTCAACAGAGACTTGAACAAAAAGAGGGTTAAATGGGTCTCTAGGTGCATGGAATATGACATTGAAGTCAAGGTTAAAAATTTGGTTTGATTCAAAGGATTATGTAAAAATATTACAGAATATGTGAATGAAGGAAAAGACACAATTTTGATAATTTAGGACACTCAGCATGAAACTAAAAATACACCTCCTACAAGTAAGACACAAAACATTGCTAGATTTATTAAAAATAGAGAGTGTCAAAGGGGTTTTAATTCATCACAAAGAACAAACTTTAGGTTGTAATCAATACCTTACATTTTTATTGATGGACTGATTTTCAAGAAAGACATTGGAGGTATGTTTTTAAGGTGTGATGAAACTAGTCAATTTGATAGGATTTTTGAGTAATTTCATGATAGTCGTTCTATAGGTCATTTTTAAGCCAATAACACAAAATATAAAAATCATTAGATCTAGTTATTTTTGTCCCAATTTATTTATAGATGCACATGCATGGGTTAGGAAATGTATAAAGTGTGTAATGTTTGTAGGGAAATAGAGACTAGTTAGTATGCCACTAAAGCCAGTTTAATATGAACAACCTTTCATGAAATGGGGTTTAGACTTCATTGGTATGATTCATCCTCCATATATTTTAGGTCATAAGTGGGCCTTGATAGATATAGACTATTTCACTAGGTGGGTGAAAGTAGTGCCTTTGAAGGAGGCAAATGAGGTCTTCATGATTGAATTCTATGAGAGTCTAGTCACCCATTTTGAGGTACCTTTTAATATAATATCATATAATGCTTTAGCATTCAAAAATAAAAATGTATTTTAATGGGATCTTTAACATGGTATTTATTTGAAATCTTCATCAAATTACTATCCACAGGGTAATGGACTAGCTGAGAGAACTAATAAGAACCTGATTCAGATAATTAAAAGAATAATGGAAGATAGTTAGAGATCTTGGCATACAAATTTGAAGACTAATTTATGGTATGATAGGATCACAAATAATAATTCCATTGTTCATTCACCTTATCTCTTGGTTTATGGAAGAGAATCAAGGCTACCTATCTCTTTAGAGATCCAGCTTTGGAACTTGCATACCAACTAAAGCTTTTGAAAAGTGATGCAATAGAAGTCAAAATGAACAAACTAAGAGAATTGGAGGATATAAGAGATGATGATATGAATAACATGTGGTCAAATAAGCATCAATTCAAGAAGACATTTTATAATAGAGATTCATCAAAAATATTTCAATAAGGACACATAGTACTAAAATGGGTTGAAGAACATGTAAAGATAGGTAAGCACTCTAAATTTGATAGAATTTGGAGTGGAGATTAAATTATAAATGATTGTAAGAATAAAAATGATTTTTAAGTATCGATATTGAGTGGATAAGAACTTCTAATTCCTATGAATGGGATGTTTCTTAAATACTATTTTTAGGAGAGTCACTCCTTTGTAAATAGTCATTATTTCATTCCTTTAAGTAATTTTATACCCATGATTTTAGTAGTTATTTTTTCCTTTCCATGTTTTTTTTTTGTCATTTCCTATAAGTTCACATGCTTGTCATTTTTTGTGTTTATTTCTCCTATTATGTCTTGGTCTTCAAGCTTTCCTAGTTTCAGTGTTTGTCCTGGTTTATCTTTGTTAGAGTTTCTGAGCTCTTTTGACCAAAAAGCTAGTCAATCCCTAAATTTTTTTAAAATTATTATTAATTTGGCTTTAAAAATTCAAATTACTATCCCTATCATTTTAAACGTTCCAAAATCTAGTCTTTAGGCCTTTGCAACTGGTCAAACTGATCAATTATGGTCTAAAAATGTAAATTTTGGTCAAAATGTCAAAAAATAGGGTAAAAAGTGTAAAAATGGTGTCAAAAGTCATTTAATTATCTCAAAAGACATTTTATTACGTTCAAAATCAAAAAAATATCCTAAGTCTAAAGTTTTAAGTCATGAAAAGGTGTTTTCATATGTTTTATAAGCCTAAAAGGTCCTAAAAACCCCCACACGTGCCAATTTTGCAAGTTTAAAACATGAAAAAAGATTAAAATGGTATAATTTTTCATTATTTAGATGAAATTTTTCTAAAATATTCTTTTACAAGTAGTTTGAAGTATTAGTTTTCTCTTAGAATGCAAAAAGAGCACTTTTTCTCTGATTTTGTAAGCATAATAAAGAATCCATATAGTTTCCATACAATGTAGAGTAGGTGATATCAAGACCATGGAATATAAAATATTCCATATTATTTTCATGTTAATTCATGTAAATAAATTCCCTAAACTATTCCTCTTTTGGTATTTTCTTAGTTGGCATAAACAGACCTAATTGTAGGTTTTCTGATGGTGCAGTCTATTGAGGAGAGGTAAAACTCTCAAATTTGGGATGAAGAGACTAGACTCAGATGGATTACTAATGGTTTAAGTGGAATATAAATTGGATTATCTAAACTCATGAACCATTTAATTGAAGTTGGGTGAAATTATGTTGGCTTGCATCTAAGAAGGCAATTAGTTTTCAACAATTTCTCTTCACTTGGGTAGAGTTTTAGAGAAATTCAAGTCATTTAATAATATTAAGGACTTGATATACCTTTCCATGTTCTCATTAATGTGTTACTAATCCATTTAAATTTCAATAAAAATTCTCAAACTTTAGTTAATTTCTAGTTGGCATGCTTGCAAGGAAGAGTTGTATGGTCATGAAAGAAGAAGTTAGCTTCAAGTTTTCAAGAAAATGGTGTTTTTAGGGTTTTAAATTAAGTTTTTAATTATTTTAAATCATTATCATTAGAATATATTCAATTTTCATGGCCATGAATCCCATCTCTATTCTCGTAAAGTGCTTGAGGAGGCTTAGATTAGCATATGTTAAGGTTTCTTTG
Source organism: Torreya grandis (assembly GCA_037957365.1). Lineage (NCBI taxonomy): Eukaryota > Viridiplantae > Streptophyta > Pinopsida > Cupressales > Taxaceae > Torreya > Torreya grandis. Next base: position 462,653 of record JARHVA010002656.1, read on the forward strand.
TAAATTTTGAGGTCTTTGCAAAGTGCTAGGTATAAATTTTAATATCTTTCTTTCCTCAAATGGATTCTAATTTTAGGTGGTATGATGATGGTATGTTCATAATGGCAGCTGAATCATCCATCCATTATTAATCACCGTCAAGCCACTATGTCTTCACTTCTTTTCCATCTCCAAATATGCCTTTGTAACATATTTTATCCTCTATTCATGGTATTACCACCCACATCTCACCCTCATCCCATGATTCTGGTCAAGAATCCAATGGTTGGCATGAGTAAAGGATAGATATATCAAGAAACATCATGTCACAGTCAAAATGAGCACTATCAATAGGTATATACAGTCATGGAAGTTAAAGGAAGTTTCTTGAGTTTCAAGGGAATCAATCTTGAAGAGATTACATTCATGGTTATGGTGATGCATAAGAATAGTCTCACTAAACATATGAAAATCTAGAATAGGGGTCATATGCATACATAGTAGACTCTCCAAGCACCTTAGAGTCATTGTCCATGTAACGAACTCATGAATTACATCAAGCTAAAGTGACAGTGGGGGTCTCTTTGTAATGTAATGACTTTATTTAAGCACAATCAACTTGAAGTCCTTTTGTCAATATGACCCTATTGATGTCATAATCAATAAGAGGCTTAAGATAAATGGACCTATAAATACTTGAAGAGACCCTACAGGTCCTTTTTAAGGGTTATAATAGTTAGGTTTTTTCCTATATAATTTCAAAACTTGTAAGTTTTGACTACCTATACCTGAATGGATAGTGTGATGTGTGGTTTCAATAGAACTCAAAAGTGGAAACTTTATGAAATAAGGGTTTTAAAAACTATATGTTAACCTACATTCAACACTAAATGATGACCTATAACTATCAAAATTAAGGTATAGTACCAATTATGCTTGGAATGAAGATCAAGAAGTGTTATTTCACTGTGTAGGGACATTTTATGCATGAAGGATGTTATCATAGCTTTGAGATGTAAAGGGTCACTTCATAATGTCATGATTAAAAAATAACCATAGTGCTTAGAAAACCCTACTATAGGCATGTGCCTTTTAATGAAGCCTAAATAATAATAAGAATGGCCTTTGAAGTTGAAGAAATCTAGTTTTCATTGTTAAAACATAAGTGTCATTGAGATTGTTAGTTTCATAATATTTCAAGAGGAAAAAGGTATACCAAGTCTTAATTAAATTCTAAACAACCATAAAACTCATCTACAACTTGTATGTGAATCTACATTTAAGCCTCTGAATGAGAATCCACAGCTAGGTAGGGTTTGTAGACAAAGAACCCTAGAAAATAGATTAAGGACTTAAAAAACTATCATATAGGGAGAATCTCATGAAGTATGCCATGGGGAAATTTAGGGGATGTGTTATTGACAAGAGAAAATGATATTTAATATGCACCTACAATCCACTATCCATACACTTTGGGAAAGACTCACCAAGTATAGGACAATCAAGTGTCTTTTGCACTAGGAGATATAATATGATGGAAAGGTAATGTTTTTAGGAGCATTTCCATATTTTTGTGTCAAATTCACCTTATGAATGAATCAAACTCATTTATTCTCCTTATTTTTACACCTACATCTAGCCTTGGGAGCTAGTATATAGTCAAGAAGCTGGATTGGTGCAATGACTGTATGAGGGTTAGTCATCATATGGACTTTCAAAGGGTTGTGTGAGTTGTTAAACAATCATGATGCCAATGGTCAACTCATTGAAATTTAATGCTTTGACTATTTCCATGAGACACCTCAAACTTATAGACACAGTCTATTCAAAGGATAATGCATTACCACAGTTAGGTGCTTATGGAATGAATGTTTATTTCAACAATAATAGTAGGGTACTAGTTTATAAAGAAAGAAAATTAAATTTATAAGCAGTAGAGGTCTCATAGCCTAAATTTCATCCAAAGAAGCTAAAGGTTCCCTACAGGCAATATTAAAATTCCACTTCCTTTCATGGATCAAATCTTACATAGAGTAGTAGGTTTACAAAGGTTCTCTCTAATAGATGGGTACTTAGGATATAACCAGATATTGGTGAAAGAGAAAGACCAACATAAAATAGATTTTACCACCAAATGGGGTACTTTTGCTTATAATAAGATGTGTTTTGGACTCTTCAATATTGGAGCTACCTTCGAAAGGGAAATGGATGTTGATTTTCATGGTCTTTTGAGTAAAATGGTTTTATTATATCTTGATGATATTAAAATATTTTCAAATAATCCTAATGATGATCTAACACACTTGAGAATTTTTTTTGATAGATGTAAACATTTTGGAATCTCATTGAATCCAAATAAATCCATTTTTAGTACATGAGGGGAGACTTCTTAAACATGTGGTGTCCAAAGCTAGTATTTCCATTGATATTGAAAGAATAGAGGAAAATCCTTACTCTATCATTTCCTAAACACAAGAAAAGATTGCAGAGCTTCTTGGATAAGATAAACATTATCAGAAGATTCATTCCTAATTTTGTAGAGTTAGTAAGGCCACATACTCAAATGCTAAAGAAACACCAAGAATTCACCTGAAGTAAAGAAAGTAAAATAAGCTTTGAGGATATCAAAGAAGAAATAAGATAATCTCATACTTTTCTCAATCTTATTTTTAGTAAGGATTTCTTCTTATATGCTTTCTCTACTTCCAGTACTATTTCAGCCATGCCTATGCAACAGACTGATGAAGGTTTGGAATAACCCATTACTTTCTTTAGTCAAGATTTAGAGGGTTATGAAGAGAGGTATACTTTGTATAAAACCATGTTCTTGATATTATAAGAGGTCTAAAAAAATTTAGACATTTGGTTTCAATTAATAAGATTATATTAATGTTAGTTTATCTAAGTGTGAAGGATTTCATTCTCAACAAAGACTTGAACGAAAAGAGGGTTGGATGGGTCACTAGGTGCATGGAATATGACATTAAAGTCAATTTTAAAATTTTGGTTTGATTCAAAGGATTATGTGAAAATATTACAGAAGATGTTAATGAAGGAAAAGACACAATTTTGATAATTCAGGACACTCAGTATGAAACTAAAAATACACCTCCTACAAGTAAGACACAAAACATTGCTAGATTTATTCAAACTAGAGAGTGTCCAAGGGGTTTTAATAAATCACAAAGAAGACACTTTAGGTTGTAATCAATACCTTACATTTTTATTGATGGATTTATTTTCAAGAAAGACATTGGAGGTATGTTTTTAAGGTGTGTTGAAACTAGTCAATTTGACAAGATTTTTGAGTAATTTCATGATATTCCTTCTATAGGTCATTTTTTAGCCAATACCACAAATCCAAAAATCATTATATCTAGTTATTTTTGTCCCAATTTATTTATAGATGCACATGCATGGGCTAGGAAATGTATAAAGTGTGTAATGTTTGTAGGGAAATATAGACTAGCTGGTATGCCACTAAAGTCAGTTTAGGTTGAGAAACCTTTCATGAAATGGGGTTTAGACTTCATTGATATGATTCATCCTCCATATAGTTCAGGTCATAAGTGGCCTTGATAGATATAGACTATTTCACTAGGTGGGTGAAAGTAGTGCCTTTGAAAGAGGCAAATGAGGTCTTCATGCTTGAATTCTATGAGAGTCTAGTCACCCATTTTGAGGTACCTTATACTATAATATCACATAATGCTTTATCATTAAAAATTAAAACTATATTTTAATGGGCTCTTTAACATGGTATTTATATGAAATCTTCATCAAATTACTGTCCACACGGTAATGGACTAGCTGAGACCACTAATAAGAACTTGATTCAGATAATTAAAAGAATAATGGAAGATAGTCAGAGATCTTGGCATACAAAGTTAAAGACTAATTTATGGTATGATAGGATCACCACTAATAATTCCATTGGTCATTCACCTTATCTCTTGGTTTATGGAAGAGAATCAAGGATACCTATCTCTTTAGAGATCCAGCTTTGGAACTTGCATACCAGCTAAAGCTTTTGAAAAGTGATGCAATAGAAGTCAGAATGAACAAACTAAGAGAATTGGAGGAGATAAGAGATGATGATATGCATAACATGTGATCAAATCATCATAAATTCAAGAAGACATTTTATAAGAGAGATTCATTAAAAACATTTCAATAAGGACACATAGTACTAAAATGGGATGAAGAACATGTAAAGACAGGTAAGCACTCTAAATTTAATAGACTTTAGAGTGGACCTTATATTATCATTTATTTTAAGAATAAAAATTATTTTTAAGTATTGATATTGAGTGGATAAGAGCTTCTAATTCCTATGAATGGGATGTTTCTTAAATACTATTTGTAGGAGAGTCACTCCTTTGTAAATAGTCATAGTTTCATTTCTCTAAGTAATTTTCTACCCATGATTTTAGTAGTTATTTTTTCCTTTCCATGTTTATTTTTTTCATTTCCTATAAGTTCACATGCTTGTCATTTTTTGTGTTTATTTCTCCTATTATGTCTTGGTCTATAAGCTTTCCTAGTTTCAGTGTTTGTCCTGGTCTATCTTTGTTAGAGTTTTTGAGCTCTTTTGACCAGCAAGCTAGTCAATCCCTAAAATTTTCCAAAATTATTAGTAATTTGGCTTGAAAAATTCAAATTACTATCCCTATCATTTTAAACTTTCCAAAATCTAGTGTTTAGACCTTTGCAACTGGTCAAACTGATCAATTATGGTCTAAAAATGTAAATTTTGGTCAAAAATGTCAAAAAATAGGGTAAAAAGTGTCAAAATATGGTTTCAAAAGTAATTTAATTATCTCAAAATACCTTTTAGTAGGTTTAAAATCATAAAAATATCCTAGGTCTAAAGTTTTAAGTCATGAAAAGGTGTTTTCATATGTTTTTATTAGCCTAAAAGGTCCTAAAAACCCCCACATGTGCCATTTTTTCAAGTTTAAAACATGAAAAAAGATTAAAAGGGTATAATTTTTCATTATTTCCATGAAATTATTCTAAAATTTTCTTTTCCAAGTAGTTGTAATTATTAGTTTTCTCTTAAAAGGCAAAAGGAGCTCTTTTTCTCTGATTTTGTAAGCATAGTAAAGAATCTGTATAGTTTCCATACAATCTAGAGTAGGTGATATCAAGACCAGGGAATATAAAATATTCCATATTATTTTAATGTAAATTCATTGAAATAAAGGCCCTAAACTATTCCTCTTTTGGTATTTTCTTAGTTGGCATAAACAGACCTACTTGTAGGTTTTTTGATGGTACAGTCTGTTGAGGAGAGGTAAAACTCTCAAATTTGGGGTGAAGAGACTAGAATTAGATGGATTATTTATGGTTTAAGTGGAATATAAATTGGATTATCCAAACTCATGAACCATTTATTTGAAGTTAGGTCAAATTATGTTGCCTTGCATCTAAGAAGGCAATTAGTTTTCTCCAATTTCTCTTCACTTGGGTAGAGTTTTAGATAAATTAAATTTATTTCATAATATTGAGGACTTGATATACCTTTCCATTTTCTCCTTAATATGTTATTAATCCATTTAAATTTCAATAAAAATTCTCAAACTCAGCTAGTTAATTTGTAGTTGGCGTGCTTGCAAGGAAGAGTTGTATGGTCATGAAAGAAGAAGTTAGCTTCAAGTTTTCAAGAAAATGGTGTTTGTAGGGTTTTAAATTAAGTTTCTCATTATTTTAAATCATTATTATTATAATATATTCAAGTTTTATGGCCATTAATCCCATCTCTATTCTCTCAAAGTTCTTGAGGAGGCTTAGATTAGCATATGTTAAGGTTTCTTTGTAAATTTTGAGGTTTTTTCAAAGTACTAGGTTTGAATTTTGATATCTTGCTTTCCTCAAATGGATTCTAATTTCAGGTGGTATGATGATGGTATTTTCATAATGGCAGCTGAATCCTCACCTTGGTTTTGTCATGTCTTCCTCACCCTCCTTTCCATTTCCATCTCATCCATTATTAATCACTGTCAAGCCACTATGTCTTCACTTCTTTTCCATCTCCAAATATGCCTTTGTAACATATTTTATCCTCTATTCATGGTATTACCTCCCACATCTCACCATCATCCCATGATTCTAGTCAAGAAGCCAATGGTTGGCATGAGTAAAGGATAGATATATCAAGAAACATCATGTCACAGTCAAAATGGAGCACTATCAATAGGTATATACAGTCATGGAAGTTAAAGGAAGTTTCTTGTGTTTCAAGGGCATCAATCTTGAAGAGATTACATTCATGGTTATGGTGATGTATAAGAATAGTCTCACTAAAAATATGAAAAACTAGAATAGGAGTCATATGCATACATAGTAGACTCCCCAAGCACCTTAGAGTCATTGTCCATATAACGAACTCATGAATTACATCAAGATAAAGTGACAGTGGTGGTCTCTTTGTAATGTAATGAGTTTCATTAAGCATAATCAACTTGAATTCCTTGTGTCAATATGACCCTATTGATGTCATAATAAATAAGAGGCTTAAGATAAATGGACCTATAAATACTTGAAGAGACCCTACAGGTCCTTTTTAAGGGTTATAATAGTTAGGTTTTTTCCTATATAATTTCAAAACTTGTAAGTTTTGACTACCTATACCTGAATGGACAGTGTGATGTGTGGTTTTAATAGAACTCAAAAGTGGAAACTTGATGAAATAAGGGTTTTAAAAACTATATGTTAACCTACAATCAACACTAAATGATGACCTATAACTATCAAAAGGAAGGTATAGTACCAATTATGCTTGGAATGATGATCAAGAAGTGTTATTTCACTATGTAGGGACATTTTGTGTGTGAAGGATGTTATCATAGCTTTGAGATGTAAAGGTCACTTCATAATGTCATGATTAAAAAATAACCATAGTTCTTAAAAAAACCCTCGTATAGGCATGTGCCTTTTAAGGAAGCCTAAATAACTATAAGAATGGCCTTTGAAGTTGAAGAAATCTAGTTTTCATTGGTAAAACATAAGTGTCATTGAGATTGTTAGTTTCATAATATTTCAAGAGGAAAAAGTATATCAAGTCTTAATTAAATTCTAAACAACCATAAAACTCATCTACAACTTGTATTGTATCTACATTCAAGCATCCAAATGAGAATCCACAGCTAGGTAGGGTTTGTAGACAAAGAACCCTAGAAAATAGATTAAGGACTTAATAAACTATCATATAGGGAGAATCTCATGAAGTATGCCATGGGGAAACTTTAGGGGATGTGTTATTGACAAGAGAAAATGATATTTAAGATGCACCTCCAATCCACTATCCATACACTTAGGGAAAGGACTCACCAAGTATAGGACAATCAAGTGTCTTTTGCACTAGGAGATATAATATGATGGAAAGGTAATGTTTTTAGGAGCATTTCCATATTTTTTGTGTCAAATTCACCTTGTGAATTAATCAAACTCATTTATTCTCCTTATTTTTACACCTACATCTAGCCTTGGGAGCTAGTATATAGTCAAGAAGCTGGATTGGTGCAATGACTGTATGAGGGTTACTCATCATATGGATTTTCAAAGGGTTATGTGAGTTGTTAATAAATCATTATGCCAATGGTCAACTCATTGAAATTTAATGCTTTGACTATTTCCATGAGACACCTCAAACTTATAGACACAGTCTATTCAAAGGACAATGCATTACCACAGTTAGGTGCTTATGGAATGAATTTTTGTTTCAAAAATAATAGTAGGGTACTAGTTTATAAAGAAAGAACATTAAATTTATAATAAATAGAGGTCTCATAGCCTAAATTTCATCCAAAGAAGCTAAAGGTTCCCTACAGGCAATATTAAAATTCCACTTCCTTCCATGGATCAAATCTTAAATAGAGTAGCAAGTTCACAAAGGTTCTCTCTAATAGATGGGTACTTAGGATATAACCAGATATTGGTGAAAGAGAAAGACCAACATAAAATAGATTTTACCACCAAATGGGGTACTTTTTCTTATAAGAAGATGCATTTTGGACTCTTCAATACTGGAGCTACCTTAGAAAGGGAAATGGATTTTGATTTTCATGGTCTTTTGAGTTAAATGGTTTTATTATATCTTGATGATATTAAAATATTTTCAAATAATCCTCATGATGATCTAACACACTTGAGAATTTTTTTTGATAGATGTAAACATTTTGGAATCTCATTGAATCCAAATAAATTCCATTTTTAGTACATGAGGGGAGACTTCTTGGACATGTGGTGTCCAAAGCTAGTATTTACATTGATATTGAAAGAATAGAGGAAATCCTTGCTCTATCATTTCCTAAACAAAAGAAAAGATTGCAGAGCTTCTTGGATAAGATAAACTTTATCAGAAGATTCATTCCTAATTTTGTAGAGTTAGTAAGGCCACTTACTCAAATGCTAAAGAAACACGAAGAGTTCACCTAAAGTAAAGAAAGTAAAATAAGCTTTGAGGATATCAAAGAAGAAATCAGATAAGCTCATACTTTTCTCAATCTTATTTTTAGTAAGGATTTCTTCTTATATGCTTTCTCTACTTCTAGTACTATTTCAACCATGCCTATGCAACAGAATGATGAAGGTTTAGAATAACCCATTACTTTATTTAGTCAAGATTTAGAGGGTTATGAAGAGAGGTATTACTTTGTATAAAACCATGTTCTTGATATTATAAGAGGTCTTAAAAAATTTAGACATTTGGTTTCAATTAATAAGATTATAATAATGGTAGCTCATCTAACTATGAAGGATTTCATTCTCAATCAGAGACTTGAACGAAGAGAGGGATGGATGGGTCACTAGGTGCATGGAATATGACATTAAATTCAAGTTTAAAAATTTGGTTTGATTCAAATGATTATGTGAAAATATTACAGAAGATGTTAATGAAGGAAAAGACACAATTTTGATAAATCAGGACACTCAGTATGAAACTAAAAATACACCTCCTACAAGTAAGACACAAAACATTGCTAGATTTTTTCAAACTAGAGAGTACCAAGGGGTTTTAATGAATCAAAAAGAATAAACTTTAGGTTGTAATCAATACCATACATTTTTATTGATGGATTGATTTTCAAGAAAGACATTGGAGGTATGCTTTTAAGGTGTGTTGAAACTAGTCAATTTGACAAGATTTTTGAGTAATTTCATGATAGTCCTTATATAGGTCATTTTTAAGCCAATACCACAAATCCAAAAATCATTAGATCTAGTTATTTTTGTCCCAATTTATTTATATATGAACATGCATGGGTTAGGAAATGTATAAAGTGTGTAATGTTTGTAGGGAAATAGAGACTAGCTGGTATGCCACTAAAGCTAGTTTAGGTTGAGCAACCTTTCATGAAATTATGTTTAGACTTCATTGTTATGATTCATCCTCCATATAGTTTAGGTCATATTTTGGACTTGATAGATATAGACTATTTCACTAGGTGGGTGAAAGTAGTGCCTTTGAAGGAGGTAAGTGAGGTCTTCATGCTTGAATTCTATGAGAGTCTAGTCACCCATTTTGAGGTACCTTATACTATAATATCATATAATGCTTTAGCATTCAAAAGTAAAAATGTATTTTACTGGGCTCTTTAACATGGTATTTATTTGAAATCTTCATCAAAATACTATCCACAGGGTAATGGACTAGCTGAGAGCACTAATAAGAATTTGATTCAGATAATTAAAAGAATAATGGAATATAGTCAGAGATCTTGGCATATGAAGTTAAAGACTAATTTATGGGATGATAGGATCAACACTAAGAATTCCATTGGTCATTCACCTTATCTTTTGGTTTATAGAAGAGAATCAAGGCTACCTATCTCTTTAGAGATCCAGCTTTGGAACTTGCATACCAGCTAAAGCTTTTGAAAAGTGATGCAATTGAATTTAGAATGAACAAAATAAGAGAATTGGAGGAGATAAGTTATGATGATATGCATAACATGTGGTCAAATCAGCATCAATTCAAGAAGACATTTTATAAGAGAGATTCATCAAAAACATTTCAATAAGGACACATAGTACTAAAATGGGATGAAGAACATGTAAAGACATGTAGGCACTCTAAATTTTATAGACTTTAGAGTAAACCTTATATTATAATTTATTTTAAGAATAAAAATTATTTTTAAGTATTGAGATTGAGTGGATAAGAGCTTCTAATTCCTATGAATGGGATGTTTCTTAAATACTATTTGTAGGAGAGTCACTCCTTTGTAAATAGTAATAGTTTCATTCCTCTAAGTAATTTTCTAACCATGATTTTAGTAGTTTTTTTTTTTGTTAAATTTTTTTTTGTTGTTTTCATTTCCTATAAGTTCACATGCTTGTCATTGTTTGTGTTTATTTCTCCTATTATGTCTTGGTCTGCAAGCTTTCCTAGTTTCAGTGTTTGTCCTGGTCTATCTTTGTTAGAGTTTCTGAGCTCTTTTGATAGGCAAGCTAGTCAATCCATAAAATTTTCCAAAATTATTAGTAATTTGGCTTGAAAAATTCAAATTACTATCCCTATCATTTTAAACTTTCCAAAATCTAGTCTTTAGGCCTTTACAACTGGTCAAACTGATCAATTATGGTCTAAAAATGTAAATTTTGGTCAAAATGTCAAAAAATAGGGGCAAAAGTGTCAAAAATGGTTTAAAAAGTCATTGAATTATCTCAAAATACCTTTTAGTATGTTTAAAATCATAAAAATATCCTAAGTCTAAAGTTTTAAGTCATGAAAAGGTGTTTTCATATGTTTTATAAGCCTAAAAGGTCCTAAAAAACCCCCACACGTGCCATTTTTGCACAGTTTAAAACATGAAAAAAGATTAAAAGGGTATAATTTTTCATTATTTCCATGAAATTATTCTAAAATATTCTTTTCCAAGTAGTTGGAAGTATTAGTTTTCTCTTAAAAGGCAAAAGGAGCTCTTTTTCTCTGATTTTGTAAGCATAGTAAAGAATCTGTATAGTTTCCATACAATCTAGAGTAGGTGATATCAAGACCAGGGAATATATAATATTCCATATTATTTTCATGTAAATTCATGGAAATAAAGGCCCTAAACTATTCCTCTTTTTGTATTTTCTTAGTTGGCATAAACAGACCTACTTGTAGGTTTTTTGATGGTACGGTCTGCTGAGGAGAGGTAAAACTCTCAAATTTGGAATGAAGAGACTAGAATTAGATGGATTATTGATGGTTTAATTGGAATATAAATTGGATTATCCAAACTAATGAACCATTTAGTTGAAGTTAGGTCAAATTATGTTGCCTTGCATCTAAGAAGGCAATTAGTTTTCTCCAATTTCTCTTCACTTGGGTAGAGTTTTAGAGAAATTCAAGTTATTTCATAATATTGAGGACTTGATATACCTTTCCATTGTTCTCCTTAATGTGTTATTAATCCATTTAAATTTCAATAAAAATTCTCAAACTCAGCTAGTTAATTTGTAGTTGGTGTGCTTGCAAGGAAGAGTTGTATGGTCATGAAGAAGAAGTTAGCTTCAAGTTTTCAAGAAAATGGTGTTTGTAGGGTTTTAAATTAAGTTTTTCATTATTTTAAATAATTATTATTAGAATATATTCAATTTTTATGGCCATGAATCCCATCTCTATTCTCTCAAACTGCTTGAGGAGGCTTAGATTAGCATATGTTAAGGTTTCTTTGTAAATTTTGAGGTTTTATCAAAGTACTAGGTTTTAATTTTGATATCTTGCTTTCCTCAAATGGATTCTAATTTTAGGTGGTATGATGATGGTATGTTCATAATGGCAGCTGAATCCTCACCTTGGTTTTGTCATGTCTTCCTCACCCTCCTTTCCATTTCCATCTCATCCATTATTAATCACTATCAAGCCACTATGTCTTCACTTCTTTTCCATCTCCAAATATGCCTTTGTAACATATTTTATCCTCTATTCATGGTATTTCCACTGACATCTCACCATCATCCCATGATTTTAGTTAAGAAGCCAATGGTTGGCATGAATAAAGGATAGATATATCAAAAAACATCATGTCACAGTCAAAAGGAGCACTATCAATAGGTATATACAGTCATGGAAGTTAAAGGAAGTTTCTTGAGTTTCAAGGGCATCAATCTTGAAGAGATTACATTCATGGTTATGGTGATGCATAAGAATAGTCTCACTAAACATATGAAAAACTAGAATAGGGGTCATATGCATACATAGTATACTCTCTAAGCACTTTAGAGTCATTGTCCATATAATGAACTCATGAATTACATCAAGCTAAAGTGGCAGTGGGGGTCTCTTTGTAATGCAATGACTTTCATTAAGCACAATCAACTTGAAGTCCTTTTGTCAATATGACCCTATTGATGTCATAATCAATGAGAGGCTTAAGATAAATGAACCTATAAATACTTGAAGAGACCCTACAGGTCCTTTTTAAGGGTTATAATAGTTAGGCTTTTTCCTATATAATTTCAAAACTTGTAAGTTTTGACTACCTATACCTTAATGGACAATGTGATGTGTGGTTTCAATAGAACTCAAAAGTGGAAACTGATGAAATAAGGGTTTTAAAAACTATATGTTAACCTACAGTCAACACTAAATGATGACCTATAACTATCAAAAGGAAGGTATAGTACCAATTATGCTTGGAATGAAGATCAAGAAGTGTTATTTCACTATGTAGGGACATTTTGTGTGTGAAGGATGTTATCATAGCTTTGAGATGTAAATGGTCAATTCATAATGTCATGATTAAAAAATAACCATAGTTCTTAGAAAATCCTACTATAGGCATGTGCCTTTTAATGAAGCCTAAATAACAATAAGAATGGCCTTTGAAGTTGAAGAAATCTAGTCTTCATTGTTAAAACATAAGTGTCATTGAGATTGTTAGTTTCATAATATTTCAAGAGGAAAAAGGTATATCAAGTCTTAATTAAATTCTAAACAACCATAAAACTCATCTACAACTTGTATGTGTATCTACATTCAAGCCTCCAAATGAGAATCCATAGCTAGGTAGGGTTTGTAGACAAAGAACCCTAGAAAATAGATTAAGGACTTAAGAAACTATCATATAGGGAGAATCTCATGAAGTATGCCATGGGGAACTTTAGGGGATGTGTTATTGACAAGAGAAAATGATATTTAAGATGCACCTACAATCCACTATCCATACACTTAGGGAAAAGACTCACCAAGTATAGGACAATCAAGTGTCTTTTGCACCGGGAGATATAATATGATGGAAAGGTAATGTTTTTAGGAGCATTGCCATATTTTTTGTGTCAAATTCACCTTATGAATGAATCAAACTCATTTATTCTCCTTATTTTTACACCTACATCTAGCCTTGGGAGCTAGTATATAGTCAAGAAGATGGATTGGTGCAATGACTGTATGAGGGTTAGTCATCATATGGACTTTCAAAGGGCTATGTAAGTTGTTAAACAATCATGATGCCAATGGTCAACTCATTGAAATTTAATGCTTTGTCTATTTCCATGAGACACCTCAAACTTATAGACACAGTCTATTCAAAGGACATTGCATTACCATAGTCAGGTGCTTATGGAATGAATATTTGTTTCAACAATAATAGTAGGGTACTAGTTTATAAAGAAAGAACATTAAATTTATAATGAATAGAGGTCTCATAGCCTAAATTTCATCCAAAGAAGCTAAAGATTCCCTATAGGAAATATTAAAAGGCCTACAATACTCTTGAAACATCTTACATGCCTATCTAATAATAGTTATGGCTAGGGTTGCTTTTAAAGGCACAAAAGATTATTTGAGTTATCAAAGGTATAAAAGGGATCAAAGTTTTGATGAAGGGTTATCATCAAGAGAACATAAAATATAGCTTAGTCTCCTACACTAAAACAATCACCTACAACCATCAAAGCAAAGACATCCTACATTAGGGGAATTATATTTTCAAGGGGATTTTTTAGTCTTTGTACTAGGAATCATTACCTACAACATGAAAAGAATAAAACCCTACATGCAAGTTTGGTAGAAGGCAGGGGTTTAAGTGGGTTTCATAAAAAAATTGTAATGTTTCTTGGATATCATAGACCAAGTGTAGTTGAGGTTGATCAAGAGCTTTAAAACATACCATCAACATATTCAATAATTATTGAAGATGGAAAATAATGACCTTGCCTCATGCTCATTGTATGGACCGTGCATAGTATGGAAACCTAAAATATTGCATAAAGAAGTCAAATAGCTACAACGAGATGGGTAGGGACCCTCATTTGCTCTAAATAGTTATAAGTGTATATTGAAGATGAAATGACCTTTAATATTTTTAAAAACTAACCAATATACATCTATATAAGTGTATAATCAGTCATGGGAAGGTCTAATTGCTTTGTTCCAAGGTCTAAACATGCTAGAAAGAAGAGGAGAAAGTGTTTTCAAGCTTATTGAGAATTTTTTTTAGCCATTTGAAGGGGTAGAGGAGTTTTAAAAACTATTAAAATACTATGGTGATCATTAATGATTAATTTAATCTTTAAATCATACAAAGAACATCAAATCAGCTCAAAATGCCAAAACTCAGTCAAATATGTAGACAGTCCATGCATAGAGGTCAAATTTAAAAGAAAATTGAAGATTCTCAGAGCTACAGGTGGAATTTTGACCTAAAACTTTGTGCATAGAATAATAATTATTTTAATAACCTTATGAAAAAGTTTCATGTTCATTGGATGAATAGAGATATTTACTATTTTATGTCAGACCTCAGTGTATCTGTTTGTGGTCACCATTGGAGTAGGCATCATTCTAGAGTGTTACAGAGGCTTTTAAGCCTAGGTAAAAGATTTAAAAGCATGGTATGATGTTTTTACATAATAATCAGACATTTAAAGAGTTTTAAAAGTCCAAATTTTATGCAAACCATGCTCATACATGCTTTTGTAAGCAAATAGGCACATAGTCCAAAAAGACATTTTTGAACTTTTTAAGCAAAATATGATTTTAGAGTGTTTTTATAGCATGGTATATGTCTCATGATTATTTTTTAAAGATTTTTTAAACTATTAAGGAAATATTTTCATTGTTGTGAATATTTTCACTTTTTGTAGTTCTAGTCACCCTTCCAAACCTCCTGTTAAAATGCTCATATTGTTCACCATCTGTGGAGTTTAGCCAAACAATCTTAGTATTTTTTTAGTACCCCTATGTAATTATAATTAATTAAAAATTTATATCAGTTGAGGGGCTGTGATTTATGAATAATTGCTAAGAGCGTAGGTAGCCCAATATGTAAGCTAAACCCCACAAACAAATTTCATCCATGTGGTAAATTTTCATATTTTTTGCATGGGAACCCAATATTTTTAAATATGTCAAGGGGGTAAATTTTATACACATAAATATAAAAATTTATATATTTAGACATCTGTACTTCATGAATCATCATTTTGAATATTCAGCTTTAAAACCCTCCTAACCCCCTAAAAAACCAATTTTGAGAAAATTTGATTTTATTGTCATAACATCATCATGTATAAACCTAAAAACTTTTCAAATGTCAAGTAAACTCATAGGGGATTCCATAAATGTCAATTTTATGCATATAATTGTATAGATGAGGGCAAAATTCATGTTTTTCATGGAAAAAATCATGTAAAATGTAGTACAAGGTAGTTCAATGGAATATAATCAATGGACCCAAATCCTAATAATTTATATTCACCCTAAAATATTTTTTTAATCATAAATAAACCTAGAATTTTCCCTACCAGCTCGATCAAAATGGCCAGTCTACTGAAAAATGGAGCAAAATAGGCCTAGTCAACCCTATTGACTGAATGGCAAAGGATTTCACATCAAAATAACATATTTAATTATTAATAAAGTTGTTTCAATTATAATTCATGTTTTTTTAAGGTTTCATGGCTTCTTATTTTAGGTTTAATTTTAACTAGGATCATAGATTAGCCTTTAGGCATTTTTGGTCTAAATGGCTTAATTGATCAACTTGTTAAGTTTGAGTTTGGCATTGGATGGCTATTAAAGGAGTTAAATTTTAGTTTCCAAGCCAATTTTATACTATTACATTGATTTTTAATTCATATTTAATCCTTAAAAGTCACTTTTCATGTAAGTAAAGTCTATTTGGAGTTGACTAGTCTTGCTCTTTGGTTGACTAGTTGACAAGCCATGCATCTATTCTTGGTTAATTTGTCATTAAAGCCTTTCAAACACTTAAAAATAATCCTCAAGTGGAGTTAAATTATATAATTATTGGTGTAAAATTATTCATGATGATTGAATTTTCAAATATGGGCCCACCATCTTCCTTCCTATGCCAACTTTGAGGATCGTGCATATTTTATGGAGTTTAAAGATATTTAAAGTTTTGATTAAATATTTTAGAATGAGTTAGTCAACCAAGACTAATAATTCCCCATTTTCAATGTGACATTGGATATATTTAGGTTTTTAGATATATATATATTGTCTTTTTCAAACCATTTTTTGGATAATTCTTGGAGCTTAAGAAGAAACTGTATTTTGGACCATACATCAATAAAGGAGATTTTTTTTTTTTAATTTTACATATTATTTTTTTATATATAATAGAGTGTAATTGATAGTATGTCATCACATAAGTGGGATTATATCCCCTTTTATTAGTTCCTTTCCTTACATATTTCTTTCTATCTCACCTTCTATAGGTCATTTGAAGAGATAAAATGGGAATGTTGTAATCCAAAATTCTTTCAATCCTTCATTTGAAATACTTATGCTTAAGGGAAATCTAAGAAATTTTATTAATTTATATGTAGGTATTAGTTTCAATTGATTTCATAAGATATAAAAAATTTAGGTGCATCACCCCATTAGATAGGATTTGCCTTCAATTTCCCCTTTCCCTTTTCATCCTAAAATAACTGTATATCAGTTTTAATAGATAAATATTAAGGGAACCATCCCTATCTATAGTTTCTTCTCAATATAGAGTCATACACACTCTAATTATTTCCAATTGTATCATCTAGAGTGAGGGTGTGTTTTTCACATCTTCAATCAAGATGCACTCCACAGTGATAACAAATCTCAAATCTTCATCTCACATAGGCATGAAACAACTCTTCTTCTTCACTCAAACTACCCTTATACACAAAGCCATACCTACAAAAAACACTATCAAACCCTTGTGACATATTCAACATGATTTTGTGATAGATTATATGGCCTCTTACACTTCTACAAATTCTTATTTCATTCACTTCACCCTCTCATAGTCTAACAAGCTTAAACAATCCTATTAGGCCTTCTCTTATACCACACACTCATTCAAGTAATTATCCTTATCATCCAAGACACATTAACTATTTGAAACAACACAAAAATATCATTTAAAACACATTAAATATCCTAACTAACCCCTCTCTAGTTCATCCATACTTTAAATGGCATTAACATACACATTAGGCCTAATACATTAGCCCTTATTAGCCACATGTTATATGTGAACTCTTTTACAATACAATAGCCCTCACTAAACAAGATAAAATTTTTAGATACTTAACCAAAAGGTCCTTCATTCCCTATACATGATTATTAGGTCATATAATACTCCATTTCACTTGTTTACTTTGTGAATACTCCATTATCCCTCACCCTTCCAATAGGTCCCATGGAGACCTATTCATCCCTTTAACACTCCACTGAGCAGAATAGTAACACAAAACCATTTCCAAGAATATGGATTCATGACATATGACCCATTAGACATACTAAAAATCTAAAATCCATCTCAAGACACATCTTCATAACTCAAACCTATTAATTTAATGCATTAACCATGTTCATCATGATGGACAAAGGAAAAGACAACTTTTTAACATTTTTTTCATACACTAAATGGATTGGTCAAACCTCCAAAATCCATAAATATTATATTTAGGGAGTATAAAAAATTCTCCACTAGATAAATAATCATGAAACATTTGAATACCATCAATAAAAACACAAACATCCTTCTCAGGTCACTTGCAAAAAAAATTCAAACCCTTAGTCAACTTTGAAGCTCCTTAAATGCACATGTATAACTAGTCAAGCCTTGAAACCATATTTTATGGATATCTACTAAAGTCTTATAAAAAAATTAATTTTTAAACCATCATAAAATTATTCCATTTTATTAATATATATATCAAACAATCATAACTGGTTTCCTTTCTAAAATTCAAAAATTTGAATTTGAACTGTCATATTTTTATGCAAAAATGGCTAAGTATGGAAACAATGAAATTAGCTTGGGAAGACCTATTTGACCTTTAATAAATTTATATATATACATATAATGGACCTTAAACTTGAAATATATGTTCTCCTTTCATATGGTATTCCATCCATATGTCAAAATACACCTAAGACCTTCACACGTGAAAATCTTGACATCACCAACCTAATCTCTCAGCCTGATTTGACAAGTAGACTAGGATGAGCTAGACAAGCACACACACATTAAAAATTATTCTTGTCACCTCCAATTGATTCTAAAACCTTATATAAACAGCATTAATCCTTTCCATCATGTATTAAACATATAAATCATGCATATACTCAACATTCAAATGCATCAAACCTTGTTTATGCCATCTTGCTTAAACATGTCACATAATTTGCACAAGAACATATTCATCACAAGGATATTCTTAAGGAAACATTATTATACCTTTTAATAAATTCACATACACCTTTTCCCCTTCTTCATACTGATGAAATCTCATAACAAGCTAGGAAATTATGGATCAAAAGTCATCAATGAAGATATCTCACACAAGATACCTTTGCACACTTTGTCATAGAAACACTAGCACAATTGACACCTCATGAACACTCTAAAAAATAATAGGGACATCACTAATAATATTCCAAAAATATCCCCATTTTTTATTTATGTCAACACCTACAAACAACAACAAAAAGCTATCAAATCATCTTTCCCTTGCTTGAGCTCTTTCTCCCCTTCTCTAATTCTTTCTCCCCCTTTGACAAAAATGACAAAGTGGGAAAACTAAATAACATGTGAAGCTAAATTACACTTCAATAGACAATATTAACATCTAAAAATTCTTCCCCTATCACTGAGCATACCATTTCTAATAAGATCTTCATAGACCTACTCATTGACAACACACCATCTTGACCATATGTTGCTCCTTGAAGAAGAAATAAACAATATCAAGAAAAAAAGAGTAATAAAACTTCAATAAAAATAAAAGAGATTATCCCTAAGTCATATTATCTTATGAAACTTTTGAACACCATCAGACCAACTCAAACCAAGAATAATCTTCTTAGTTGTCTTTAAATTTGTTATCATAAGCCAACTCCATGATCACCAATAGATGTTCAATACATTTGTCAGGGCCTAGAAATGAACAACTCAAAATGTATTCACCATAATATCACTAAAATTATTCATGTAATTTTAAAATAATTCCAACACACTCATACATGACCTAGCTCTGGTCTTATCAAGAGATTTCATCTTCTTGTTATGTTTGTCTTGATTATCCTTACACCAATCTAGTTTCACTCTCTTTACTAACTATGTTTATTAGTATCTATTATTGTATTATATTTATTTTCCATTTATAAGTAATTTTCATGTTATTATACTCCTTTCTTGACACTCAAAATATATATCTAACTCATACCATGCATGCTACTCATAAACTTCATCTTAGCTCGCTCACTAACTTCTCATAGGCAATTCCCATAGGACTCAAGGACCAATTCTTGATTTAGGATTAAATATATTAGTATTTTATCATGAATGATCTCAAAGGGTCTTTTTTCATCTACCTTAACCTCATACAACTCTTAGATCACACCTTACCCTTCAATTCTATACACAAGGATCACAATGTCCTCTCAAGGCTTGTAGCCTATTTTTACATTTCCTCCTTGATTGATTAGTATACAACCTTTATTTATGAGATAATAATTTATTTCATCAAAATTTATCTTGATACAATTATATATAAAAATTCATGCATTGGTTCACTTAGCTTCAACATTTTTTGACCCCTTTCTCTTCATAATTAGCCCTTCTAGGCCTGATTTTGCCTAGTTATAACACAATTCCTTCAAATTCCATACCAAGTTGACCATAAAAGTTTTAAACCAATTTAATATTTTATTTCACATTTAATTTAGTTAAACTAATTTTTTTTGATGATTTTGGATCGTTGGAACTCAAGAAATCCTTAAAACCCTAATCTAGGGGTTTCTTAACCCTATACAGGCCTGAAAGGGTAATAAATTCATTATCTTGAATTTTATTAAGATTTAAATGAATAAAATTCCATGGTTAGGTATATATTTACCTCACACACCTTCTCATATACCTATTATACCTTTTTCAATGAAATAAAGTCTTGAGAACAATGAAACTTTGTCAACTATGCATTCCTTGTGTTGACTGTGTAAAGTTTTCAATGGTCAATCCTCATTCAATACATCCTAAGCCTCACCTGGGCCATTCCCAAGTTTCATAAAACCTTATCCATATTTTTATTTAATCAAAAAACATCTACCCAAATCTATTTTTTCATTTTACTCTTCATTTTACTTGTTGATTATGCAAACAAGATATCACTTTTGCAAACAAGGGTTCATAGTGGAAAATAAGGTTATTAATAGTTAATAATATTTTAAATACTCTTTAAGGCCTCAAAGGGGTATTATTATATCTTATCAACCTTTTTCCCAACTATAATTCCATCATTTTAGAAACCAATCATGTGGTCTCAAATAGATTTCTCTTTCTTTTAGTGTATGACTATGTCACCAAGTAATGACTAGTATAAATAGGTATTTTATACAAAAAAAATAGGTTTTATCCTATCAAGAATCATTCTCAACATCTTTTATATTAACACACATTCTCAAAAATTATTATCCCTTCACTAATTATTTCATCAATCATATATAATACCTACTTTAGTGTTGATAGTATAGGCAAAATCTTATCTGTCTAAAGCAGGGTATACACTATATATATATAGTATCTTATGAATTTATGGAATTTTAAACATTTTAATTATTTCATTACCACTCAAAAATTCAAACCTTCACCATGATATTGGAAAATAATACATGTGATCCTTTACAATAACATAATGGTTTTCTTGCAATAAAATTCCAATTACATTGATATCTCATAGTTTGGGATAATCAACATTATAACAAAGTTTTCCATAAAGAACATTATCCTTTACCTTATGGATAATATACTAAATAAATATTATCACTTGACATAGCTTTGATCTTATCTAAATATGACTGAAGCATACCTCCTTCTTACACCAAACTTCACCAAATCTTCCAATTACTCTCATCCTTTACTATAACCCATAGTCTCATGTTGAAAACCTTTCTTTTATTGTAACACCATCCAAAAACAAACTATAATACATCATGATTCCTCTTGATAAGTGTATATTTTAATCCTATAAGAGACACCCCATACAAAAGGTCCTAAAATAATGTGAATCTAGGAGATGCCCACATCTCCTCTATTACTTCCTTAAGCCTCTTGCACCTATGAGACTGATTTATTTATTTTAGAGTCCTTTTAGGCTTGTCAACCTTCTTTAGCTCATTATCCTCTTCATTTACCAACTAAGTTAATAGATATAAGACTTGACATACCATCACATTTAAATCATCATCCTTACTTGTCTTCTTATTTTCTTTTATTTTCTTGTCAACACATGATAACAATAAGAACTCTTGACAAGAATATATATCAAATACAATAGGAGGTTCACTTTGACTCATTCACAAATTAGAACTAGAGCCTATTGTCTCTTCAACAATACCTAGCACCAATATTTCCTTAATTTCTTATCTGATTCTTCCTTTACCATGCCATGGATTCCATATTGGCCCTTAGACTCAAACTGATTTGCTTTTATAGTCCCAGTCTCCACACCATTGATAGACTCTTAAGAGCATCTTTCTTCTTATCTAGAAATGAGTGCTATTCAAACTATTTTTAAAAAACTTGGCAATGTGTCCTACTTTATTGCATGTATAGTAAAAAAACATCACTCAATATACCTCTTGACTAATCTAAGTTATGATTTCTCCAATAATAATTGATCCTTCTTCCAAATCTCCATTAAAACTCATTCTTAGAGCTCATCCTTCTGCAATCTATTTCCCTATGACCATATTGATAATAAGAATGACAATGACCATGAAAAAAACTTACATACCTAAATGTACTTGGATACTTGATGGACTTATTCATTTTATTCTTGACCTTATCTGATATGTCTTTCTATTTCTAAATCTTGATCACCTTGATCATGATCTACCCATGTTCAATATTCATAAAATCTATCTATTTCTTCAATTTATCACACTCAACCTCCTTTGATCTCAAACATGCATTTATATCCCCTAACTAATAATTAAGATAATAAATATACATCTTATCTTATTTTGTTCTAGTAGCTAGCTTAGACATCAAATAACATACCTAATCCTCAATAACCTTGACTTAAGACTTTAACTCTTGATTCTCCTTCCTCAACTACTTATCCATCTTGTGCTTATTGGAATCTCCTTTAGGCTATTAGGCATATTGCAAAATAAATGGATATAATACCAATTTTTGGAATTAAAATCACTAATATGGGGGTGAATCAATGATGCAAAATAATCAAATTTAATTTCACTTCTTAAAACTCTTAACCATTTAACATAAGCATATAAACCATTCATTGCAATGAACAAAGAAAACAATGCAAGATCAAAGCAGATAACACATGAAATGTGTGGGAAACCCTCATGGGTAATAAAACCAAATCTTAAGCCTATAAAAAAATTTACTATATTCCTATAAGATATCACAAACAAGATAATTTAGTGAAGCACCCACTCCACAAGAAGCACTAACCCCTCAAATTCACCTAGCACCAACTAGACTTCTACAAGCACTAACTTGCTAGGAGGATACAACCCCCTTTGATGATTAATAACCTACTCAATAAACAACATGAAACTTCATATTTAATTTTTTCCTTCACATAAGTGATGATGGTCTTCTATATCTCAAACAATCTCAAATGTGCCTCTCACATAGGCATGCAACAACTCTTCTTCTTTATTCAAATTGCCCTTATACACACAATCAAACCTATAACAAATAATGTCAGACCCTTATCACATATTCAAAATGATTTTTTAATGGATTATTTGGCCTCTTACAATTATATATATTATTATCTTATTGTCTTCACCCGCCCATAGTCTAACAAGCTCAAACAAGCCTATTAGGCCTTCTTTTATACCACACACTCATTCAAGCAATTATACCTGTTGGCCAAAGAACATTACATACTTGAATAAACACAAAAATATCATTTAGGACACATTAAATATCCTAAATAACCCCACTCTAGGTCATCCATAATTTAAAAGGCACTAATCTACACACTAGGCCTACTGCATTAGCCCTCATTAGCCACACATTACATGTGAACTCTTTTACAATATAATAGCCCTCACTAAACAAGATAAACTTTTAGATAATTAACCAAAAGTTACTTCATCACCTCTATATGATAAATATGTCATAAAACACTCCATGTCACTCACTTACCTTGTGAATACTCCATTATCCCTCACCCTTCTAATAGATCCCATGGAGACCTATTCATCCCTTTAACACTTCACCAAGCAGAATAGTAGCATAAGACCATTTCCAAGAGAATGGGTTTATGAAAAATGACCCTTGATACATCCTAAAAATATCAAAACCATCTCGAAATAACTCTACATAACCCAAACCTATCAACTCAATGCATTAACCATGGCCATCGTGATGGATGAAGGAAAGGATAACTTGTTAACATTTGTTCATACACTAAATGGATTGGTCAAACCTCCAAAATCCATAAATATGATCCTCAATGAGTATAAAATAGTATATAATATATAAATCATCATGAAACATATGAATACCATCAATAAAAACAAAAACATCCTTATCAATTCACTTGGAAAAAAATGTCAAACCCTCAGTCGACTTTGAAGCTCCATAAATTCACTTGTACAACCAATCAAGGCTTGAAACAATATTTTATGGACATCTCTTGGAGTCTTATTCAAATTTATTTTTATACCATTATCAATTTCTTTAATTTTATCAAGATATAGATCAAACAATCATAATTATTTTCCTTTGTAAAATTCATAAATTTGAATTCCAACGGTCATATTATTATGTAAAAATGTCTATGAAAATGCTAAAATCAGCCTGGGAAACCCTATTTGACATTAATATATATATATATATATATATAATGGACCTAAAAATTAAAACATATGTTATCCTTTTATATGGGATTCCATCAAAATATCAAACTACTCTTGAGATCTTCACATGTGAGAATTATGACATCACCAACTTGCTCTCTCAGCCTAATTTGATAAGTAGACTACGATGACCTAGATAAGCACACAAGCATTCCCTAGTCTTCATATCACCTCAAATGGATTATTAAACCTTATATAAATAACATTAATCCTTTCCATCATAAATTAAACCTATGAATCATGCATATACTCAATATTCAAATGCATCAAACCTTTCTTATGCCATCTTGCTCAAACATGTCACATACTTTACACAAGAACATATTGATCACAAGGATATTCTTAAGGAAACATTGTTCAACATTTTAAGTAAGTCACATACACCCTTGGACCTTATACATACTGATTAAATCTCATAACAAACTAGGAAATTATGCTTCAAAATCCATCAATGAAGATATCTCACATAAGATACCTTGGAACACTTTGTCATAGAAACACTAGCACAATTGAAAACTCATGAACACTCTCAGACACAATAAGGACATCACTGACAATACTCCAAAAATGGTGACCTTGGGTAAAATGTTCCATGGTGTCAAGATAACCCCAATGATACCTATGTCAATGAGCATTGCCTACATATCTAATAATTTGATGAGGGCCTCAAGCTAATGTAATTCTACCCTACATTTTGGATTATGTGTGAATCATGTAATATGTGGAAATCAATTAAAATAGTTACCTAGATTATAACTTGGAAAAATAGGCTCTTGGTCTATTCCTTCATTAATTCAAACATGTGTATGTGCTTTCCTTATGACTGATATGAAAATATGAGAAAATAGGGAAGATTTACTTTATTAAGTGTTTGATTGAGTGCTTTGATAAGTTTCCTAGGTTCATTCTCATTTTTTTAAGTTTATATATGAATGAGGGTTGATATTGTATTTATATCAATCTATTTGGATAATTAAATCACATTTAGTTACTTAGGGTGACCATTAGGATAAGTTTTATTTACAAATTAGATGACTTTATGGCACTGGACACTTATATTAGAGTAGGATACCTACATCAATACAAGTGTTTATTTGGGATGTTAGTGCCTAAGGATAAATAAATTAGGTATAGACTTATAACTTGTAAAGGTGTAAGTTAAGTAGGTTTTAATAATTCTAGGTAAGATCATAGGTCTAGGTCATGAACATAAGATTGGTCAGACCAAGATATAGATCAATGGGCACAATATAGAGTAGATGTAAGAATTTAGAAAGTGGGAAAGGTCCAGAATTGGGAGGAACAACTAAGGTCTATGTTTTCCAAGTGTACAAGACCAAGGTGTTATGTAATCCATAAATATCATTTAAATTTCCACCCCTTTAATCTAGTAATTAAATTACTAGTTTAAAGGAAAAGAATGTGTACCTAGGTGTGTATAACACACCTTTCCTTTGTGTGAGTCCAACTTGAGAGATTTATCAGTGACTGAATTATAACTAAGATCATGTTATAGTATATAAGAAACTCATATAATCTAGAATTAGGTATTTTAAATTTATTCAAATTTAAAGATCAATATTTAGGAGTTCACCTATGTATCAATGTAATTGCATTGCCTATTGAATGGTTGATTTCAAAATATATATCATTATATAAATCTAAAACTAATATTAGGACACATATATAAATATATAAATTACATATGTCTAAGTAAATAGAGAGATAGATTACAAAACACATGTCCCCAACCTTAGAGAAAATGTGAGTTACTACCTAATAGTTGATATTAACTTAACCATACAACCTAGTCATACTCATAACTTTGTGATCATGCTTGAAAAAAGTCAACTCATACTATCAAAATCGCAAGGTTAGATGATACAATTAAGTCCAACCTAAAAACTTGGAAATATTGAGTGATTTAATCACTTCAAACATACCAAAAGTGAACTTACTACTATAGTAGATTGGCTCAATATAGTTTGTAAAAGTGCATCCTAGTGGGTGATGAAATTTTATGAGAGTGTTTTAAAATCTGAAACTTATTTTGATTTTGAAATATTAGTCATGTATTCACCTTAAAAAGGTCTCATGCTAAAATTGTATATAAAAAATGATACCAATGTATATAATTTTAGCATGACTATGATTTTAAATCTTATAATTATTTTCTATATCCAATCCATAAGCTATGTAAGTGTCGAGAACATTATTCCAAAACATGCCCACACTAGATATGGAGAAATATAAAAACTAAAATAAGTGCCAATGTGGATAAAATGTTTCCAAAACATTCCCCCACTGAATTTGGGTGTTCTAAATATTGAATAAGTCTGGATAGCATCCCCATTGAATCTAAAAACTATTCCAAAAATGAATAACATGACTCTATGAAATTCCCCCCTTTGAGGTGAGGGAAGAATAGAAAAAGTTAGTTACCTCACCTCAAAAATATAAGAGAACTATATAATCTATGAATGGAACCATGTAACATATAGAAGGAACATGTCTAGGTGGATATAACATTGAAGTGCATAGAACAATGTGATCACATGAAGGCTTAAGATGCATGATAAATATAATGGAAACATCTATATAGTAATATTACAAGCTCAATAAGTAAATAAATCACACACACAAGGACACTAAAAAAAAATTCAAACATACAATGGTCCTAAGAGACCATAATTAAGGGGCATGTTCAAATGTCACACAATTGAAGGGACATAACTCAGTCAAATGTCCACAAAATAAATGTTGACATATTTAAAAGTTTATACAACAATCAATGACATGTTCAAATGTCAAATAAATAACACATAGGCATGGGGGATGTAAACAAAGGAGAATATTCAAATTCTCGAACAATCAAGACAATATCAAGGTAAGACACTCAAGGAAGTTTAAAAATAAAAGCATAAGAAACCATCATAAAAATAACATAGTATCCCATGGATACAATGTGTTATAAATAAATGATCAAGTGCATAAGCATATAAAAAACCCTATGTAATTTATTATTATGGATAAAGGCATGTGTAAGTACATCTAAAATCAAAACATGAAAATGTAAGGAGGCCATATAATGATATAACCTATGTGTATCTAGATCAAAAAATTAGATACCCCTAAAGTGCTCATGACATGAGTAGAGGGAAGGTCCAACATCCAAAATAGGAATAGATCATGTATATGTCTATGCCTATATCACCCTCAAGTATAAAAATCACACACATGTTTGTATATTAATACCTTATATGTCATACATCAACATAAAACTAACATATATATGCAAATGAACCAATATAATATGTAGGTGTGCAAAAATGTTTTTGGATTTTTGAATGTTTTTTTTATTTTTTTGGTATTTTTGGAATGTATGAATTGACTACGCTATGATCTTATCCAATGGATGGTCATAAGTATATACTCACTCATAACCTAGTGTAATGGGTTATTTTATCAATTACAAGAGTGATATTTTTTCACACTTCAAAGTATTTAAGGCTTTGGTCAAGAAACAATCTTCTATTTGCATAAAGAAGCTTTATACTAACAATGGGTGGAGTACTTCAGTATAGAGTTGTCTAATTTTTTACCAGCTCATGATATTTTTCACTAGCATTATATTCCACATACTCTTTAATATAATGATTTAAAAAAAATTAAGAACCAAACTTTGAAGGATATGGCTAACTGCATGATGAATTCATGATATTTACCTCCCATATTTCTAGCAAAAGTAGTTAATTATGTGAATTACATTTGGAATCAGACACCACATTGATCATTTAAACATTTTCCTCTAGAGGAGACCTGGTTTGGAAGTAATCTTGATGTCTCTTTTTTCATAATATTTGAGATACATGCTTGGGATATTACACAAAATAAGGTAAGGAAATCCTTGGATAAGAAGATCAAACCACTTATCTTTGTAGGGTATTGTGAGGACATGAGATTCTATTGTATTTTGGATAATGATACTCATCATGTTACTTTTGTAACACATGTTTAGTTTGATGACAACTTCACTTATTATTAATTTTCATCTTCTTCTTATTCCTTTGATGATTCCTCATTTAATATTGAAGAGTTTTTATTTGAAAAGCTAGTTCAAGAGCCCTGAGGAGGTTATGGATGTTGGGGATCTTATTCTCTATGATTTTATCATTATGCCTATGTGGGAACCTACTATAATTTATAAGGCAACATATTTTATATAAGATATTTTGCCCATTAGACATCATCATTCACATTCTATATATTTTGGAATTTTGTGTCAAATATTTTCTAGAGATCCATAATAATTTTCACAGGCTCATGGGATACAAGAATGGGATGATGTGATGAAATATGAGTATTCATCTTTGATGAAAATCATAATTTGGATTTTGTCACTCTTCCTAAGGGAAAACATTTGGTTAGATGTAAATGGATATACCACACCAAGTATGTAGTTGATAGGTCCATTGATAAGTATAAGGCACATCTTATTGTAAAGGGTTTTTTTCAAGTTGAAGGTATTGATTACTCAGATAATTTTTCACCTATTGACAATATGGATTAGTTCACCTTATATTTTCTCTTATTGCATCATAGGATTGGCTAGTATACTAGATAAATGTTAAGAGTGATTTTTTTACATGGATATTTACAAGAAAAAATCTATATGGATTAGCTTTTTAGGTTTGTTCATGATTTTTATCTTGTTTGTCAACTTTAGAGGTATCTCTTTGATCTTAAATAGGCCCCTTGGGCCTAGTATGAGAATATTGATTATTTTATTCTCTTTATTAGCTTTATTCACTACCACTCAGATCCTATAATATATATTTAACATGTTGGAGAGTATATTTTTATATGGGTCTTGTATGTTTAAGATCTACTTTTTAAAATTAGCTCTTCTTCTCATATGCAAGTTATTCAACATGATCTTTTAGTATATTTTGATATGGCATATCTTGATTTTTTGAAAATTTTCCTTGGTTTATAAATTCCATAGTCAAATTCAAGGATTAATTTGAGTCAACATAAGTACACTCATAATATTCTTCAGCATTTTGTCATGGTTTATTAGAAGCCAAGTCCCTCTCTTTTATATTATGTAGTCACTCTCACATCTACCTTCACTAATCCTCATTTTGATCCTACATTTTATAGACACATGTTTAGGAGTCTTATGTATTTGATCCATACTTGTAGAGTAGGAATCCAAAGCAAGTTAGTCCATGCATTATTAGAGTAAAATCCAAATAAACATAAAGACCATAACACACTAGTCTAAATACATTTATGGGGTTTTATAAATGAAATATAAGATATTTTGAAATAAGGAATACAACCATTAAACCTTCCTAAGAGCATCCCTCCTCCAAAAGTGGATCAAAAATGTGATTTTTCCTTGATTTGGTGATCTAAGTCTTTGTTAATGATGAGTTTCTTTCTCCTCCATCATCTCTCAATGAATAAATGAATTAGGCTCATGAATTTGATTAATGTGTGCCAATATTTTAAACTATTTTATTGATAATTTTGTGTAATAATATTACACAAAAATAGTTTAAAGGAATAAGTGAGGACCCTTGTATTCAAAGATTTTTAGAAATGATAAAAATCAACCATGACCGTCCATCTTGAGATCAATATGTGTGGACATAAATCAATTAAATTTTGGAGGCACAATCCATAAATATCCCCATCAATATTTAGAAGAATGAGGCATTAATGAGGTATGGGAGGGATTAAACCTGATATTTGTTGCATTTATGGCTTATGGATGCCACCCATTGATGATTTCACAAGATGATGTAGATATTATAAACAAATTTTCAATTAACATATCTTCAATAACTTCCATGAATTTTCCACTTAAGCTCTTATTTTGGTTTAATTTACTTAAGTGAGTTTGATTAATTTTGTGTAATTCTTTAGAAATTGATTACCCATTTTATTAAACTAGTCAAAATGTCAATTTACTAAGTCATAATTTTATTTGAGTATAATTATAATAAGGTGTTATTTATGTATAGAACATTACCCCATTTACGACATTGTTGACATGAAATAACACATGCACTTGATGTCTGCTTCTGAAATAGAAGAATTCAATGATCTAGAGCATCATTTTACATGTTTAAAATTTGACTTGAAGTTTTCTAAGAAAAGTTAATAATTGCATAAAATGCATTTCCACATTTAGGGATACATTAATCTAAATTGGCACATGAACATGAAAATTTTGAACATTTTAGCATGTTTTAGTGATTTTAGCATAGATTGTGATTGCCATAAAAGTTTGAGTAAAGTTGAAATTTTCAACACAATAGTGATAAGAATTCAACATCTAAATTTTTCTCCTATTTGAAAAGTCATAATGAGACATTTTGTCAAAGAAACATATTTTCAAAGAATGAAAGAGTTGTCAATAATAAGTTGGAAGTTAATGAGCTATGATTCCCCCTCGAGATGACATGTAAGGATGAAAGAGATGGATTGACTCTTGAAAAGAGAAAAATAATGAATTTAACCCATGGATGAGATTATATTCATAGGATCTAATACTTAAATGCATTGATTCTCAATGATAAAAAATAATTAGGAATATAATGGGCCCCAAGGTGGGAGAATGGAAAGAATGCAATCCCAAAATATAAATGACACAATTTGACACACCCAAAAGAGGTTGAAAGCTATGGGCTTAGGGAAAAATCAATCCCAAGACAAGTTTCACACTTTGAAATTTCTATAACGAGGGTAAAATACATAGATCTTGGAATTAGAATAAAAATAAGAGCATTGCTTAATAGAAAGGAAATAATAGTGTTCCCTAGTAGATCATATTTTATATATTGATAAATTTATTATGCCCCATTATGGGTGATTTTGATCATTTATAATTTAAAATTCCCCAGTAAGACTAATTGGATTGATGATTAGTCTAAAAATTATGACCTAGTAGGGAAAATTAGAAAGCATAGCTCAAGGATATAACCTAATTCATAGATAAAATATGAGCAGGCACAAATGTAAATGCAAGGGTCTAGTGATTCAAGAAGACACTAAAAACTAGGCATAACAGGACACATAAAGTGATGAAATAGATGATCATAATAATGAGGGTGATGAAGATGACCCAAGATACATCATGTATCTAAGCACTAGCTACATAGTCTAGATGAACCTTAGGCCAATGTAGTTCTCTCAAAAGTGGGAGAAAATGGAATTAGGAAGAAAAATATAAGAGAGATAGACCACTATTTAATTAAACTCATAGATTATGCCAAGAGATGCACATATTACATAGAGTTTCATGTTAGGAATGGTGAATTTAATAAATGGTATTTATATATTCATTGACTTTTGGACTTGGAATACAAAGCACTTCGTGTTATTATAGTAAAAGTGAAATTATGCATCATAAGTATGAGTAACTTATAATAACATTATATTTTGATTGTGATGGGCCAATTCAAATGTGAATATTTATAACCAAAGATAATGATAAAAATTACCAGTCCCAGAGTTAAAACTATTTACATTTAAATAAAAATAAACAAAAACAAAGATAAAAACAATACATAAATGTAACCTAACTTAAAATCTAGATATGAACAATCAAGACTTAAGTAATAACAATAATGTATAAAATCAAAGCAAGAACAACATAATAAACAACGTGAAAGGAAGATATGAATAATCAAGATCTATGTGTATTTAAAAAGTTGTACTTGGAAAACAAAACAAAATAATAAGTTAAATAAAACTCTAAATAAATCAAGCCTAACTAAAAACTAGACTAAAAGTGGTTATAGAATATATTTGAACTCAAAATCACAAATCAATACAATACAAGATAAAATAGGAACACAAAATACCAAAGTAACAAAACACCAAGAATGAACAACAAAGGAATAAAAATGAACAAAATATTAACAAATAAATGGAGACAATAAATCACAATAAAAGAATAATAAAAATCAAATAAACACACACAAACAAGAGTTTGTCATAATGTTAGTGCAAGCACAAAAAATGGTGAATCATTCATGTAAGTGTGATAAAGGCATTACTCTCTATTATATGGTAACTTTTAATCTAATAAATAATGAGACTAACACAATAAAACAAGAACAAAGGATACAAATTTTTCCCCAAGTGATAAGGAAACAATAAGACAAAAAATGGGGGGAAAATAATAAAAGGAAAGGGGTGAGTGAGCTAACTCTAGATGTATGAGACAAGTGGATGTTCCTTACATAGTTCCATAGATGCTAGGTTAAACATGAACTTTAGGGAGAATGTATTTCTCCTAGGAAATGGGATAGAATAAAAGTGATGATAAGAAAACATGATTGATATTGTAGAATAAATAAGGAAATGGATTCACAAAACTGTGAGAGCATTCAAATGAGTGCTCAAAAAATAATGAGAGTGTTCAAACTTGGAAATTCTCATAAAATTTTGATAGAATATCAAATGAGGGATAAAAAACAAATGAGAACACGGGATCAGCCCTTTTATTCAATCAATTTCTAATGTTTTTCGTGTTTTTGGGGTAAACAACATAAACAAAATATTCACAAAAGGACCATAGAACTACCTAATTGAAGAGATGTAATTATTCACGTAAGAGATTCAAAGAATATCTAAATTAGTTTCAATAGGAATCATGAATATAAATAATGGCATAAGGAACCAACTAATCCAAGAGATGCACATCCAAGAGTAGAAGTTCTAATTATGGTTAAAACTAGTTAAAATGGCCCAAGCTCACAAAATGGCAAGAGTGTGATCCTTTTGGCAATAATGCCTACCAAAAAACAATAAAATAATAATATAGTATTATTTATTGATAGATAAATATGAATAACCATTCAATAATTAGAAACCATGTGTTGATGTATTAGTTTTCACTTGTTTGTACATGGAGGATGTAAAATATTGTTCAGGCTGAACAACTTTATATAACTCATAATGAGTGGTCCAGAATACCTATGATTCATAATTAGGATCATAATTGGTTTAGTAATATAACTATCTATGTTATAATGGTCCAATAAAAAATGAGACAAAATGAATAAGGTGCAAGATAGGATGGTTTAGGTTGGGATAAAAAGAGTCTAGTTGGATTATAAATGATCTAAAGATTCAATAGTTTAGAGTTGTGAAAGAATGTTATTCTCATGAGAATGGTATAGGTTAGGTTGAGAAATGATTAATATGGTCCAAGAAAGTATGGTCCAAGATATAATAGTGGGATAAAATGACTTCATCACAAGTTGCCCCTAAGTAAGGGGTCTTATAGACAGTGGTTCAAAAATTATCAAGCATAGAACCGCTTGAGATGCATAATGTTCATGGGTTCTAAGAATTATTCACCACTTAGAGTAGCCAAAGGTATGCCCACAAATCATAATTTGTTGTGATAACATATGGGCTTAGCCAATTGGGTTAGAACTTACCCTTATTATTATATTCAACATTAGTGTTCTTCTTATTCTCTTTCAAGACCAAAGCACCAATTTCAAACTCCCAAGGGAGAATACACATGTTATAACTTATACACAATCTATTATGATAGGTTTACAAGTTATCTAGGTCAGCCAAACACTTGCCATTAAGGATTTCTAGATCTTACAACCTAAAAACTCTATAACTTTCATCATCTTCAATATTCTCTAAAATTACTCACAATGAAGGTAGCTCGATCTCAATCAAGATAATAACCTCTATGCCATAAATAATGGGGTATGGAGTGGATCATGTGGGGGTTTGATGACTAGTGTTATAATCCAAAGGACAATAAAAATTTACAAGTGCCAATTAAGGCCAACATCATTGACAATCTTCTTAAGGATTTTGATAATGGTTTTATTTTTATGCCTCAGCTTGATCATTGCCTTGTGGGTTATATGGTGTGGATTTCTTATGAATTAATTTATATTTTTCACAAATATTTTTAAAATCTTGATTGAAAAATGATCTACCATTATTGGATATAATATATGTTGGGATTTCAATATCGATAGATGATATGGTAATGAATCAACTTGGTAATTTTTTTCTTAGTAATGTAAGTAAGAGGAATGGTCTTGATTCACTTATTAAAATACTTGGTAGCTATGATAATATTATTATATCCATCATAATATGTTGGGTTTATTTCCACAATGAGATCAAGGCCCCATGTATAAAATGGCCATGGTGTAGTAATCGATTGTAGTGGTAAGGAAGGTGTGTGTATCAAATTACTATGTTGTTGGAAATAAACACACTTCCTAACATAATTAAAAGCATATTTTTCCATATTGGTCTAATAGTAACCTATTTTGAGGAGATTTATATCTAAGACTACACCATTAGTGTGGGCCCCATGCATTCCTTCATGAACTTCCTTAAGTACTAAGTTAGATTCTCTTAAAGATAAATAATGAAATAGAATTCCATCATAGCCTTTATGATAAAGTGTGTTTATAAGGAGGGTATAATAGGTTATTCAATAAAACAAAAGTTTATATCAATTATTGGAAAGGTTAGGTGGAAAAACATGACCATGAAAATAATTGTAAATGTCTTGAAACCAAGGCAGTTTAGGTGGGGGATTGGGACCAATAATGGTGCATATCCTTTCTGAATATGGCAAGACATGAGCAGGATGTATAATATTTTCATTGAGAAATTGATACTTTTTATCATTAATATTAATCTATGACATAGACCCAATTATTTCCATTGCATCGCTAAATCTATTGTTGGTATGTGATACTTGTTCAAATTATAAGGATTTGAAATGAGTCTTGAGTTTATCCATAATATGCTTGTAGGGTAAAATATTGTCATCTCTAGTTTGATATTTATTTATGGTTTTATTGATAATAAATTGGGAATCCCCATAGACCATTAAGTGTTTTATATACCATTGCATTGTAAGACAAAGTCTTACAATAAGTGCTTCATACTTGGCCATATTGTTGGTACAATGAAAATGAATATGAAATGCCTTAGGAATTAGATCCCTTTATAGTGTAATAAAAAAAATTGTTCCCAAATCCATGAGAAGTGAAGGATCCATCAAAGAACATCTTCCATTATTCAAGTTCATGTAATACTCCTTTTATTATCATAATAGAAACATTTGAAAAGTCAAATCTGAGTGTTTGAGTGTTTATTATAGGGTCTTCTAAAAGTTGATCAATAATAACCTACCCCTTAATAGCCTTTTGATTTTAGTATTCAACATTAAATTCACTTAAGAGCATAACACATTTGGCCATGTGAACTGTGAGAGTTGCTTTGGATAATAAATATTTGAGGGGGTCCACATTAGTAATACCAATAGTTTTGTTATTCAACATATAGTGGCATAGCTTTTGGGAAGCAAACACCATTTCTAAACATGCATTCTAAATTGGTGTATAATTATGCTCATAAGCCACCAATGTGTGTCTTAAATAGTAAATTGCATGTTCCTTTCCCTAATAATCATGTTGGGCCAAGAGTGCCCCTAGTATATGTTTGGTCACTACAATACAAAGAAGCAATGGTTGTCTAAGTGTTGGTGATCTCAAAATTGGTAGGTTGGCCAAGTATGTTATGAGCTTCACAAATGATGATTAAAACTCATTATCCCATTGAAACATGATCCCTTTTTTTAAGATATGTGTAAATGGGTGGCACTTATCTACCAGTTGTTAAATGAACCTATGAGTAGATTGCATCTTTCCTTGTAAGTTGTGGATCTATTTGATATTTAATGGGGGAGGCATTTTTATAATGGCCTTGAACTTAGTAGGATCCACCTCAATCTATCTTTGTGATATAATAAACCCTATAAATTTTCTTGAATTGATGCCAAAGACACACTTTTTAGGATTCACGTAGACCTTATACTCATGAAGTCTCTCAAAGATTTTCCATAGAACATCAAGATGTTTGGCACATGTTCTTGATTTATCTAGGATGTCATGAACATAGTCTTAAAAAATATCATGCATCATATCATGGAAGATGATAGACATAGCATGTTAATAAGTGGCTCTAGTGTTATTCAAGATCAATGTCATGACTTGATAATAGAATATTCCCCATGGTGTGGTGAATCCAGTTTTGTGCTGGTCTTCTTAGGCTATTTTGATCTGATTGTATCTATAATATCTATCTATGAGGGACAATATCTCGTACCTAGTAGTAGAATCAATAATCATGTCGATATTGGGTAGAGGAAAATCATATTTGGGGTAAGC
This sequence comes from Torreya grandis, assembly GCA_037957365.1. Classification (NCBI taxonomy): domain Eukaryota; kingdom Viridiplantae; phylum Streptophyta; class Pinopsida; order Cupressales; family Taxaceae; genus Torreya; species Torreya grandis. The sequence continues at coordinate 499,229 of JARHVA010002656.1, forward strand.
CTTATTGATACCTCTAAAATATGTACAATGATGTATATCCTGTGGCTTTTTTCTAAATGGTAGTATATTTGATATCCATTTAGAATAGTCCTATGGTCTAAAGAAGCCTACTCCTAATAATTTCTCCATTTTTGCTTTTACCTAAAGAGCAATGCATGAATGCATCTTCCTTGATTTTTATTTTACTAGCTTGGCATATAGATGGACAACAAGTTGATGCACAATGTTTCAATTAATTTTTGCTCATTTTTTAATTTTGAAAGTAACTAATAAAACTAGTAATAGGGTGTGTATAAGAATACCTATCAAAGTGTGCAAATGAATTCAGATAATGATGAGAACTCCTCTATGGATATGAAGGAATAACTTATAGATAAGAAAGATAATATAAAATCATGTTTTTAGTAAATAGATGAGTGGACTGCCTAGTGTAAGCTAGAACTAAGAAGCATATTGCTTGATAAGAGGCCATCAATCCACTATTATAACAATTAAGTTAAAATGATAAAGTAAAGAACTAATTGCATAAGATAAATAGAATGTAATACAAAGAATTAGAATACTATTTAATAAAAAATGACCAAAAGTAACAAATTTTATCAATATTTATGCTAAAATGGTCAGGGTCTTGTCCAAAAAATTAGAAAAGGTACTATAATCAAGAAAAAATAGAGAAAGTTGGGTTTGACTGGGGTTACAAGGCTGAAAATAGCTTGTTGTATTTTTATGCCATAGTGACCATTAGTAGTCAATTGAACCATCGGTAGTTTAGGTTGATTATCAATGGTTGGGTAACCATCAATGGTTGAAGTGACTATTAGTAGTTATGCTAACCATCAGTGGTTACCTATGTAAATCTAGAAATGATCAAAAAATAAGGTGTAAATTAGGTATTTGGGTAAATAAAGGTATATTATGGTGCTGAGGGGTGGAAAATAAGATAATGATGGATATAATAGGGTAGGGAGATTATAACTAAGATAATTCAACAAAAACAAGAAAAAAAAACTTGAAACTTGATGGTGGAAGGCTGAAGTAATTTAGCTAGAGTGATATTACTTCAGCTTTTGAAAGTGATTTTGATAGTGCTTCAAATCTCTAGTGTTATTAATTTTTTGCTAAAAGGATTCTAGATACCTGTATGCAAGATAGCTTAGATGTAAGATCATATATTTTGGATCTATTTCACTTACCTTTCTTCTCCTTTTATAGGATGAAGTTTTTAATTGGGATTAAGGAAGTTAATAGTTTGATAGGGGATAAAGTTACCAGTTCATGATGTTTTAAATATAATTTTAAAATCTAGTTGATATTTAGGGAGATACTTATCTCATACAAACCTATAAATGATTTAAAAAAATTTAAAGCAGTCTTAGGGACCTAACTATCAATGGTTAGGCCAACCATCGATGGTTAGGTTGACCATCAATAGTTGAGGGGATAGAGGAAAATGGGTTAAAACAAGTTAAAAAGGGGATAAATTAAATGGATTTATATAAATATGCTAAGTTAAGGGTTTGATATGGCTAAGAGGTAGTCTGACATCAAAATATTTCATATGATGTTTTCAAGTGTCTACATTTTGCCCCTTTTTGTTATACAGCTTTGATCTAATAAGATGCATAACAAAAACATATCGTTGTTCAAGGTCTGGTTATCTTGAGTATGGGATGAGGTTTTCACCCTCAAATTTGGAGTTGATGAGGTGAAATCAAAATCAATTAAAGGTTTGATAAATGGTAAATGGGTAGTCACAGGGTCGATGACATAAAAATGTTGGGCATTTGACATATGAACACATGCATAAAATATGACTAAGGGTGATTGTCAAGATCATGTAAAGACTAAATTTTCCAATGTTGGTAAAAAAATTTGATCTTAGAGGGACATGTGATATGGATAAATGGTCCGCAAAATTAGTCATAGCTAATTGGGTTATGCCTATCAAACTATCTATATAGGGTTGGTATTGCTCACAAGTATATAGGTTAGGAAGTGCTCCTATGAAATGACATAATTAGACAAGTTGTGCATGAAGTGGTGCAAAGTTTAAAAGTTAAACATGGCAAGGTTGGTTGGTGTGATCAAAATGACAATTAAAATTTGTTTCAAAATAGGTAAATAATCTACATCACAAACAACTAGCATCAATGTATATGTGGTGTAATGGTTGGTTGGTTGGGTATGGGTTGGTAAGGCATGATTGAGCTGACTCCATATGTACTAAGCAAGTGGACACTACCTACATAGTTATATGGACATAATATCCAAAAAGAATTTAGGTCAAATGTATTTCTTTTAAAATGGTTCAAACCTAGGAGGGGTGTTGTTGAAAGGGTTGAAAAAAAGTAAGGAACCTGACCATTGATGATTAAGAGTGTGCCCAGGGTCAACCATTGATGGTCACCTTAACTGTCGATATTTAGGTAAAAGCTCTAAAAGTCAAAAAGATTAAAATTAAATATATGAATTCATTTTTACCATTTTACTTGTTTGGCATTTTGTTCTCTGGGTAATTTGTGAGTTTTTCCACTTGTGTGTTTAGCATGTTAATCTGGAGTGTTGTGAGTGGTGAAATGCATGTGTTCAAGGGTTGACTAGATGGAGGGTGGACAAGGGCACAAATAGTGACTAGATGAGGGCTTGGACCACATCAAAGATTGAAAAATGAGGTGGATATTGTTTTAAATTAATAGGTAGTTGAATTGGTTTATTATTGAAAGTGTGGTGATTAGGGTGGAGTGAGTTAGATAGGATTCTACTAAATGTCTTGGGCCATGATGCCCTAGTTTTTAAGGTTATGTTTTATGGTGTAAATTTTGATTTAAAGGGTGTTGGGGGTTGGGAATAGGCTATATAATAGTGCTATAAAGGTCAAATATAGGAGGGATGTGTTTGGTGAGGTTTGGGGTAGGAAATGGTGGAGGGTTTCACCATTAATGATCACACATGACTGTTGCTGGTTTGACCTGACTACCAACGATCAAACACCATGGTAATGAGATCTTATGGGATCATTTATGGTTCAATGACCCATCAATGATTGAAGTGTATAAGGAGAGTGTGGTTAAAAATGTGTAAAATTTGTGAATTTTTTAAAGTTTGTAAAAGATTTGAAAGTTTGAAAATGTTGTTAAGGTTTGTTAAAAGGGACAGAAAAGGTTTATTTTAGAAAATTAGTATGTAAGTGTTTGGAAAGTTGTTAAAAAAATGTTAAATTTGAAGGTTTTAAATTTCATTATAGTTGGTAGAATTGTTAAAGTGGTGAAAAGGTTACCATGTGTCGAGAGTTTTGAAAATGTTGTGAAGTGTGAATGTTTTAAAGTGTGATGATGGAATAAGTGGCTAAAAACATGGCATAAATTTTGTAAAAGGTGTTGAAGTAGTTAAACAAATAGAAGAGGTACTTATAGTGGTGTATATAAAAGGTCAAATGTAGGTTGGATAAGATGAGGGGTTAATTGGTAGAGTTAAACTAATAGAAGTATTTAATTATTTAAGAGGATGTGTTAAAGTTGGTAGTGGTTTGTTGGAGTGCTAGAGGTGATAGGGTAGATGAAATGTGTTCAGTTGGAATAGGTTGAAAAAGGGTAGGTAAAGGTTGGTGCTAAGCTAGATCATGGAAAAATAAATGGGCATGATAACTTGATTATTTTGTAGGCACATGACCAGATTTAGATGAGGGATCAAGTCCCTAAGAAATTTGTTGAGGTTCATGATGCAATGACTACTAATGAGTAGAGACACATGGAGGAGGTGGACCTAGGGGCCATGAAACATTATCATCACTTGCAGTGAGATGTGATAATGATTATGACACTCATTAAGAGATAGGATCCTACCATAAACACCTTTTTTCTATTGATAAGGGAAATGTTGATTCTCTTAGAGAATGTGGTAAGGATCACATGGCTACCCATTTAATGGGAGCCAATTTATCACATAGAGAGTGAGGAGTGAGACTACCACATATATTTGATATATGGAATGGAGTGGATCTAAGCTAGGTATCATACAAGTGGTATTTTCTATTGGCCACTATACTATAGGGCTCTAGTGGATAGATGTTTGATGATGATTATGATGGACGTGTCCTAGTTTGTACTACCAGATTTGAGTAGAAGGCAATTTACATACCTATTACTAGGGGTGATAGTGGAGATGTTTCTAGGAAGGACTATGTTTGGATGGACCCTAGTGTTATTGGTGTAGATCTATAAAAAGCTCTATGAATTTAGAGCAAGTGGATGATATCAGATCAGCATGGGATTTATTCTTCATTATTAGGCATATATGAATATATGAGTTTTGAGACCATTAGGGATGTCATGGGATGGATTTGTATTGATAGACTATAGAGTGGGTTTCATGAGGTGGTAAGGATATTATGCATTGACAGGGGTTGGTGGTGGTACCAAAGACATAGATTGGTTTAGATATGCATTTGGGGGATTAGTGGTGGGTGACACAATGTGGAGGCCATATGTAGATTAGATAAGGTGGGTAGGATAAACCTACCACACATTATCACTTTAGAGATAGCACTGGATATATGGGAGATGAGATGGTGAGATTGATCTTATCCCATTTGATCAAGTTAGGAGGAAATTTAGACTTGTTTAGGGGATACCACTAGATTTTCCATAATGTAGGAGAGAGGTTGATAAATTTTTACTCCCAGAACTATAGGCATAAGAAGTTATTTTAGACCATAAAGAGCTATTGATGAGAGTTACCATAGATGATGTAGGGACTATAAATGGTCATGTAACATGGTAGTAGTATAGGTATGTTGTAGCTAATTTTAGATGGGGTGACAGGGGAAAGTAGCCTATGGATATGGACCTTGTAGGGGTGTTGGCATAAGATGGATAGACAACAGTGGCACTAGCAGTAGTACATACCTAGATTACTAGAGTACAAGGATAGGTGGCCACTTTATAGGTTTATATTATCACCTTATAGGGGTAGGTTGATAAAGTGACTAGCAAGTATGATAAGGAAAGGATCTCTCTTGTATTAGTGACTCAGGAGAGAGATTCATTTAAATAGAGGGTAGGAGTGGCCATAATAGTAGTAAGAGGACTACCTAACATAGTTTTGAGGACATGATGCTTAGCCACCATGGAGGATTTGAGATATTACAAGGTGATAGTGTTAGATCAATACCATCAAAGATGACATGTGGAGAGTACAAGGCCAACTTGGTAGGTGGTCCATCAATAGATACTCCAAGATAGTGGGCCTCAATAGTGGGGTAGGTAGGGATATCAAGGGGACCACCATGAGATGGTTATGTAAGTGAAATTAAAGATAAGGCCAACAATAATTATGTAGGTGGTAGTAGTTTCATTATCCTAGGGGCTTGATAGAGGAGATTTTATGATATATATCATTTTGATTTTTATATTAGCCTATGTGCCAATGATGTGAGATGTATATGATTGAGAAAGACATGGATACATTATGACATGTATTTCCTCATTAATATATGATGATTATGTTGATTATATTGATGGCATGTGATTATATTGATGACATGTTGAAATTTGATTATACTGATGACATGATGATTATATTTTTGACATGATGATTAAATTTTGATGTTCATGATGTTTATTGATTATGATGTGATAGATGATGTGATGTAATGATGTTTATGGATTATGGATGACATATATGATTCTTCATGCATAGGTTTATTATAGACTCTTTAATTAGGTATTTGATGATAAATATGATGACTATTTGTTTATATGATGATGTGGTTAAAAACATGTTTTTGATTAAGATGTTGGTTTTTATTTAGTTTAGTTTGCACTAGATCATGAATATTTTATGGATGATTTTTGATGAAGTTATTCATAATTTGTTTATGATAATATGGTTTAGATATAAAATGATGATAGGTGATAGATAATGCAAGCATGTTGATTGATAATATTTATAGATAGGTTGTGAAGTGATAATATAGTTCAAATATAGGATGATATTTTGGAGTTGTTGTAGAGATGATGTTGATGACATTTGATGAGGATATTATGTTGTTATGATGTTATAATGATATGTTGTGATTGTTTATGATTTATGGTTCTTAATGTTTTTTTTATGGGTTGGATATGGTTTATTTATGTTCTATTTATGGTTCATAATGTTATGATTGTGTTGATAGAATGATGTTTGCATGTTTGGATATGATATGTAATATAAGTAAATAATGAAGGAAAATAAAGTAGGTGTAGGTAATAAACTAAATGTGAGAAAGAGATAAGAGGTATGAGACATATGTCTACATGAACTAATAGAGGGAAAAGAAAAGGCATGATGTTATGGGTTGGCAGGGACCTAGCAATAAGAAAACATAGTTGGATTGACTTAGTGAACATAAACCTATCCAAAGCTTCACATGAGCATGCTTTGATTGAGAAAGAGGGTGTCTTGATCACTTTACATGAAGTAAGCTCATAGTCCCTTGATTTGAGAAAATGTGTGAAGGGAAGGTAGGTGATAAGTAGATGGTTGAATGCTAAATGAGTGAAATGGTAACTTGATGCAGAGTTAACTTTCCACTTCTATAGGTGACCAAGAAAATGTAATAGACAAGTCCATAACTTAATATGATATGTAGACTGATTAATTCAATTAGTCCACCAATGTCATATATAAGAGTCAATTATAGTGTACTAGGATAATGCATAGATTGATCGATGTGGGAAGCCTACAAATGGTACTTATAATAGTTGATTATGACTTGATTACTTTGATTTTGACATAGTTTTTTTGTTTTTTTTGTTATGTTGGATAAGTTTTTGAAGATGATCAACGTGGGAAGCCTCAAATGATTATTTTTTAGCCATCCTTCAAGGGAATGGTCTAAAATTGGATTTTTATAGCTGTGTTTTAAGGGGACAATCTATTTTAAGGAACTTTTAGGTGTTGGGAAGTTTTCCTTCAAGGAAGTAGTCTACAATTCTAGAGATATGAAACCAACTAATATTTTGGTATCCCAAATGATCTTTGAATGTTAGGTTGGACATGGACTTGTCTATTTAGGCTTAAAGGTTTACCTTTATGGAGGTAGAACTTTAACACAAAATGTTAATGATAGATGAGGGAAAGCGGTTTGAGAGATAACTAATCACGGGATTCCATCTGCTTAGAGATGAAAAGTATCCATGAGAACCATGCCATGGGTAAAACCATGGTATCCATGCTTAGGATTAAGCTATAATTCTGATAGATAATCTCATGTTTTTATGTTGTAATCAATTTCCCCCAAGATAAATAGGGAAAAGTAGGTGAAGGGAAATGAAAATATCATAAACCAAGGGATGAGCTTAAGTTAGACAGAAAGGGGGAGTATGATCCTTGTGGTAACAATATAAAGGATGCAAATGCAAAGATTTGAGATGCTCAATTTTTGGTTTGCCTTCAAGAGAGGACAAATGATAAACTATTGATCTATACTTATGGGTTATGATGTAGGATCCAAGCTAATTGAAACCAAATTTCCCTTTTTAGTTTTCTCCATATTAGTTACATGTTGGTTTTCCTTAAGGATGAGGTCTCCAATGTTGAATTCTCTCTCTTTTAGGTGCTTTTTATAAGCATTTTTGATTCATTCTTAATAGACACAAAGATTACTAGGTGCGGTGAGGTGGTATTCATCAAGAAGTTCAAGATGTTCTTAGTGGTAGTCACTCTTAGAAAGGATTTCATGCAATGATATGTGAAGAGAGGTAATTTGGAATTATAGAGACAAGACTACCTTGGCTCCAAATATGAGAGAGAAGGGGATAGTACTCATATAAGTTTGAATCCTAGTGTGATAGGCCCATAAAATGAAAGGGATGTGCAAGTGCCAATCTTGACCTAAAGCACTTATTACCTTGGTTAAAATTTTGATGACATTTTTGTTAGAGGCTTCTATCTATCCATTGGCTTATGAATGATATGTCAAAGAAAAGCTTAATTTGATGCCAAAATCATTGTAAAGACTTTTGAATTTCTTTTTTTTAAATGATTTGGTATTATCAGTGATGATCTTATGGGGAACATTGAAGCAGAAGATGATATGGTGATTGATGAAGTCAATAATCTTTTCAGATTTGGTTTAGATAAGAGGGATGGATTCCACCCACTTGGTGAAATATTTATTTCCCAAGAATGGGGATCCTTGAATATCCCCATTCTCCATTGTGAATAATGGGGATTGATTTCCCCAATAAGGTTAAGACCCCATTATGAGAAGGGCCAATAATATTTAGATATTTGAAAGCCATGGGGAGGTGCATGATGTAAAATAGCATGTTGTTGACATTTGACACACTTATTTACATAGTCACAATAGTTTTGATTGAGGGTGGGACAATAGCACCCAATTTGAAGGATAAACTTAGCAACAACTAGCCCACTAAAGTGTCCCTGATAGATTCCATCATGTGATTCCTTGATAGTGTGAGAAGCCTCATGACTATAAAGGACAATAAATATGGATACCATCAAAAACATGTTTGTAAAGGATTCAACCTAGTATAGTGTAATGAGAGGTTCCCTAAACAAAATATCTTCAAGCATTATTTAAAAGGTTGGGAGGAATAATTCCAAGGTTAAGGTAGTCAAAAATTTGTTCATACCAAATTTCAGAAAGAGATGTTTCCACACTACAAATGGTGGGTAGACTATAACTAATATATGAGGGTGTGATAAAATGATGTATGGTGATAAATATTTTAGATTTGGTAGGTTGAAATGGAATTTGGGAAGCAAAGGAGGCCATCATGTTTATGAATTTATTGGTAGATGGAGGAATTGATTGAATAAGGTGATGATCAAATGATGCTAAGAGTACATCCATGAGTTGTTTATATTTTAGGAGGAAATCATTTTTACATTGATAAGATCCATTGACCTAGTTTGATGACTAGTTAGGAGTTGCCAAAGACACTAATTATTTTGACTCCCAAGGCTAGGGTGGTTTGGAAACCTGTGACTAGGGATTCGTATTCAGTTATGTTATTGGTTCATTCAAAGTCAAGTTTAAAATAAAGGGGAAGAGGTTCACCATGAATAGGAATGAGATTAAATTTGGAACCCCCACCATTTTGGCACTTTGATCCATCAAATAACATGGTCATTTGTTAGGTGGGCTCCTCTTTATATATATAGTTGTGATAGACTCATCTAGAAAGGCAAGAGGAAGAGGTTGATTGTTTGGTAGAGGAGATTCAACCAATTGATCATTGATGAATTTTAATTTAATGTATTTTTTTTTGAATGAACTCAAGATCAAACTTATTCATGAGCATGAGCCACTTAGCCATAACCTAGTTTTGGTATGGCTTAGATTGCATATACTTGACGGGATAAATGTTGGTGATGATATATGTTTTATTATTAAGAAGATAGTGACAGAGTTTGGAGCCCAAAAAGACTAAGGTGAGCTAGAGTTTTTTGTGATGGGTATACTAAGTTTTATATTTGATAAGGGTGTGACTAATTTAATAAATAGCTTTCTATTTGTTTTATTCATCATAATGAGTGAGCATTACCCCTAGGGAACGGTTACTGGTAGATATGTAAAGGTAGAAGGTTTGGTCTTCATTAGGAGGGATGCTAAAAAGTGGAGAGAGAAGATACTCATTGATTGAATTAAAGGCTTGTTGACATTCCTTGGTCCACTTAAAAGAGGTGCATTTCTTTATGAGGTGGTGAAAGGGTTGACACCTATCTGATATCTAGGAGATGAAGCGATGGATGGATTGTACTTTCCCCTACAAGCTATGGAGTTGTGTAAGGTTGGTAGGAGGAGGCATCTCTAAGATTTATCTAACTTTGGTAGGGTTTATTTCAATTTTGTAAAGAGAGATGATGAAATCAAGAAGGATTCTTGATAAGACTCCAAAAATACATTTCTTGGGGTTAAGCTTGACATGATAATGGATTAGTCAGTTGAAGATGATGTTAAAAAAACTAGGTAATCCTTATGGTGTTCGTATTTCCTAAGGAGATTTTCTATATAGTCCTCTATGATTTTATGTATGAGATCATGAAAGACATAGGTCATGTACCATTGATAGGTTGCTCCAATTTTCTTCAGTCCAAATGGCATGACTTTGTAGCAGAAGGTTCCCCATGAGGTAATAAAGGAAGTTATGTTGATCTTTAGGGGAAATCAAAATTTGATTATATCCAAAGAAATCATCCATGAGAGATAACATTTCATGGTTGGCTATAATATCAATAAGTTGGTTAATGTTTGGCAAAGAAAAGTCATCCTTTGAGCAAGCAAGGTTGAGGTCATGAAATTCAACGCAAAGGTGAATGCCCCCTATGGGCTTGGTGATAGTAATGATGTTGTAAACCCATTGTGGATATTTAATGGGTTTAATGAATTCAATGGATAAGAGATGTTAAAGCTCTTATTTGACAAGAAAGGCTATGTGAGGATGCATCCTACGAAGCTTTTGTTGAGCTAACTTAACCTTAGGATGGGGAAAAGTGTTATAGAGGGTAATATAAGGATCAATTATAGGCATATCCTAATAAGACCAAACAAAATCTATTTGCCTTTAAGGAAATAAGGGTGATCTTATTGCTCTATGGAATTTAAATATTAGCCAATTTTGATGATATGGGGATTATCCTAAGTACCCAAGTTGACATCAATAGTGGATTAATTGAACATAGATTGATAATTAGAAGGGAGAGATTTATGAATTGAGGAGATCCCCATACTGAGCTAGGTGAGAATGGAATCATCATCTTGATTTTGGATGGTGTTGATGGTATGAGAATCATCTTCAATCATTTTAGGATGGATGAGAGGAAGGGTTTTAGTTTGGACATTATTTTGATAGGTTAAGGGGCACTAAACTAGTGGTATTGATAAAAAAAATTAGATGGGATGGTATTAGAGTCCTCAAATTTAGAGGGAGATAGGGTTGGTGAGGATGGAAGTTATTTGTCGATGGTGGCAATGAGTTTTGGTGATGTGGGTTCTTATGGTGATACAAACCCAAGGCCAAAGAACTCATGAGGTTTTTGAGTTTTTATTATGGGTAACTTGTGAGGTCCATATTCATAGAGGACAAGACTAAACCCCTTCCAAGGGAGCCTATAAATGGAAGATTTGGTACAGTCTAGTTTGTCTAGGTAGTAAAATTCAATGGTGAATGGTCAGATGAACAGGATAGTGGCAAGATTAAGAAGTAGTTTATCAAGTCCCCCATAGGCAAAATTTGTTTGATTATTATGGATCTCAAAAGGGATGATGGTTTTGATGTTGGGAGCATAGAAAGGGTCAAATTTGAGGTTTTCATATTCTTACAAATTGGGGAAAGCATTGAGAGCTAAAAGACAATATTCCCCAAGAGAGAGATGTTGGAACATGGAATATAAGGGGTCCTAAACTAGAATTTGGGATGAAGGGATAGATGAGCTAGTTGAAGCTTCATCACTATTGTGGGTAGGAATGTTGATGGTTTTAGTTGGTGGGGAGCTTTTTTTATAATTTGGTTGTGAGGTAGATGAAGAAGGTAGGAGGACATCATTAGGTTGATATGTCATATTATAAGAGGCAAAGGGACTAGGATTAGCTTTGATGGTAATAACTTATCCCTCATGTTCAAATTTGACACATCAGTGTAAGGTGGAAGGGATGTAACTCATAGCATAGATCTAATGGAATCTAAGTTACACATTATATTATAACTCACCCTCTATAATGTAAAATAGTTTAGGAATGGTATGAGGCCCCAAACAGACATGAAAGAAAATAATCCCTAGGGTAGTGACCATGGTATCATTGGAGTGAAGGATTGTCTTACTTTTTGACATGATGTTTTTAGGTAGCTAAATTTGGTTATATGCATGGGAGGAGATAATTTTTATGATATCTCCTTTATCAATCATAACCCTATTGATGTAGGCTTGATTGATGTATGCTATGACAAAGAGGGGAGGATCAGGATCTTCAGTATAAATAGGCAGTATTTTAGAATCCTAAAAGGTGATGAGGGAAAAAATTTGGAGGGCTCCAACAAAGGGTGTAAGAGGTTGAGGATCATCTAGTTTAACCTTTATAGATTGCTAAAGCCTCTATCAATGCCTAGCGATGGTGGAACAAGGTATTCTTTATTTTATAGAGGCTCATTTTCACCAGTGTTTGGTGAATTTGTTTCAACACTAACTATTTTATGGATGTAGAAGGGTTGGAAGGAGAAGCTCCTAAAATGGATACTTTGGGTTTTGGTGGTTGTGAAGGTGAGAGTGGAGACGTTTAGGTTTGGTTGGTAGATTGAAGGGTTGAAGGGTACATCTATGGGATGGATGATTTGGCTTTTCCCTTACCTTTTTTTTGGGCTTGGGATCATGTACCACATGAATAGTGTGGATGGTGAGATTTATCAAGTTTGGTGGTTGCTTCAATTCGTCCTCCTCATCCTTGGGTAAGAGTGGGAGAGTATGTAAAGCTTGGGTAGGTTAGGTTAAGGGTAAATTCATCTAATAATAGATCATCCTTATCATATAGGCTATGAATGAGTGCTTTGAGAGATTTAAAATTCTCCATGTCATATCTTAGTGCCCTATGGTATGCACAAATCAAGTTATCATTAAACCAAGAGGCTTGGTATTAGAAGGGTAGAATGGTTTGATAGGTGGTAAGATAATGGAGGAAGTTTTCAATAACCTTTAGAGAATGGTTGATTAAGATTAATTCAAAGGTATTTGAGGTGATGGGTTTATAGTTTTAGGGATGGGAGCCTTTTTGGAAACAACTTTAACCTTAGAAGTTATAGGTGGGAGAATGGTTTTGGTTGGTGGTTGGGATTTCTTAGTTATGGTTGATTTAGGGGTAGATGATTTGAAAGTGGGAGAATTGGATAATGAAGGTTAAGCTATAGGTGGGAAATTAGAATTAGATAGGTTAGTTAAAAATGATGGAGAACTAGAGGGTTTTATGGGTGGAGGTGGAGAAAAGGGGGATTATTTCTTAGAGGAAGAACAAGTAATTGGGATGGTAGAAGGATTGGGTGCTAAGATGGAAGGTAAGTGGGAAGGAGGTGGTGTGGTTCTAGTTCGAGGTGAAGATTTGGGTAACTCTACCTTCTTAGTTAGTTTAGTCAGAGGTTACATTGGTGGACTAGATGGTGTTAAAGCCAACTTCAAAAAGGGGTGAGTTTTACTAGGTGTGGGAAGAATTCATAGGTTCTTTATCAGTGTGGTGAGAGAAGCGTAAGGTGATTTGGGTAATTTTATGTGTAGGTGGTTATTGGGAGGATTCACTTATGGTTTTGGAAGAGGTATTTGGTGAAGAAGTAATAATGGGTTAAGGGTGGATTCAAGTGAAGTTGAGGATTCATATTTTTTTTGGTAAGGGAGTCCAAGATGATGCCAAAAGGTGGTGCTTTCAAAGTTGGGTTGGGAAGTAAACTCTAAACTTTGGACTAGCCTCGAAAAGGGCTTGTAGATGGATTTAGTTACTTGGTCATTAGTTTCAAAGCTTAAGCCCTTAAGTGGAGAAGAATGAATGATTTTTATATCCTTATTTTTAATAGATGGTTCCAAAATTGGTGGTTGGGTAGATGAGGTAACCTTCTCTTGGATTTGAATAGTTTTTAAAGAGGACATGGATGGTTTTATGATGTGGGAGGTAGGTGCATCTTCCCCAAGTGAAAGAATAGATAGGGTTGCTTCTTTTATTTGAGTGTCTAAGGGAAAAGAGGGAAATTATACCACTTGAATAGGTGGAGTAGAATAATAAGGGGTGGTTAATATAATGGTTGTATCCTTTAGTGTTTCCACCAAAGGAGAGGTAGATAAAGCTAAGGTCTCATCAAATGAAGAGGGAGGGGTATTTGAGTCCTTATTTTTGGCATTTTAAGGATTAAAAGGTGATTTAACCACTTTTGTAATTGAAATGGAGGAATAAATTGTTGAATTAATGGTCTCTTCAGTAATGTGCTCACTATTAATAACATTGATCATGTGTGCCTCATGAGAATGAGATGATTCGAGTTTATTGTCATGGTGACAGGTAGAAAGAGCATGATTAGGAAAAGGTTTGTAGAAGATTTTAAGGGACTAATTAGTAGGTGAATTAGGATTATGAAGCATAATTTATCCACTATTAATCAAGTTTTGGATAATACTTTTTAAGGTATTACATCTATTTACATCATGTCCAATAACTCGATGAAAGACACAATGGTCATTATCATTATACCAACCCAGCATGGGGCAAGAAGCATCAAATTTTTGGGTTCATTTAATAGGTGGAAGTTTGATGAAGTTGGATTTTATAAATTTATCCAAAACTGATGCATAATATTCACCAATGGGAGTTTATTATTTTGGAGGAGCTCAGTTTTGGTATTAGTTTTGTTGAAAGGGAGGGTTAGAAGAAATAGTTTGAGGTGGTTGGTTGATAGTTGGAAGTGGAGCACTTTTTAGAATAACTAAGTTTTTAGATGATTTTTATTTGGTATTAGATTGGTGAGTATTTTTAGTAGAGGAAGGTTCATTAGATTTAAAGTTAGAATTCTTGTTCTGATGTTTCAATTTCCCTTCATCAATGGCCCAATTTTCTGATTTACATGCCATGGTGAATGCCTCATCAAAAATTTTGAAGGTTAGAACTTGAAGAGTGGGTGATATATGTTTGTCACAACCTTGGGATAAGAGTTTAATCAATTCAAGCTAGGGTAAGGAAAAAGAAAGTTAGTTGATGAGACCTCTCCATCTAGCCATGAAATCAATAATTGACTCATCATCAAATTGATTAATAGAATAGAGGTCTATAATAAAAACCCTTTTAGATATATTTACTAAGAAATGATCTAAAAAATTTGGGGAAATTAGAAGAAATAAAATATGGAGTGTGTGGGAAGAGTACTATACCAATCAAGGGTTAGTCCTGATAAGGACATGGGGTAGGTTTAAATGAGGAGAGAATCATCATATGTGATCAAGTAGCAAGAATGGTGGAATTCTATCAAACTTAGGTAATTACCTTAGAATTTGGAAAACTTAGGTAATTACCATTGAATAGTATAATCATGTATAGGGATGGATGGATAGATGGGTTCATTATATATTTGATCATAAGATAAAAGGTTATGAGACACAGAGATAGATGACTTCAGGTTGGTGATTTTATCGATTAACATCTTGACTAAATCTAGCTAAGGTTGGGAAGCTACATAATTAAGGGGCAAATTTTGTTGAGGTTGGTTCATATCTATGTAAGGATAGGTGATAGAAGGTGATAAAGAAGACACAAATTGGTAAGTGGTCATAAGAGGTTGATATGGTTCCATATAAGGGTTGATTGGTATAAATGGTTAGGTGGAAGGTGGTATATATCCTTATGGGTTAGGGACATATTGATATGTTGTCATGGGTACTTATTGAGGGATGGATGTGGGTTGACTTAAAGTAATGGTTGAGGTAGTGGGTTGAGGTTGGGTAGATTGAGGTTGAGTGGTGACTCTAGTGCTATGGGTGGAAGTGTTTGAGGTATAAAAAGCATCAAGTTATGAAATGAGGTAGAAGTTGTCAAATTGGTTGTAATGAAGGGAGGGGTATAAATAGGGGTAGAGGATAACCCCATAGTAGGTGGAGTATAGGTAACTAAAGGTAAAGTTTAACCTATATGGGAAGTGTGGGTTGAGATAGGATGTGTTTGGTTAGAGGTTAGAACATTGGATTGGGTTGGTCAGTGGAGTGGAGAAAGAGGATGTTTGGGTGGTCAATGGTTGGTTTGATGTAATAGTCACCATAAGATGGGGAGGCATACCATAATAAGGATCTATAGGAGGAACTGAATCAATAGAGGTACAGTGAGGTAAGGTGTTAATATAGTGTTGAAGGGCCATGAGGTTATTGCCAAGGAAGGTATCAATGTCTACATCACCCTCAAAAACAATTGGGATTTTAGTAGGAGGGGAAAATTTGAGGTGAACCCTCATCATTAGAATTATATTCCTTGGAGGAGGAAGAAGAAGGTAGTGGTTGATTGGTTTGGTTTCTCATTTGTTTTATAGTAAACACCATGTGATAAAATAGGAAATAATATGATGAAACACCTCAAACAAAGAGAAATCAAAAGAAAAAAATTTAAGGCAAATAATGCATACACTAAAAGTACATTAAATCTTAGGATTATTGTTATATTGTTTCTGGTTTATGCCTTATAAAGTGTGAAGAGGGAATTTGGCTTGTAGATTAGGTACTAAGAGGAAATATAAGGTTGGTTTTGGGTTGAGTTCAAGAACTTAAGAGATAAATCTATATTGAATGTCAATACTTGGCTTGGTATTGGGGCCTACCCCCTCACTTCACATACCATGGTGATAGGAGTGTCAGGTGCTTAGCCAAAACATATCAAATTTTAAATTTTAAATTTTAAACTTAACTAGATAGCTAAGCTGGTTCTCCCATTAGTGGTGCAAACCAATTAGGATAGCTAGGAAGGGGTAAGATTATTTCTAGGTGATGAAATCCTAGTCTATCCTTGTCTTAGTTATGTTTTGATGTGTTAATTATTTTGTGTTTTGGCTTAAGTGTGTGATTACAAGTTTGAAATATATATTTAATTACTTTTCTTCCTAAGTTACTATATGAACTAAGACAAGTAGGCAATAAATGTGTACAAAAGTTTTATTTTAAGCCCAAAAAGAAATTTTTAGATTTTAATCAATGAAAAAACAATAAAGGAAAGAAAAGGGATATCAGGTCCCACTAGGTGTGCCAAAATGTTTTAATTAATTTCAACTCAATTCTTAATTTTGAAAGTAACTAATGAAACTAGTACTAGGGTGTGTAGAAGAATACCTAGTAAAGTGCTCATATGAATCTGGATGATAATTAGAACTCCTCTTTGGATAGGAAGGAATAACCTATGGATAAGAAAGACACTAGAAAAGGGGGTTGTAAACAAATAAATGAGTGGAATTCCTAGCATGAGCTAGATCTAAGAAGAATATTGCTTTTTTGGATGCCATCAATCCACTATTATAATAATTAAGTTAAAATGATAAAGTAAATATCTACTTGCATAAGATAAATGAAATGCAATACAAAGAAATTAGAATACTAGTTAATAGAAAAATGACCAAAAGTAGCAAATATAGTCAATACTTTTGCTAAAATGGTCAGGGTCTATTCCAGAAAATCAAAAAAGGTATTATAATCAGGTAAAAATAGAGAAAGTTGGGTTTGAATGGGGTTATGGGGCTGAAAATAGCTTGTATTTTCATGCCATAGTGGCCATCAATAGTCAGGTGAAGCATTAATAGTTTAGGATAACTTTCGGTAGTTGGGTAATCATCAATGGTTGAAGTGACCATCAACCATTATGCTAACCATTGGTAATTACCTATGTAAATCTAGAAATGATCAAAAAAGAAGGTACACATTGGGTATTTAGGTAGATAAAGGTCTATTATAGGGATGAGGGGTATAAAATTAGATACTTATGGGTCTCATAGGGCAAGGAGGTTATAAATAAGATAAATCAATGAAAATAAGTGAAAAATACTTGAAAATTAATGGTGGAAGGTTGAAGTAATTTGGCCAGAGTGATAGTACTTTAGCTTTTGAAAGTGATTCTAATATCACTTTAGGTCTCTGGTGATGTTGCTTACTTGTTAAAAGGATGTTGGATACCTGTATGCAAGAGAGATTGGATGCAAGATCATGGATTATGGATCCATTTCACTTCCTCCTCATATCCTTTTATAGGATGAAGTTGCTAATTGGGATGGAGGAAATTAATAATTTGATAGGGGATAAAATTGATAATTCATAATGTTTTAAGCTAGTTTTAAAATCAATTTGTCATTTTGGGATATACTTATCTTGTAAACCATTATCAATGATTTTAAAACTTTTAAATTAGTCTTAGGGACCTGACCATCAATAATTAGGCCAACTATCAATGGTTAGGCTGACCATCGGTCATTGAGGGGTAGAAGAAAATGGGTTAAAGAAAATTAAAAAAGGGGTGAATTAAATGGTTTAGATAAATGTGTTAAGTTAGGGGTTTTATAGGGTCAATATGTAGTTTGACATAAAAATTTGTGTGTAATTTTTGAGTGTCTACACACAAAAAAATCAATTTCTAAGCTTGGCATGTTAGAGTAAGCCCATGCAAAGATATCAATAAAATCTCTCAGAATGGTGACAATGTGGTCACACTCCTCATCAATGAGGGAGACCCAAAGATAAATAATTTTGTCATTATCATATGTTTCGAAGTTCACTTTAGTAGTATTTTATATGAGTGTAGAACCATCTTCTAGAATAGTAGGTAGTCTTTTATCTTGATCTTCTTCTTATTCTTCTTCTTCTTATTATTCTTATTCTTCTTCTTCTTCTTCTTCTTCTTCTTCTATAGTTTCTAGTTTTTCTTCCTAGAGCTCTAGATAATGGGAGAAATCTTAATAGGCTGATTTAGGCAATGGACAAATAGAAAATATCTATGGAAAGTTAAGATGAAGCTACTCAAAAACTTTTTTTTTCTCTAATGTGATTTTGGTAATATATATGGAGTTATGTCTTGATGGACCTTGTACATACTTTGGGGATGAGCAAACTTTCTCATCTAAGATCACCTCAAAGAGTTTTTCAACTAAGGATCTTGATGTTTTATCTTTTTCATGACCAAGAAAGTTTTTCTAATCTCTAAAGTAGGTAGAATATTACAAAGAGAACTAAATCCTTGTTTATGATCACTAATGGGTAATCCATTTCTTAGTCCCATGTACTTGGTAAGATATTTTTCATTTTAGAAGTTTTCAAGGCATATGATAGAAATTTTTTGGTCCCAATCAATGAGTTTAGGATGAAAAAGGTAAAGGCAATAATGGGATGTGATAGTCATAAAGGAGTTTGAGTCAAATAAGTCCATGTTAGCAAGTTAATCATAAATATTATAATGGGATGATACATCACTACTTGGAGTCTCATTGTTAGTCGATTCAGAAGAATCACTATCAAAAGTCATGAGGTCACCCCCAGGTAGTATAAATCCAAGACCTTAAGTCATGTTAGGTTTACCAACTAATAAGGGTTCTAATATTCCTTGCTCTCATGGATCAAGGCCTTTTCATATATAATCAAGGTTATCCATAGTCTAGTTAGGTATAGAATATTTGGGATTCTAAAAATAATTAGTAATTCCATCTGAATATAACTAATCTTATTCAATGAAAACTTCTCGATCCTTAATTGGTGAAGTATTAGGTTTGAATACCATTAGTGGTTTTTATGTATCTTTCTTCTTTTTCCAAATCATGTTGGGTCTTCAAGGTATTTTAGAAGGTTTGGGTTTTCTAAAATATTTGGGAGACTTGGGAAACCTAGCAATATGGAAAACATCTTTCAGATGGTATGTGGAAATGCCAACATCCTCTATATTGACTTATTGTGCAAGGGTTACAAGAAATGGATCAGCCAAAGAGGAATTAAGGTCACTTGGGTTGATATAATTAGATTTGGTTACATGAAAAACTATCTCTTTTTTCTCATTCATGATGAATTTAGAACCAATATAATAGTTATAATTACAAAATTAAACCTCTAAGTGTTTGTAATATTGGTAAGGTTGTAGATCATTAGGAATGGTGACTTTAATCCCATCATGGGGTAATTTGAGGCACTGATGTAAAGTGGATGGGATAGCCCATACTTTATGGATCTAAGGATGACCACTAAGTAAATTAGAAGGCAACCCAATATCCACAATATGTAATAAGTTATGATGGGACACAAACCCAATAATGATTGGAAAACAAATAATACCAAAAGATTCCATTTCAACATTATTGTATGCCTTGATTGTAATTATCTCTAGTTGAATATCCTTTTTAGTATAACCTAATCATTGTACTAGCTTAAATGATACTATGCTCAACCTTGAACCATTATGTATAAGAACCTACTTGATTTTATGGTTTTCAATGATGATCTAAATATACAAGGGGTTGTTATGGCTAGGACCAAGAGTGAACATGTCTCTTTTATTGAATGTAACTTGTCAAAATGGAGATAAATGCCATAAAAGTGTTTGGAATTATTCAACGTTAATATCTTGAGGAATAGTGGATTATTGAAGGACGTCATTCAAAATAATTCTATGAACTTTAGATGTATGCACAAGATCTAACATATAAATTTGTACAAGGATTTTACTTAGTTGGTCTGAGATAATATAAAAAATTTAAATAATAGCTTGAAATTTTTTATACTTGGTTGGTACAATGTTAAAATTTGGATCTAAAGGCATAATGTTCATATTGGGCTTAGTGTTGAAAGAGGGCAAATGGCCCTAAAGGGTAACTCGTGATCATATAGTTGTGATTGCATAATCTAGAGGTGGAAAGGAGAAATTATAATTAGAATATAAAAGAAAAGGTCCTTAGATGGAGACTCATGGGTGTTTAGTTGCATTGGCATGATTTTGAGTCAAGGAGCCATTATAATTAGAATAAAGGGGTCTAGAAATAGTAGCCTACATAAATTAAGGTGCAATATAATTTCTTGAAACTGACAGAGCATTTATTGAAGGGGAGGGTATTAACCCTATGATGAGGGGTCTAATACTTTGATAATCATAGGATAGTTCATGAGATTTTAAAATGATGGTGGTAATGTGGATTGAAGAAATATGTTCCATGGTGTTATTGTAATCATAAGGCATGCTTTTATAACCTAGATTATTAGCATGGGTATTATTATCTTGATTATGATCATGTAGATTATGATTCTAGCCTTGGACTTGTTGCCATTGATTCTATCCTTGGTTCTAATTATTTATTTTTGGTTGTTGATTGTGCCTAGGAAATGGATATTTGTAAATACCCATATCCTAATTAGTGTTTTACATTTCACATTTGATTTCAACTTCACCACTTTCAATCAAATATTCAATTATATTTCATAATTAAACACATAGATATGCACCATGGCCAATAACATGATGGAGGTTGTAAAACTCATCTAACCGATACCAATTAGGTTTGGGTTGATCTTTAAGAAATGACCTTCTATAGTCCATACAATTAGATTAGCTTCTATGAG
Organism: Torreya grandis; assembly: GCA_037957365.1. Lineage (NCBI taxonomy): Eukaryota > Viridiplantae > Streptophyta > Pinopsida > Cupressales > Taxaceae > Torreya > Torreya grandis. Next base: position 520,313 of record JARHVA010002656.1, read on the forward strand.
CTTTTAGAACATAGCCTCAATAGTCTCTCCTAGTTTTCTAAATATTCTATATTTATTGAATACTCTTCATGGAAGAACTCTTTGCAAAGTAGTTGGTGGATTAGGTGGAGCTAATTTCACTTTTAGAGCTAGTAGAGCATGCACCATTTGTATATGCTTAGATTCAATTACTCAATTTCCTATTATATTCTTATCTTTTTAAACCTCTTAGGTTTCTCTATTACAACAATTTGAATAGGTGATTGGTTCTGATTGGACATTAGACTCTGAATAAATCTTGACAAGGCCTTTAGTGATAAGTGCCTTCTCAATCTATATACCCTTGTCTATGATCTCCTTGAATGTGTTTCCACAAGTTAGTCATAGATTATGAGCCACCTCAAGGTGTAGATTCTATGTAAAAATATTAACTATCTAATTATTTGGTAAATTTTATTGAAAGATTCAAGCTAATGCTCACCACTGCTGTATATATGTTGTGAAGCTTTCTCCATCTCATTGTTTGGATTTACACAATATGACCATCATCAAATCATGGTCACTATTGTAAGATAAATGGATGATTTTTTTTATAGATAAATCATTCCAATTTTCCATCGATCCCTTAGGTAACTTGAGGATCCAATCTAAATCTTGTCCTACCAAAATACATGGAAATAAGTGAAGTAAGTAAACACTGATATAGGCTACCTCTTGGCACAATATGAAAAATGATTGGATATGTTCAAGAGGGTCACCCTTACATTTATATTTGTCAAATTTGGGTGACTAAAAATGAGGAGTAAAGGGGACTTCTTGAAGAATCATGTTGAATGGATATATATATATATATATATATATATATATATATATATATATATATATATATATATATATATATATATATATATACATATATATATATATACATATATATATATAGATATATACATATATATATATATACATATATATATATATATATACATATATATATATATACATACATATATATATACATATATATATATATATACATATATATATATACATATATATATATACATATATATATATATACATATATATATATATACATATATATATACATATATATATATACATACATATATATATATATATATATATATATATATATATATATATATATATATATATATATATCGTCAAACTTGTATTTCTTGACTTGGTTTCCCATCTCCAATCTTGACATAGTTTCCTTCATCAAATTCTACTCTTGCATGTTTGGTGCATTCATGGGTGGAATATAATTATGTTTGGGTGGTATGTGTCCCTATTACATTTTTTTATTAGGGATATAAACCTTATGATGTACAACTTTGTTTTGATTTACTCATTCAGTCAAGTAGGTGAGTCATTGATTGTTGGGTTCATGAATATTCCCTAAAATACACAATAATGAATTGTAAGTGTTTTATTGATTTTGGGGAGTCTATGGTATATTCACTAAAATAAGTGTTGGCTGAGAGGAACTTGCCAAAGTTTTTTGAACAATAACCTCAATATTTATTACATTTTTTGTCTCTTGGTTCTATGAGGGAATAAGAGTCTCTTGGTGATTGAAAAATGTATGCTCCATGTCTAGTGAAGAATTTTGGGAAATCTCTTGTTTTTTTGTCCAATTGAGATGCCATGATCTATTATAGATGTGTTCTCAACTAGAGTACATTGTGTTAATTCTACTACATTCTTTTGTTCCTTTGAAGAGTTTTTGTGTATTGAAGTGGTAGCTAAATATTTAGTTAAGTCTATGACAAGATGGTTTACATATCATTGACTCATTTTATTTATCTTGGTAGTAAGATATTGATCATTGGGTGTTGACTCTATGAGTGCTTCCTTTCCTTTTATATAATAATCAATGTTGTATTTTTAAATATGATTGAGGGATTATTCTTGTTGTTTCTATTTTACCTTAACTAATGTTTGAAATTATTCCATAGGAAAATCTGATTGTAATCTAGCACTTGATTCAATCAACCTTAGGATGGATTCATCTTTATCCTCTAAGGGTTGATGTTAAAAATAGTATTCTTTAGATACTACAGTTGTTGAAATGTTTTCAAATACCATGGACTTATATTTTCCATCATAACAATTATTTTCCTCATATCTAGGGCCATAAGAGACCCCACTGTGAGTATATCTTTGCATCATGTTTAGAATATTATTATCTACATTTGGTAAGATGTGAAATGTGTTTTGAAAACATTAAAAAGGCATGTTTTTATTTCTTCAAACAAGTGACAAGGTTAAAAGAGACTATAATAAAATAAGTGGTCTAGTAACACACAATTAAAATAAATGGTGACAAATTTACTCAACTTTGGTGAGTTGAAATCATCAAATTGGAAGAGGGTATGATAACTTTAAAACCCAAAGTGCAAGCTATCACAACAAAACTAGGTCAAATATACATCAATACCATACAATATAGATAAAAATATGATGAGTTATGACTATAAAATTAAAAGAGGGTCATTCTGATGAGGAAGATAGCAATTCAAACCAAGAAGCTCAAAATGTGAATTGACATAATAACTCCTATGTATAAACCTAAAATAAAATGGTTAGTACAACACCACCACATGGTAATAAGATGTAGATTGGTCCAAGAACTTAGAGCATGAGAAAATTAAAGATAACCTAAGCCCATAATGAGGATAAAAATATGATAATGATTCTATATAATGTCCTTCAACCCAAATGGAAAATCATACAAAAGTTACTCAAGCCAAGTGCAAATGGAAAACTGATAACACCCTAGCCTAGAACTTAGAAACGTGAGATTTCAAATTTGAATTAAAAACAAAAGAATTCAAGATTTTTCAAAGTGGTAAATAGTCTAGACTCAAATGTGTAACATAATAATTTTGTTTAAGAAATACAAACACAATGTTTCAAATGATGATTAAAATAAGGAAAGAAATGATTTTGATTTGGTAAGCGTACCACTTCCTTGTTCAAATAGAATGGTGTATAACAAATATGTTTGATGATTTTTTTGGTTTTTAAATAGTTTTAGACTCAAAAAGACCAAGAAAGTAAAGGATAAAATTTTAAAATACAACTAAGAATAACATCCAAAGTCCTAAAACTGATAAGGTTGTATGGTACTATCGAATTCCATATATATGCATGGTCTTGAGAGGATTTTAAGTGTTAATTCAAATATAAAAGTGAATTAATAAGTAGGTTATTTACACCCCCTTATATTTATAGAATATACATTGAAATGGAACTTTAGGCTACTTTCCCTACATCAATAGTATGTCTGCAGCAAGTGGGGTTATTCTAAAACTATTTTTTTGTGCATATATAGATGATCCCAAGTGTGGCTAACACTGGAGATGCCTCATGTCAATTAGATCTAAATCAATTGGCTTATTATGAAAAATTCATTTCCTTTTCATAAACATGACATACATCACTTGCTTAGTGTATTAAAATGTCTAAATTGATCATACATTTTGAGGGTAGCAATTACTAATGGAGTTCGTTTAACCACTCAAACTACCATCCCAGTGATTCAGTAGATCAATTTATATAACCCAACATGGAGTGGGATTAAAATAATGTTGGGAGATGAATTCTTAGGTCAATGTTTCCTTAGATAATCTATGAGGAGGTGATGAAATCCTACTCATAAGCTAAAATTCATGAAAATAAATGACAAGGGAAAAGTCTTTAAGGTCACATTTGGATCACCCAATTCATATGGATTTGGGGAGGGTCTTGATGATGTTATTTTCATGATATATGGAATAAAAATAACCAATTTAAAGAAAAAGTTATTTTGGTCACCTGATTTCCCTAAAGTGGATAGAGGGAGATGATACACGCATCAATAATTTTGAAAAAATAAACATCTTTGAAAGAACTAACATAAAACAAGCACTCTTAAGAGTATATAATCTAAGTGTGAGTATTTATTTTAATACACCAAAGCAAAATGTTTATGAAATTTTGGCCCCTTGGCCTTAGTTGAAAAAATTATATGAAATTTCACAAATAACTAAGCACAAAACATCTAAATTGTTTTTAGGCACCAAATTAACTATTAAAGACTTAACCACTTTCAAATTTGTGCCTTTTTCTTTCTTGTGATCTACAATTTTTAAAGGGTTTGTGTCTGCTAATAAAACAAAATATAAATGAGAAAACAATATTTTAAAACTTACTCTTGGGTCTCTATTTTCTATCTCAAAGACCAATGTCGATCCATGTAAGGATCAATGCTAGTTATAAGAATTTGGTATCAGTCAGTTCAAAGAGAGTCGATGTCGATAGACTAAAATTGATATTGGTTCCTATAAAAGTGTCCAAAAACATAATGATTTTCATGAAAAAGATGGTTTATCAAAAAAAGTATAAAAATGAATAAGGTCTTTAGATCATACAAAACAAATGTTAAACAAAAATAATGCATGTTCAAAAACACAAAATAATAAATTAGCAATAGGAACCAATACTAGTTTACAGAGGGTCCATGTCAGTCAAATAGAGTTGATGCCGATCTCTGTGCAAACTATGTGTCATTAAAAAAACAAAAATACATGAAAAATGAAGTTAAAATTTGATTTTTAAATACTTTTAATCAATCATTAGAAGATATAAGAGTTACATGTTAGTATCCTTAGTTGTATGGGATGTGTGGTCCCACCGAGCATGCCAAAATGTAGAGTAGTGATCCAAATCAAGTTAGTCCATGCATTATTAGAGTAAAACCCAAATAAGAATAAGGATCATCACTTACTAATACAAATCCCTCATGGGGTTTTGAAAATTAAATATAAGAGCTTTTGAAATAAGTAATACAACCATCAAACATTCCCAATAGTGTCCCTCCTCCAAACGTGGCTCAAAAACATGATTTTCCCCTAATTTGGTAGTCAAGTATTTATCAATGATGAGTGGCTTTCTCCTCCATCATATCTCAATGAAAAAATGAATTAGGTTGATGAATTTTATCAAAGTGTTCCAATAGTTAAAGCTATTCTATTGATAGTTCTACATAATAGCATTACACAAAAATAAATTAATGGAATGAGTAAGGACCCTTATATTTATAGATTTTTAGAAATGATAAAAATCAACCATGATCATCTATGTTGAGATAAATATGTTTTTCTATTAATCAATTCAATTTTTGAGGCTCAATCCATAAATATCACCATTAATATTTAGAAAAATGGGGCATTAATGAGGTATGTGAGGGCTTAGACCTAATATTTGTTGCATTTATGGCTTATGGATACCACCCCATTGATGATGTCACAAGATGATGAAAATATTAGAAATAAATTTATAATTAATATATCTTCAATAACTTCCATGGATTTTCCACTTAAGCTCTTAATTTGGTTTAATTTGCTTGAGTGAGTTTAATTAAGTTTTTGTAATTCTTTGGAAATTGGTTGTCCATTTAATCAAATTAGTTGAAATGTCAATTTAATAAGTCATATTCTGATTGGAGTATAATTAGAATAAGTTTTTAATTATTTACATATAAATACCCCTTTTAGGATATTGTCGACATGAAATAACACATAAACTTGATGTGTGTTTCTGAATTAGAAGAATTTAATGCTCTAGAGCATTAATTTATATGTTCATAATTTTACATGAAGTGTTCTCATAAAAATTTATAATAACATAAAATCCATTGCCCTATTCAATGATACATTAGCCTAAATCAATACTTTTATGTGACAAGTTCAAACCATTTAGCATGTTTTAGTGAGTTTGGCCCAGATTGTGCATTGTCATAGAATTTCAAGTAAGATTAAAAATTTCAGCATAATAGTGATAGGAATTGGATGTATAAAATACTCACCATGATATTTCATTTAGATTTGGGATTCTATCTCAATTTGTACATGCTCTTCGTGGTAGTCATTGGCAAGATGCTAAGAGGATTTTGAGATATCTGCAAGGCACTTCCACTTTAAAATACACTACATATTGGACCCTAAATTTTTGATAAATCATTTTTGGAAGAAACATGGTGCAAAAGATTCATAGTGCAAGAGATCATGGCATGGGATTCCATGGCATGGGAGTCCATGGCATGAGAAGACCCACTCAAAGTAAATATGCATAATAAATGGAGAGCATGAAAATAAAGGAATTAAAATACTAGTATAAGACCTAGGGAGCACGCAGGAAATGGGAGATGATTAAGGAGTGATTTTAAGGGCTAATAGAGACTAAGTCAAGCATAAATCTATCACCAATCCACTGCAAGATAGTCACTCAATGATGAGGATCCATCATCAAATATTGAATATAGGGACACAAAGGCATGGGTCCTTAGGAAAATAATTTAATTGGAAACCATGACTCAAGTATGTTGATAATCATTGACAAGTCACTATGTGTGATTATTATTGTAACTACTTGGTCATGAAAAACCAAGTATAAATACCACTAGATAGAACTTTTTGATGTTAATTATTGTTCTATTGATGTTATTAAGGATATTGTTTTGATATTTTTATTATTGTACTCAAAAGGATAAAATAGTTATACATTTAAGTTATACTATACATCTGTTTATGTAACCTATGAATCACTTTTCAATATGATGAATGGAACTTGTGTTTCTTAAATGTTTTTTTTTTAAATATGAAAATAATGATGTTGGTCATCTTATATATTTTTTTTAGTTAACTAATTCTAGGTCCATAGTTACTATGTATTTCTTTTTCTAGTTAATCACTGAGTACAGTGGATGCATTAAAACACCATTGTATGTTAATACACCTTTGCATAACAAAAACAATGGGAATTATCCCCTTGATGCATGCTTCAGGTGAGTGTATGAGAACTCATTCTTTCATGAAATGCCAACATGCTAGCATCTTGGGTGTTTAGTCACTTGGACACATACCTAAGTAAATTTATGCCTAGATATAGAAAACAACACAAAATTTTGGTTCCATTACCAGGACATGTAACACTTACCTTATAATGGTGTAAAATCCTCAAAGAATTATCACTTGATAACATTGAGTGATGGATTACTAGTGTTGAGGATAACTTTTTAGTACTACTTATCACACCAGGAATCTCTACATGTACATGGATTTAATAGAATATATACCATTAATTATATGAGACATTATTTGTATAGGTGCCTATTCATTTACATGCTTGGAGCATAGCCTATTCTCAAGACCAATCAATAAATAATGGATAAAAGATAGCTTAGACACTAGAGCATCAAATATCTCTCATACAATTGGGATCATTTTAGACATGTGTTGATGATGTTTGGTGGTGTGGGGTATTAAATAGGTACATATTAGAGTACATAATTTCAAACTATTCTTATCCATAGGAAGCTTGGTTCCAATTTTATGATAACTAAATGGTCGATATCTTAGACATTTTCCACTAGAGGTGAAGAATCACTTTATATATTCTAGACTTGAAACTTTTTCCATGGAAGGATAAACTCTTATTTACATGAGTAGCATGGTTGGTGGGGGAATGCAGGGGTACTTGTGAAGAATTATTGGTTTAGTATGGTATATATTTAGAAATAATTGTAGAAGCATAACTATGACAAAGCTTGGTGAAGGATTATGGGTGGAAGTGATATAAGAAGGGGATGGGAGGAATCAAGAAGTGTTGTAAGGGTCTTCACAAAAGAAGAAGAGCATAAGGAGGACTCCACACCTCTTATACCACAACTAATACTAGATCTAATATATAAAATAAAATAAGCCAAGAAGTGATGACTAAAGAACTCAAGTTGAATAGATCAGTTCCCCACCCATAATGCAAGATCATGATTTTGAGTTAGATGATATAACTATACACAACTAGGATACATATAGTATAGAGTCAGAGACTAAAGCTGTGAGATAAACCTTAGTATATAAAAATTATATACTAGTAGATTGGCTATTTTTTTTTCCTTTGTAAATTAATTTTATGGCCCAACATTAAATGTCTAGTGGACCTAGAATAACTAGTGAGTAAAGTACTAGCCCAACTCTAGTTACTCAACATACCTTAGTTCCCAATGTATTAGGTGCTAATACTGTGGGAGGTGGATTCATTGGTGGTTTGATTAGTGGACTAGGAGGAGGTGTAGGGATGTGGTGGAATTCAGGATGGTGGTTTGATTAGTGGACTAGGAGGAGGTGTAGGAGATAGTGGTGGAATTCCCCCCATGGAATAGGATGGCTCAGAAGTGTTATTCAATAGACACCACCCTTTTAATCACCTCAACTTTACACCATATTACAATACATAATGGAACACTCTTATTTTATAGAGTATCAATGTTTGGAATCTAATGTCTTATAGCATGTTCATAATTATTGAACTCATGATAAAGATAGCGCAACATAACTTATTCTTAACAAAAATGAACCCAATTTGTAACCAACCTTCTAGACCATGCACATAAGTGGTATCAGGAAGTATGAACCAGAATCCTTAGTAAGTTATAGTAGATTATAATCAGCTTAAGGTAGCTCTATTCCTCTAAGAATTTAAAATTCTAGATTTTTAACAATAGAGTATATCTATGCTAAAAGATATCAAGTAGGAACTCATTGAGATCATGCATGATTATGACCTTGGCACATTTCAAGACACTTCTATCCAATATCCATAGGAAATGCATTTGATATAACTCGACTTGTTGTTCAACATGCTCAATGTTTTGATTAGTAGGTCTATTATTCCCCTTTAGATGAACCTTATATTACAATTCTTTTACAAACCTATGTGAGGTTGCCTTGGAAGCTACCCTTATTGTTAGTGAAGCTATTGGCAGTATTAACATAATGATCAATCCCTTCATGGAATCTAATATCACTACAATGACATCTTAAATAGAAAAGCTTATTTCACACAACAGTAAACTCATGATAGATTTAGTGGCAGTTTATTATGTGTTGACTATTTTTTTATGGTCTTTTTTGTTGGAGGTCTAAAGGCCATAACTAGAATAATTGAGGTCCTTGTAATAACATATAAGCCATGTTAAATCAGTCTTGTGAAATATGCCAAGAAGATCATGACATCTAGGCTTGTCCTATGCTATACCATGTCACTTAGTAAAATGTGTAAATTTATTGTAAGATATGTGATTCATAAACTCATGATACTAATAGTTTTTATCTCATTAGTGACATTTATGAGGCACACATGCATGATACACATTATACCTATATTAAAAATAACTAAGAGAATGGAGGAGGTTATTATGAATGAGTTCTAAGTTGAGTATGTGGAGGTAGATGCTTTCCACCATGAACTTGTTATAAGTATGGTTCCCATGGGCACTACTAATTTGATTTCTTGGTCTATCTAACATGTTCCTTTTATAAAAATGACCATTGTCTAGAGGATTGCCTTGACTTGTACACAATTAATATGAAGGAATAAATGAGAAGGGTGCCAACATGATATGTATAAAATAACCACACTATAGATCATGCGATATCACTTTAATAGGCCCTAAATTTAATAGTAAAACATAAAGTGGTGGTCAGTCCTAGTCTATGTCCAATCCACCTATTGATAAATTTTAGTTTGAGGAGCCTCATGATACTCATTATCCTAATGTTGAACTACAAACGATCATGACACAGAGCAGGATGAATTTCAAGAGTTATGAAAATGACTACTAGATAATAACATTATACTATTATTACATAAATAGCTAAAGCACCATACATAAAGGCTTATCAAAGATCATTTTTTGAAACACATATGATAGCAAGATACTCCCATCTAACCTATCCCATAAGGTAAAAACGAAATATTAGTTAACATTTCCATAGATGGATTGGTTATGCAAGATATCTTAGTTGACACTGGTGCTAAAGTCAATGTTCTCAAAAAATATGCTTAGTAATAGATGACTAGCCTAGATTTGAAACTTTCACCCCATATGTTATTCATGGATAACAAGATTCATGCTTTGCCTATCGATGTATTTAAATGTCACTATGGATATCCTAGGTGTTACATTTAAAGATAACTTCAAATTCATAGAGTTGGTCAAGGATGATGACTTCCTAGATCTTTTGGTTTGTCCATAGTGTTAGATTAATAATGTTGATTTGAAATTTAAAAAATGGTACATCATATTTGAAAATTATGAGTAGTGCATGGTCATTCCATTGGACCATGCTCATGTGCCTCCCTATGTTTATTGGTCAATGTTGATGAGGATATAAACCACATTTATAATGCCACAACTTGAGGTCAATAATTCCATGATCCCACCCCTAATGGCTTATTTTGATGGATAGATTCATAATACCTATCTAACACCACTATTAATGCCTATGACTATTGGGATTATGATGACTATGATCTTACTAGGATAAAATGTGGTGATATGGGAAGTTGTGATAATACTCAGTGAAATTATAACAAATGTCATAAAATTTTTCATATCCTTTATGGACAAATCATGGCTACACCACTTGTAAGTCTAGATGAATCTCTAAGGTTCCATGGTCAAATGGAGGTCTCCAAATTTGTATAGTATTTGGAAGCCTTTTATGACTCTGGCATTGACTGAGTATGTTCAATCATTCATAATTTTAATGGCATAGCTACTTAGTGGTGGAAAACTCATCGAGAGCATTTGTTACTTGGGATCATGTAGGTTTTACTTTACACCATAAATTTCACCATGATAATAATATATGCAACACTATCAGTTAATTTAAGCTCCAAAACCTCACCTTAAAGTTTGTGAGATAATGTAGATAATAGATGAAAATTTATTTCTAGAGAACCTCTAGGTTCATACATTTAATGACACTCTACATGCTTGGTCTAGATCATCGTATGTCCATGAAGAGTGCCATATAGATATAAGTTCTTAGTGTAATCTTAATATTAACATGATTGTAATGCTATCATATTCATACCTTCATATGGATTTATGCCTTATACTACAAACTATGCATCAAGCTATCATAGGTGACCCAAACCCCATTGAAGATTGGATTCAAAGCATACATGGCATGAAAGAGGAAGGATTGACTATTTTTCATGAGCCTAATGATCAATAATATTCTCCATGACCTAAAATTATAGTGAATCATACACTAAGAGAATAAATTTGAAGAGGTAAGTATAAAGTTGTGTTTCAGGTTGATGAAGGTGATGAATCTGATTTACTTGTCCTATCGATTGATCATTTGGTTGTACACTTGAATTATGGTCATCTCAATATTTTTGAAACCAATAAATATGAATAACACCCATAATTTGAGGCACTCTAGACTATTTAATATAATATTATCATAGATGAAATGCCCAAGATGGCTATCATGAGGGAATACTAGTCTGATATCAGGATCACTAAGGTATTTGAGCTATTGAAAGAGAATCAAGATTTTTTCTCATGAAACTATATTGATATGAAGGGTGTCCAATATTATTTAGGTAAAATTCACATCAATTGGTAGAAGGTTCTTGACTAACCAAAAAAAGGACTTATCAAATGAATCCCAATTTACATGCTCATGTCAAAGAAGAGATCGATATCATTTTGTGCATGGGAGTCATCACTTCTATTGGTGAGTCTGAGTGGGTGATTCTTATGGTAATAGATATAAAAAATTATGAATGTATATGGATCTATGTGGATTATAAATTACTTAATTCTGCTTGTGTTACTAACCCTTAACTAGCACCTTTCATTAAAGAGATCCTCGAAAGTGTTGCTAGATGCAAAATTTATACCTTTACATATGGCTTCTTTGGGTACCATAAAGTTCAAATCATGAAAGAAGATAATCCCAAGATGACATTTTAAACTAAGTGGGGATATTTTATTTATAATTTCATGCCTTTCAAATTGAATAATTCCCTTATGGTGTTCTCCTAAATCATTGTTGAATCTTTCAAATACTTTATCCATAAGTTCCTTGAAGTTTATCTTGATGATTAGATAGTCTATGTCTTAGTGAAAGACCATTGTTCTCATCTCTAGATCATGATTGAATGGTGTTGAAATCTTGAAATTTATACCAATTTGAAGAAATGTCTTTTTAATACAACATTTTAAATTCTCCTTGGTCATGTCATCTATCATGATAGACTTTTAGTGGACCTAGATAGGATCACCATCATCCTCTAGCTTCCAATAGTGACCACCCAACGAGAGGTTTGTGCCTTCTTAAGTCATACTAGATATTATATAAAGTTTATTCATGGGTATGATAGGATTGTTTCACCTTTGGAGGAGTTACTAAAACATAATGGTCACTTCATTTGGACTAGTTCTCACTAAGAAGGATTTATTACATTAAAGGATAAGCTTATCACCACACCCATTCTCCAATTTATAGACTGGACAAAGATTTTCCATGTCCATGTAGATGATTTTGGCATGGTATTTGGTGATATACTTGCTTAGTCAGTTGAGAGTAATTTAGATCACCTTATATACTTTACAAGTTGAAAGATTACTTTAGATGGATAAAACTATACAACTATAGAGCACAAGGCATGGTCTATGGTTATTCCCTCCAAATTTTTTGACAGTACTTATTAGAACCTCTATTTATCTTCTTTATGAACTATGAGGCATTAAAGTATTTAGTCAACAAACTAGTATTATATGGTTACATTTTTGGTGGATTATGTTATTTCAAGAATTCTAATTCTTAGTTATGGTCAATATTGGTAAGGCCAATTATGGTCTAGACCATATTTCATGCAATGAATATCGTGAAATGGTATGTGTCATAAAAGACAATTTACCTAACATGAAGTTGTTTCACATCTCACACATCCCTAAGCAATTAGAATATATAACCAAATTTTTGAATACTAGTTCAACCCTAACTCACCTCAACATTATAGAAAAGAAGTAGCTCGATGTTCAAGTAGTTTCATTATATATTATAGGGGGAGACATTTATAAGATTGGTCAGGATGAAGTGCATTGATGTTATACTATGCAACATGAGCACATTGATATACTCCATGAGGCCCATGAATGTGTCATTAGAGGACATTATGTTGATGAAACTACTATGTAAAAGGTTATTTTGGCTAGATTATGGTGGCTTACCTTATTTAAGGTTGTTAATATTTATGCACACCAGTGTAACATTTACCAACATGTGGTAAAGCCAAACAAGAGGGATGTCATATCCCTTCATCATATTTTGTCTTGAGAATCTTATAAAAAATGTGCCATTAAATTCATTGGCCACATTAATGCAATAGGGAGACATGAGAGTACATGTTATGTTATCATTTATATTGACTATCTAATTCATTAGACTAAAGCTAAAGCAACATAGGATTGTACAACTGCTACTATTACCAAGTTCATCTGGGAAAATATCATTATTAGGTTTGGTTGGCTATTTAATTTCACTAGTGATCGAGGTACCCACTGAATGAGAGTATCCATGTCATATAAGTAAATTTAATGACTTCCCACCATAAGACAACATAATATCATCCCCAATCTAATGGTACAACTGAGGTGTTCAACAAGATCTTGGTCACTACATTGACAATGATATGTAATATTGGATGCATTGACTGGGATGATCATGTGTCTAAAATATCATGGGATTATCAAACCACTTACAAGAGATTAAACAAGATAACATGATTCAAACTTGTATTCAGTATCAAAGTAGTTCTTCTAGTATAATTTTTTATTTCTTCTCTTTGTATTGCATGCATAGGATGATTGAATCATGAATTATCCTTCAAATCATACCTCAATTATTTATTATAATTATTGAAATATCATTTTCTCACACACTAAATTTAGGGAGTGGAAAAATGCAAATAAATATCTTGACATGATCACCATTTGAATCACAAGACTTTTATTCCTAGCATGGAAGTTTTAGTATATGACTCCAATTTTGAGTGCCACTCTATAAATATTTGTGTACACTGGGATCATCCCTTCATTATTCATAGTATTTATCCCACTGATGCATGTAGGTTAAATTAATTATATGTCTAATTTCTTCATGGTCATTTCATTGGTAATTAGTTGTGACCGTACTTCTCTCAATAAGTCTTTCATTTTTTATAATAATAAAGTGTTTGCCATTAAATTTATTTTAGAATTCCTTTCATTTAAATAATGTGTCACACTTGTTATGTTATTTTAAGTGGTTTTATAGTCAATGCTTGAATTTTATACTTGTTTATATTATCATGGAGGACCATGAATAAGTATTAGCATAGGATAGGGGTGTTACATTTATGGAGTGCCAAGATACGATCTATATGAATACACAAGCGTAAAGGTGCATAAGTGTAAGTGTATAAGGATAAAAGTATATGTAATACATGGTGTTAAACCACAAGCTAGTTAAGTTAAATAATTATTCCTACTTTTGCAATGGCAAACATTCAAAATTATTTATAGTTGTAATGCACTTTGAGAGAAACATTGGAAGGGACATGTAATCAAAACAAGAGAATAATGGTAATGGAAAGTAAGGCAATACTACATCATGAAAATACTATTAATCAAATTTATTATGTGAAGTGATGGTCAAGGAAGAGGGGTAATAAATGTAAGTTACCCCCTTCATTCTATAAAAGGATAAATAACAGTCATTTCACTTTTTACTATTATTATGATTGTTAACTTACAAAGTTAAAAGTGCACATTCAAGATATTATAAAATGATTCCAAAATTTTAGATGAGTTTAGAGTAACAAATTTAGATTATTTTAAGTTATTTTAGTGTGTATTAGTTGAGAAGAATAGAAAAGTTCAAGTGAATTGTAAATACACGTGGAATTTCTAAAGTTTTAGGTTACATAGGTCGACGCCCACCATTGTAGGGCATTGAAGTGGGAGAGTAAAAGTAGTTACACAAGAAAAAATGTATTCCTTTGGGAATATTATATGGTCATGCCTCAAGATTTAGTCTCCACGAAGGATGATGCAACCAAAGAAAGATGCTCAATGAAGTGAACCATTACCTATAATTCTAGAGGAAGAAAAATTGAATGTGGGTGGGTAGATAGTACTAATCAGCGTAGAAGCACATAAAGAACAAGGAAAATGTATGAAAGACATAGAGATATAAATAGTACACCAAGTAAATAAGAAATTTTATATGCCTCATCTACCATCTTTGATGATTAAAGAGATTCATTACCTAGAGGTGGTACTATGCACTATAAATTGGGTGTCTAACATGTTGAACTATAATGTACTTGACTAAAACCATTGCCATCCTAGGAATGAAGTAGAGTTGCATAACAAATATAGACTAGAGAACCAAAACACTAGGAGTGAGTTGGTTTATGACTTGAATATTTTAAATGCTTTAGATATTGTTGGCCTTTTCCAACTTTTTAATCTTCCTTGCTTTAGAAATCTAGTCGAAGCAATGAAGTTATTGATCTCATGGGTGCATGAGGATTACATTTATTTCATTGAGTACCAGATCAAGATTATGATAGAATGAATTAGAAAATTATTAGGGTTGAGGTTCTTAGTCATAGAAATTACTTATGACTTAGAAGACTAGGATGAGATAGAGAATATGGCCATGGTATTTGAGTATCAAAAACAAGGCCATGCCAAGTACATCATGAGTCTTTAGGATCCTACCATCTAAGTGGCCACACAGATCATAATGACAAAGGTTAGAGGTGGAAATAGATATAAAGAGGTTGATATAGCCCACCTATACATTAAAAAATAGTTCACAAAGGGGGTTGAAGTATAATTAGGTGTATTAGTTTAATGCTAAGATCATAGAAGATGCAAAAAAATCCCATCAAGTACCCAACCAAAATTTTGCATGGAGCATATTTTTATTGTTGATGGTTTTTGATGAAATTGGTACACCCAAATACACCTCTATAGAGCTAAAATGGTCATACTCACTTAAAAATAAATCCCCCATGGAGTGGTACAATGAATTCACCTACCCTAGCCCCAATCACTCCATCCCATAAAATCAAGATGAAAGGATGGTACGAAAGGATGAAGGAAGCCTTTGGGAATAAGTGGTGCATTTCAAAATAATTACCTATATAGGTTGGAGAAAAATCCAAGTTTTTTGTTAATCAACACTTCTCCCTTGCATGAATCTAGATGGCTCCCTCTGAAGAGGTATCTGCATGGATTAAGTTACCAAACATTTTCACCACATGATACTTCATGAACACTATTAACAAAATATATGATGCATAGCCTATGAATATTAATTTAGAATAGAATGATTCAAAGACTCATACCCTCCACTAGGTATACATATATCCTAAGAAGAAAGCCTATGGATAAAATATTAAGTCAAATAGAATTGACATAAAATTTCAGCAAACTTTGCTAAGAAATTATATTCATTCCTTATTCTATATGTTAAATCCTAAGAAGAAATATTTAGGGAGAGTAGAGTGTGAATGATAAATAATCCCTCCAAAAATATCTTGAGAAAATAATCTTAAGTTCCCTAATAATTATTACATAATAAGTACTCAGTCAAAATCTTAAAAAATGCAAAGGACTATCTAGGTACCACTAAAGAAAGATCCACCAGCTAGTCATTCTAAAGGCCTAAATCCAACAACATGGACTATTGTTTTGAAATAGGAGATAGTGGTAAGGATGGTAATGAGGAATAATAGGGATATATTTTATAAGGGAGACTAGAAAGAGTCACTACTAAAGAATATCAAGTCACTCCCAACTCTAAGAAGGCATCTTCACCAGCATATCATGAAGAAGAGACCACCATTGAGGAGGCACAAATGTAGATTAAAGATATACATGGTGAAGAGAGGGATTATTCTAAAGTGGATTTAGGACTAAGTTTACTTGAAATTGGGACTAACTACTATGAGAAAGACATGATTATTGAGACACTTGAGTGAGATACCTTTAAGGGGAAGGATCTAGTTGTCGATTCCATTCTAAGAAAAAATAATCCTGATGAAACCATGAAACTTTGTACCCAGTAATAAAATCAAATACCTAACAAAATATTATATATGTACTCCCATTTTTCACATAAGGATGTATTTGACTATACCCAATGTGAAATGTCATTATTACTCAATATGTATAATGAAAATCCCAATTTTATATTCCCTTTAATATGATTTTACTAGATCCAAAAGTAGTGGCATTACCCAATACCGTTCAGGTAGATACACATTATTTTACCTATGTATAGGTTATTGTGACACTCTTGAAATTAGCATTTGAGGTCACAAGGTAGAATGCCTTCACATAGTCTAAACATGGTGGGCCTAAAAGAAACATGTCAAGATGGTGGTGCTATGTAATAAAGAGGTCACTACCAGAATGAAGCTATAAGAAGATTTGGTTGAGTTTAAACACTAACTAGAGGTCAAAAAAGTTTCCAAGGTTAAAACATTAAACATATATAAGGTAATCTTGAGTGAAGACCCAACACTAGTAGATGGACTCCCCCTATCTAGTGAGGTAATTAATAAGGTAGAGACCTTAGTATATCTAATTTTGAAAAGGTGCAAAGAATAGCCTCTCCCATAGGATGGGAAAATATGGGTGACTAAATATTTCATAAAAGCTATGGAGGTGTCCAAGATAGATTTACACAAATTTGGAGATGTCATTCCCATTTTAGATGGGGTTTCTGAGAAGTTGGCATGGTTCAACAAGATTTTGGAAGGTCAGCTTTAAGAAAAAAAATTCAATGATAGTATTTGGTTGATAAATCCTTATCAATAAAAGACCACTTAGAGTGTGCCAAAGTATTTAAGGATGTAGAGGCCATGGAGGAAATAATAAGTACCCATAAATAGGAAATTAACTCAAAAGGTCACTATACTTGAGGGAATTCATAAGGATGATTCCACATCCCTTGAACATTTATTAAATAAAGTAGGTGAGTGTCTCAACTAACCTAAAGAGACAAAGAATATAAAAGCATCAATTGAAGAAATAACAACCAAGCTATTAAACACCTTGTCACATTAGGAAGGTTTCAAGAATTAAATTGAGTAGGTTAGCCTTGAGTTTTTGGTAGAGCTTAAGACTAGTGTTTAGCCTAAGATGGACTAATGGCATAGTGTGGGGTGATGTTGGACCCTAAAATTTAGCTACGTCATTTTTAGAAAAAGCATGATGCAGAAGAGTCATGGTATAAGAGATCATGGTATGGGAGTCCATACTGTGGGAATACCTAATCACAGTAAATATGCATAATAAATGGAGAACTTGATAACAAAGGAATTATAACACTAGCAGAATACTTGGATAGTGTATAGGAAGTGGGAGATAGTTAAGGAGTGATTCAAAGGGATAAAAGAGACTAATTCAAGCATGAATATAGCACTAGACCATGGGAAGATAAGAACTTAGTGATGAGGATCCAACACCAAAGAAAAAATATAGGGCCATAAAGGCTCAAGTCCCTAGGAAAATAATGTAATTAGTTACCATGACTCAAGTGTGTTGATGATAATTAGTGTGTCACTATGAGTGTGATTATTATTATTACTACGTGGTCAGGGAAAACCAAGTATAAATACCCTTGGATATAACTTTGTGATGTTATTAATTATTGTTCTATTGATGTGAATTGAGGATATTATTATTATTATACTCAATTGGATAACATAGTTATATGATTGAGTTTCACTATACATCTATTTATGTAACCTATGAATAACTTTTCAATATGATGAATGGAGCCTATGTTTCTTAATTTTTTTTGTTTTGATTATATAAATAATGAGGTTGGTCATATTATATGTTATTATTTAGTTAATTATGTTTAGGTCCATAGTTATCATGTATTTATTTTTTTGATTAATCATTGAGTAAAGTGGATGCATTTGAGCACCATTGTATGTCAGTACACCTTCATTTAACAAAACCAATGAAACTGACTCCTCACTATGTGCTTCAAGTGAACATGCAATAATTCTTTATTGTGTGAAATGCTAGTGCATCATCATGTTAGGTTTTTAGTCACTTTGAAGTGTGCCTAAAGAAAGTTATGCCTAGATAAAGAAAATAAACCCAATAATACACTAGGGGTTCTACTTAGTTGGTTGGGTATAATGATTCAAATTGAGTAGGTTCTCTTAATGACAGGAATTCAATTTATGGCTACATTATTTTCTTGTTTATTCTCTATTTACTTAGGTGTGAAAGAAAAAATAAGATATTTCACTTTCATCTACAAAATCTAAGTATAGAGTAGTAGTTACATCAAGTTAGAAGGTTATTTGGTTTCATCATTTATTGACAAATTTTGACTTCATGCAAGATTCACCTACTATACTTTAGTGTGAAAACTAGATTGAAATTCACATTTATTGCAACCCATTTGAGCATTATGGTTCCAAGCACATTGAGATACACATACACTTCATTCATCAACACATTTAGGATGGAGTTATTTTATTGGAGTATATTTTGACTCAATGTTAGCCTACCAACATCTTTAAAAATCCTTTTACATCACCTCATTTTATTGATTTCATGGTATGCTTGGGGTTTTATAAGTTTTCATTGGGGGTGTTCATGAGGACATATTCCTTCTTAGTTTCATGGATATATATTTTATATGAGTACCTGATCAACCCTTATTTATAGGAATCATATTATGGATATGCCACATTGTTTTATACTATTTTAGCCCTTATATTCATTTGAGGGTGATGTTAGAGTAGGTTCTCATCTTTTCTAGGTTTTATAACTAGTTTTCATTTTTACCCTAGTTTGTCCTTTTGTGGATTTATCCCACATTGGTTAGTTTGTCATATTTATTATCTTTCTTGCCTATTTATGCATAGCCTCTCCTTTATAATAATCAAGCTATTTTTAGATATTATATGATATTTTTTTGTCTTCATATATCATCTTTGTAACTCTTATAACTCTTTTTATGTTGTTTTTATTTTTAATGTTTCAGATCTTTAACTTGGAACAATCTTGTTAATTTTCCTTTCATGACAAGTGGGGAGACCATTGAATAGAGAAAACCCCCAAAATATTATCAGAATGCTCAAAAAAATGAATCTATAATTATATATCATATATAAGTTGAGAGAGAGAGAGAGAGAGAGAGAGAGAGAGAATGAACTTAATCAAAGAGTATCTCAAGGATACAAGATCAATAATGTGCAACAAGATTGATGTGTTACAAAAGGTAGGAAGAGATAATTTACATGAGAAAGCTTTAACATGTGTGTAAAGTGTTCATAATCCTCTTACAAGTTAGGAGGATGTGTGTGACATGTGAGGGGAGAAGTTACTTGTGTAAGTAACTTTAAATCTATCAAGTGGACTAGAGAGGTGAGTGACACCTCATAAAGATAGGATAAAGTGCATTTATAAATATAATAAATGAATGCATAACTAAGACTTAGGATAAATCTACAAACCTATAGTGAACCCAAATAAGATTATTATCCAACACTCCCCATTAAGCTTAATTTGGGGTTATAAAAGTGTATATTTTACAAAGGAGGAAGGGAGTTGAAATTACATAATAATCCCCCTCAATAAAAACTTCTTTAAATAGGTATTATAATATTTTTAGAGAATAAATAAGAAGATAATGTGACATCAAATGTCACAAGGATGATTATGTGATCACTAAGAATTTCCAAGAATCCTCTTTAGATAATTTGGCTGATGCATAATGAAACAATAACCAATAAAAAGAAGAAATGATTTACAAAACCTTGTAAAACAAACAAGCTACCACCAACATTTGAATTTAAGTAACCAATAAGCTTAAAAAATATTATTTGGATACACAAAGTCATAAAATTATGTGTATAAGAAGTTAAATAAAATAAATACAACTTACATCACAAAGTGAAAAAACCTACATGAAAAGGACGTTAATCAAAATAATAAAAACATATTTCTTTTGTAACATAAAAGCAAGGAATGCATAAAAATGTGAGTTTATCAAAGCAAAGACAAATAAGATGTGTCACATGTAAAATATATATAATATGAATAAATAAAAACATCATCACATGGAGACACATAAAAGTCTCTAAAAGATTTTTTTTTAAAGTCTTCAAGTAGTTTTAACCTTAGATATAGGATATTTTGTCATTTTATAATAATGTAAAATGTCATGAGTGGATTTATCATAATCTTCATATGGATGTAATTTCCAAAATTTAGATATGAAATGCCTATGTTTTCCAAAATACACTTAAGGTTTAACATTTTTAACCAAATAATGAGCATTCTAAGCATTATAATCCAAATAAGTTGCATTATGAGTCCATTGATGCAGATGATGATAAGATTCTAAAATTTTATTATAAGTATTAGAAGTCTTATAGCCAAGACCTTTATAATCTACATTATAATTAAGAAAAATAGTTTCAATAATACCATATTCAGACTTACCAAGTGCACCACTTGAATAACCCATACTATGAATTATTTTTAAACTAGGGTTGGTAGAGAAATTGGTCAAAGAAGTTTTTGTTTGTTTAGAAGTACAATGAGTTTCATCATGAGAACTAGTTTCATGTTCAAAAGATACAAATTTATCACTTAAAATGTTAATATAATATTGCATGGTTATCATTTGCTCAATAAAAGAGTCTTGTAAATCATTTGAAGTGTTATTTTAACATATAATTTATTTCTTAAGAGCATCTATTTCATTATTTTTAAAATAAATAGTTTGCATAGTTCTCTTAAAAACTAAAAAATAGCTAATTTAAAATCCATAAGAGAAAAAGATACAAATTTAGATATCATTGAAATAATCAATTATTGAAACATTGATTGATCCAAAGAACATTTAAAAATATTCATCTCAACAAAAATATTAGAGATAAAAAATATTCATGATAAAAAATATAAATTAAAATATTGAGAGATACATTGTTTTTCTTAAATAAACCATTAGATTTAAAGCAAAGTTGAAAGTAATTAGATTAATTACTTTGTAAATGCAAGTCTACACCAAAACTCCAAATTTTTCTTATAAATTAAGTCATAGATTTATAAAACAATCAAACTTGGTTTGAATAAGACTTAAAACTTGATGTTGATTTAAACTTTAAGGGGATTATGGAATGTAAAACCCTAGTTTGTTAAAGTGTTGGAATAATAAATCAAAGAATAAATATGTTTAATAATTACAAACTCCAATTTTTATAATAATTGACTTTTTTTATTATTCAAATAATAAATGAACTATAAGAGAAGTAATTAAGTGTAAATTGACTTGAACAAATGAACTACAGGCTAGGAACTAGTACAAAGTCTATGCAATATGTCATGAACAAAGACCAAGAATAAAAAACCCTCCTAGATATTAGTGCAGTCCTCTAGACAATAACACACTACACTAGTGTCCTCTGGGGTATGGTAGTGTCCTTGTATAATTAGGGGTAGTTAAATTCTAAGTGTATCTTTGCATAGTCCTAAGACACATATGTCTGAATAGAAGAATGATGGTTCATTGTCTATTCATTAATTTTGATTTATTTACATGCAAAATCCTAGTCCTCCACATTTGTTAGGGTATTTGAGGAGCATAAATAGAAAAAGAGTGGCATTAGTAGGGTATGTTGGATGTGGCCTAAACACCACATGTGTTGAGTTTTACCTACATATCAATAACTTAAAAGGGGATCAAGATCAATGTAGTTCTCCCAATCTAAGTGTTGGTGAAAGTACAAGTGAAAGCTAGTATGAGTGTTGGTTTGAGTATGAATTGAGACTAGAATTTTGATTAATTTGATCTCTTGGATACTATATATGGTTTTATGTAGAATGAGGTCTGAATAGGGATAAAGGATCTTGATTTTCAAAATTATTAATGGGTTTATTTATGAGTATTTACATCTAATTTCCATCTAGTGGATAGGTGAATGCAAGTGGTGTATATATAACATTTTGGTGTTTGTCAAGATATGAAATAGTCTAACTTAGGAGTCATTTTTGGAATGTAAAGATATATGTTGGGGGACTAGGTATGTAAGGGACACTAGTATAGTCCCTAGGTTAATGACATAGTGTGCTAGTGTCCAAAGGATCACACTAATGTCTAGGTGGTATAAGATGGTGAATAAGGGGATTGGATGCCTAGGGGATGGATTAATGTTGTTTTTGGTATATATAGGAGTGATTTGGACATAAATTAAAGATATAAAAGGATAAAAATAAGCCTTAAGATAGGTTTAGGGCTAAGCTAGGACAAGGTGATCTCAAGTTACATTCATTGCACTAAAATGACATTTTAGATTATTATAGATGTAAAGAATTTAATTATTTGTTTTTATTTTTAAACTAATGTGAAATATTATTAAATGGTATATCATATCATGTTTCTATTTTTATTTTGAAACTTGAGTTGTATATAACTTTTAGAGAATAAATTCAAATCATTTTACAAGGACTGCAACCCTTGCATCTAATTTTTAGCTTTGATCCCTTGAAATAATATTTCCCAATATAAAAATAAAATGTTGAAAACAAGAAATATAAGTGATTAAATAAATAATTTTATGTTTACAAAGTGATTAAAACACAAATCTAAAAAAAATCATAATTGGGGAAATTGTTGAACTGAGAAAAACCCCACAATATTATTAGAAGCCTTGTGACAATGAATCTCTAAGTACATAGCATATAGAAGAAGAGAGAGAGAGAGAGAGAGAGAGAGAGAGAGAGAGAGAGAGAGAGAGAGAGAGAGAGAGAGAGAGAGAGAGAGAGAGAGAGAGAGAGAAGAGAGAATGTCAAGGATATATTGAACCCTAATAAGATTTATTCTCCAATAAGAAATAAAATAGAGATTAACTTATTGACTTAAGGTGAGCATACACATTAGAAGCATATATGTTGAAAGTGTTGGGGTATGTGGAATTGTAGACTTACACATCATAAAATGACACTACTGATATCCAAGATAGTACCAATTACTACAAGTTTCATAGTTATTGATAACATCTTGACAAATTTTGATCCATTATATTTGTCTCTGTGTAATGATAGAGTATACACATGAATTTTTTAGAACCAATGATGATTATTTTGATAAAAATGCTATTACAAAATCTAAGTAAATTTAGATGATATTTAATTATTATATAACACCTCAATATTTTAAGCTTGGAAAAATCAATCCTTGGTTATTTTTCTCAATTATTTACCTTTCCTACTTCTACAAGTCTTGAATTTGCCTTATCTTTATGCCCGTTGGTCTATATCTATTAGTCTAACCAGTCTTATGTTAATTCTTCTATCTCTCCCAAAATGATTAAAAAGTACTTTTCTTCCATATTTGTATGTTCTAAACCTATGCCTACTTTCATGCTCCCTAAATGATAATATTTAGGATAAATAGTAGTCTTGACACTACTATCATGTCTCAATGCAAGTGTCTAGTGCCCTAAAGTCATTTAAATTGAAAATAAAACATATCCTAATTGTTATCCTAAGTGTTTTAATGTGAGATATTACTCCAAAGAGATTGATATAAATATAATATCAACCCTCATTCATTCCTTACCTAGCATTCAGACAAAAGATAATTCAAATAGCATTCAATTAAATAAATCTTCACTATGTATTCATATTTCCATACCAATCATAGGGACTAAACATTACAACTCTTAAGAACTAAAGGAGCAACCCAAGAGCTTAATGTGCGAGGTTGAAAGCTAGGTCATTGTTGTCCTTGATTTTCACATATTATAGGATTCATAAACAAGCCAATATGTAGGAGATAATTACACGAGTCTGAAGCCCTCTTTTAAAGTATTATCTATGTAAGTAGCACCTTCTAATAGTGGGGTATTTAGGGTTAACTCAACACTATATGCCCACTAACCCATTTTTTCTAAAGGTCACTATAAATATGGATAACTAAGGTTTTTCCATTTCATAAGGAGTGATAATCCATGACCTAGATTTGAATGCATCAAAGTGGAGGTGAATCAAAACCCAAAATCATCTAGGTGGTGACATCCTATTCTAGTAGATATTTTGTACATGACACTAGTGTTGAACCTATACAATAACATCGACGTAACCATTCTATGCTAACATTATTATTTAGAGTGTCAGAAGTGTCAGAGCTAAAATATGATGACTATTCTAAAATTTCTTTCCCACTTTCTTTCTACATGTTTTATATCCAAAACTATATTTGTATTAAAACAAGCTTAGTACATCATTTCTTTGTCAATTATATATCTATAATAGTTATACTTTCCATATTTAGTTTATCTTAACATAATAAATTCAATGTATGCTTATATCTAGTGTCTAATTGATTTTTTATATATTTGATTATCACTCTTGTGCTATTTCATTTATATATACATCTTTAATTCAAATCTTGGGTTAACACTAAGATCACCTTAGATCAACATTTTAGGGTTAAAAATTTGGTGAAATTAATATTTGAACATCAAACCCTAAGACAAATTAAGATTATATAATTGTTATACTTTGTTAAAAATTTAAAAATTTCCATTTGTGAAGCAATGGAAAATGTTAGTACAAAAACCTGATTCCAAATGGAAGATAAAAAAGTATCAATTACTCATATAAATAATAAGAAGGGCTTAATGTATGTATTTTTTAATGTTATAAGATATGAAATGAGTAAACAAGATAAAACCAAGGATGCCTCACCTAGTAATGATGAATCCTTAGAAGCTACTATAACTCAACCCACACTTATTAATCCACCTACATCTAGTGCGAACACAAATTGTGTGTGTAAACTTTTATTCCTAAAACTATTATTGATTCATATATTATGGAATTACCAATTGTTTCAATACAAATACCTATTTCAATGCTTATTACAACTCAAAACATGTTTTCATCCCCTTTGGTGACTACTCAAATTTCTAATCTAAATCCCACTAGGCCTATAGTTCAATCGCTCCTTAAAGTTATAAATACCTTGGAGGAAAAGGTTACAAACATTGAATAAAATGATTTAAAATATCCTCATGATATATATTCATAAGAAGTCTTTCATAACCCCCTTTCACTTGATATCTCTTTTCACCCTTTGTCAACTAGATTTGTTGCACCTAAGTTCACATTTTATGATGAAAAGGGTGATTTTGAACAACATATTCAAACCTTTTATTTGGCATGCCTTGACTATGCCTCCAATGATAAAATTTTGACCAAATTATTTTCAAGAAGCTTGAAGGGCTATGCTTTGAGGTGGTTCTATGATTTACCTCTCCAATTTGTAAAAGCATTCAAATCTCTTACAAACTAGTTATTAGAACACTTTTCCATTAACATTTTCAAAAAGTTTTACTATGATCAAATTAAAAAAATAAAATAAATAATCCATGAAATTGTCAATGAAAATGTCTTAAGATATAAGATAATGCTATCTATAATGACCAATCTTATGGTAGACAAAGAGTTGAAAGATATATTCAATAAAAGTTTGCTTTCTCTTTTACAATAATCTATTATTTTTAAGAAGTTCAAATATTTTGATGACTTATGCCATGTTGTACAGGATCATTAAATGAAGCTTATGTCAATAAATAATTTGAGGTATGTAGTCAAACCCACTAGATGGATCTACATCTAGTATAAAATTCATTATTAGACTAATTTATAAGGTAAAACCACTTAAGCCTAAAAAGGAAACAACCACCACCTTTAACACAATTTCACAATAGCTTAATCCACTTATATTATCTAATGCACCAAGGATGTAGTTCTCCCATTTACCTAATTCATTAGATTCATTAATATTTTAGTTACTAGAGTGTCAGTTTATATCTCTCCCTCATCCTATCAATGTTAATAGGAGTTGACCTTTACCCAAAGGATATAATGCGAATTCTTATTATGATTTTCATCAATGACCAGGACAATATACAATTAGATGTTTTACCTTAAAATGCAAGATCCAAGATATTATCAATGAATAAATACTTATATTTGAAGATCTTCCAAAAGAATCAGGCTCACAACTTGGAAAACATCATAAACAAAAATATTTAACAATCCTTTGCAAGACCATTCTAATAAAGAACTAGAAGTGTAAATGGCATAAAATGCACATCCTCCTTCATCAAATTATGGGCAACCACTAGATTAAATTACTGGTGTTGTCACAAAATATTGTACCCTATAACAAGGTGTTCAATCCCCCTCCAAATATTGGCAACATGGGCATACTTATAGGTATGTGGGTTTACCTATAGCAGAAGTATACCTCTAGGTTTAAGGGCTAGCTCCCTAAATATAAATTAAAAGGCTTATCACCTACTTAAATAGTTTATTTTGGTAAAAGAGATATAAGTTTTGCATTAAATGAAATTAATCTAAGGGGGTGATATACTAGGATTATTTTCACAATACCATCATACTAGTTTCATTAAGAAATAAGGCCTACAGACTAGCTACAAAGTCCTAAAAGGTTCTAAAATAAGTGTTTTAACATGGAGGTGATATGAATGAGACAACAAAAGGTAAGTGAACTAGAGGGTATATTTCACACTCTAATAATAATTATACACTTGATAGAAGCCAAACACACTATCTACACTCTATATGACCTGTTAGAATAAGTACTCTTTCATAAACATTAGAGGGTAAGAAGTAAAGATAGAATATTACCACTTAGCATCACCATACCTCACTTTGAAAACTTAGACAAATGTTAATGAACTTAAAAATATATTTGAATTTATTTTTCAAAGTCAAAGTACAATGTCAAAACTAGTAGGGCTTTACCATACATGGTGTGGTATTAATTTATAAGACCTAAAATGGCTTTTAATTATAGGATTGGAGAGAGAAGACAAGAGAATGAAGTCTAAGAGTCACTAGGACATGTGTCAATATAAGAAAAGGAATTATATATAGGAGAATTAAATGTGGAATAGACCATGTAAGGTCTCATAGGATAAATATCCTTCAAATGCATTAAACTCCTAAAATGTGGCATAAGACTCTTCATTTGCATTCCTAGAAACTAACTTCATCATTTGGCCTCCTTTGAATGCTCCAAAAAATACTAGGGATATATATAATGATTGAAATAAGAGGGAGGGTTATAAACAAGCACCAACATGCATTGTTTGTATCCCTAATCACTCATATTCTTTTGGACATGAGTTATCACTGCATTTAGTCTAAATAATTACTTTTTCACTCACGCCTCATAACTGACACCAAATTTGCCTTTAAATTTATAATAAAATCCATAAAAATAAGTTTATGACACTTTTAAAGATCCCTCATGGCCTTATATTCCTTAGTAAGACCTTAAAAGGGATCTCACTTAGATTTTTCACCTTCTTACATACTTGTTCACTATGCTAGTTTGGAATGGTTAAGATGAAGGTGCTAAAATATATATTTATGATCTTAGCTGAAACATGAAGTGGATATTAGAGGTTATTTCAAGACCCAATCTATCTCCCAAAGTGAATTGCATCCTTTTAAACCCTTCCATAACTACACAACACATAAAGTTGTCAAGAAAAGCTATGTATCACCTTTTTTATATAATTAGGGTATAAATAAAATGGATTCTAAGTATCCCTAGTGAGTCCTTTACAATATCCAATCACTTTCTTGACCATTCTATCCCATCTATATGTCTCTCCTCCATCTTCCCAATCAGATCACTAGTAAGGGTTTTAGAGGGTTTAGAGTTATTTTACCCTCTAAGGTTTGTTGATATAGGTATGACATTGGAAATTTGAATAAATTCCCCAAAATAATTTTTCAACACCATATTCAACATCCCCAAATTCCTCAAATTCCCATATTAAACCTCCATGTAGGTGTGAGCATCTCAAGTTAGTATTTTCAAGCTTTGTTCCTCATTCTGCATACCTTGTGATGGTATTAAGCCAAAAATTGGATTACCTATGGCCTAATATAAACTCTAAGAT
Source organism: Torreya grandis (assembly GCA_037957365.1). NCBI lineage: Eukaryota > Viridiplantae > Streptophyta > Pinopsida > Cupressales > Taxaceae > Torreya > Torreya grandis. The sequence continues at coordinate 549,209 of JARHVA010002656.1, forward strand.
CTTTAAAACAAATTATATCTCCCTATAAACATGGTTTAATGATTTATTATGCTCATATAATTCTTTAAGTGGTAATAAACACCATTGAGGGTTTTAAGCTTGCAATAGACCTAGTAGGTTTGCCTACATACTTGTAGGTTTAGGCCACCCTAACATGTTTCTAACCCATGTGAATCATTTATAAAGTTATTTCATGTCTAATAAAACATTACACATCTCATTTTAGGGTTTCATTAGCTTCTAGTTTATCTTTTAGACACTAAAAAACTGTATAATTTTAGATGTTGAAACACCTTGAAACCCTACCTGACTTGAAGCTAGTTGACCACCTAATTAACTTACCCCATTAATTAATTTAATATATTAACATATTAATTCACCTCATTTAAATTATTTTCACCCATTTTACCTTAAAAACTTGACTATCGATGGTCATCTTAACCATCAACTATTAACCTGACTATCAACGGTCAGGTCATCAAACCTACATTAAAGCCAATTCCAACTATGTACGAGATAAGCATGGCATAATTTAGAAACTTCCCTTATGAAGTTTTAAAAATATTTAAATGATTTTAATATGCAAATTTATCTTCCATCCAAATTAGTATCTTCTTCCTACATAATTAGTAACTTCATTCTATAAAAGGAGAGAAGTAGGAAGTGAAGAGGATTGAAAAATCCACAATTTTGCATCCAAGCTATCAAATCTTCTTACACATAGGTATCCAAACTTCCTAAAACAATAAATTAGTAGAAAAATATATCCAAACCTCCATCTAAGTTTCTCTCAATACCAAATTACTATCAATCTACCTATATTTCTCTAGACTTCCACCATTAGCAATGTAGTAAGTTATAGGTAACTTTGTACTTGTTTCTTTGTTTTGATTTCATTTCTAACCCTCTTGACCTAATTAGAGTTATCTCCCAGCTTCCCACCTCTAACCAGACCAATATTATAATCCCTACATGACCATTTATCCAATATACAATTCCCTTTCTAAACATTCCCATAAACACATAGGAAACCATCGATGGTTAACCCAAATGTTGACGATCACCCCAACCATCGACAATTACCCAATTGCCAATGTTAAACCCAACTATTAACAATTTATCCAACTATCAAAAATCATTATGTTAAAATAATATCAAGTTATTTTCAATCCCTCTACCTCAACCAAACCATTACTTCTATGTTCTTGCTTGTTCATAGAGCCTCCCTTAATTTTATGAACTTGACCCTAACTATTTCAGTATAGGTACTGACCCATGTTTATTATTTTATTCATTTTATTTGAACAAAAATTTTACATTCTTATTATTTCATGCATTTACTTTCATGTTATTAAATGCAAGTATTATTTCTTTTCATCTACATCAACTTAATTGTTATAAATAGTGGATTGATAGCCTCCTAGCAAGCATACGCTTCTTGGATATAGCTCATGTAAGGTAATAAACACAACTATTTTTCTAACAACCCCATTTTATAGTGTATTTCTTATTTTTATGTTATTCCTTCCAATCCAAATAGGAACTCCCATCATAATCTACATCACATGTGCACTTTTACTAGGTATCCCTTTACACATCTCTTTTACTAATTTCGTACTTGCTTCCAAATTAGGAAATGAGTGAAAATTAAGAGAAAAATTTTAGCATGCCTAGTGGTACCTAGCATCCATTTTTATTCCTTTAATCTATGTTCATCCAACAAAATCTAAATTTATTTTGGGCTTAAAATAAACCTTTTGTATACATTGACTTCTTGCTTATCTTAGTTCATCTAGTAACTTAAAAGAAAAGTAATTAATCATAGATTTCACTCTTGTTATCTCATACTTTAGCCAAACCACATAACTAATCAACACATCAAAACATACTTGAAATAGGGCCTAACTAATATTTCATCAACTAGTGGTAAACTTTACCCTTTCCCAACAATCCTACTTCGAGGTCATTACCAAGGGGAGAACTAACTCATCTCTCTAGTTAAGTATAAACTCTAAAATTTAGTATATTTTGGATAAGCACCTAACACCCCTATCATTGTGTTGTGTGAATTTATTGGATAAGCCCCAATACTAAGCCATGTATTGAATTTAAACATAAATTTCTCTCTTGAGCACCTAAACACAACCTAAAACCAACCTTAGAGTTTCTTTTTAGTACCTGATCTATAGGCCAAATTTCTTTTCCACATTTTATAAGGCATAATCCAAAAATGATCTATAAAAGAAACCTAATATTAAATTCACTTGTAGTGTATGATTGGATTACCTTGAGTTATTTTCTTTTTCTTGATCTTTTTTTGAGGTGTAAGTTTCATCATTTTATTTCCTATTTCCTCTCATGGTCTTTAATAGATAAAAACTAAGGAATAAAACCAACAACCACCTATTTCTTCTTCCTCCATATAGTATAATTTTAATGTTGAAGGTTCCCATTATTTTTATCCCCCTCTTACTAGGTTTTAGATTGTTGTTTAGGGTGATGCAGATTTTGTAGCCTTCCTCGATAAACAACCTCATGGCTTTTTAGCATTACCTTAACACCTTATCTAATCATACCTCTCTTTATTTGATTCTTTCTATGGATCCTCATTATGGTATTCCTCCCCATCTTCTGGTGGGTGACACCTCAACCCAACCCATGATCATACAAGCCTCTTATTCTTCCAATATCCCATCCACTACTACTCCTCAAACTCTATCCAACAACCAAACACCTACCGCCCCAACCAATACCTCCAATATTGGATCAACTTTACCTCTTCTCACCTATACTCCTTCTACCATGGGGGTATATTTTACCCATATATCTACCATTCCCCTTAGTTTAACCAACCCATCAATTTCTACCCCACTTCAAATTTTGGTACTTTCCATACATCAAACCCTTCCAACTATTAGCACTAACATTACCACCCACCAACAACCAATTATCACTTTCATACCTCCAACCCAATCTACATCCATACCACCATCAACCAACCCAAACATACCTCTAAACCAACCCTTATCCACCCCCCAACAAGTACCCATGACACCCTACCAATATGTTTCTAATCCACAAGGATACCTATCACCTTCTACCCAACCATTTGTGCTAATCAATCCTTATGTGACACCATGCCAACCTCCTATGACCACTTACAAATATGTGGCTTCTTCATCACCTTATACTACTTATCCATGCATTGTTTCCTTTGAACCTCAACACAATTTACCATCCAATTATGCAACTTCTTAACCTCAAATAGATTTGGTCAAGATGTTAATTAAAAAAATGACCAACCTAGATTCATCTATCTCTGAGTATCATAACCTTTTATCCTATGATCAAATCTATAATGAACCCATCCATCCATCCATTCCTATCCATGATTATTCTCCTTAATGGGAATTATCTAGGTTTTATAAGTTCTAAGGTAAAGAGAATCCCCAAAAACATTTGAGAGAATTTCATCATTATTTTTATTTGATCACATATGATGATTCTCTCCTCCTCCTTCATACCTTCCCCATGTCCTTATCAAGACCATCCATTGATTGGTATACTTATCTCACCAAGAACTTGATCTTTTCTTTTCCAAACTAGCCTAAATATTTTTAGATCATTTCTTAGTAAATATATCTAAAAAGGGTTCTATTATGGACCTCGATTCTATTAGGTCATTTGATGATGAATTAATTACTGATTTCATAGCTAGATGGAGAGGTCTCATCAACCAAATTTATTTCTCCTTACCCCAACCTGAGTTGATTGAGATATTCTCTTAGGGTTGTGCTAAACATATTTCCCCCACTCTTCAAGCTTAAACTTTTAAAACTTTTGATGAGGCATTCACCATGACACGTAAACTTGAAAAATAATCCATTAATAAAGGAAAAATGAAATTTAAAAAAAATAATTATATCTTTAAATCCCATGACCCTCCCTCTACCAAAACCACTAACAAATCCAACCATCCTAATACCAAGACAAAATCATAGGCAAACTTAGTTATCCTAAAAACTACTCCACCACCAACTGTCAACCAACCCCATCAGACTAATTTCTCCAACCCTTCATACCAACAAAACCAAAACCAAAACTGAGATCTTCCAAAATAATATTACCCCATAATGGAGTATTATGTTTCAGTTTTAGACAAATTTCTCGAAACTAACCTCATCCAACTTCAACCTATCAAACCACCCCAACAATTTTATGTTTCTCACCCCATGCCTAGTTGGTATAATGAGAATGACCATTATGCCTTTCACTAAGTTTTATGACATGATGTTAGTAGGTGAAATACCATTAAAATTCTAGTCTAGATCTTAATTTATAGAGAGCTTACATTTGACAATCCCAATGCACCTCCTAATCAATCCCTTGACATCTTCTAAAAAACTTTTCCTAATCATGCTCCTACCCATCACCACAATATTAACTAGAATCATCTCACTCTCATGAGGCAGATACCATTAATGTTGTTATTAGTGATCCCATTGTTGAGGAGATCATTACCCAAACCAATTACTCCTCCATTTTAGTCATGAAAGTAGTGGACTCATCTTCCATTCCTTTGGATACCAAAATGAAGGAATTAACCAACCCTCTCTTTTCACTCGATGAAACCTTAGCTCTATCTACCTCTCCTTTAATGGTAACAATAAAGGAGACAACATTTGTTTTAACTATTTCTTCTTCTTCCACTCTACCCATTAAAATGGTAGAATTACCCTCCATTCCTTTAGACACCCAAATAAAAGAAACAACCATGTCCGTTCCTTCACTTCAAGACACCATACCTACCTCCCTTATCATGAAACCATCCATTCTCTCTTTGGAAACCATCCCAAAAGAGGATATTACCTCATCTACCCAACTACCAATTTTAGAACCCTCCATCAAAAATAAAGATGAAGGGGCCATTCCCTCTCCTCCACCTAGGGGCTTAATATTTGAAACCAATGACCAAGGAAGCAAACCCATTTACAAACCATTTTATAGACTAGTCTAAAGTATAGAGTTCACTTCTCAACCCAAATTTGATAGATCCACCTTTTGGCATTGTCTTGGGACCCCTTATCAAAACAAATGAGTCATCAAACTCACTTAAATCCACCCTTAAACCATAAGTGAACCATAAGAGTGAGATGATTCTAGTGAAGACCATAAGTGAACCATCCCAACCACCTCCATTTGACACTACCAAGTCACTTTATGCCTCTCTTACCAAACCTATCATGAATCTATAAATTCTTCCCACACCTAGCTATACTCACCCCTCCTTGAAGTTGGATTTAACACCATATGGTCCACCAAATAAACCCACAACCAAAACAATTAAGAAGGTAGAGTTACCCAAACCTCTACCTTGAACTAGAACCATACCACCTCCTTCTTGATAACCTTATATTTTAAGACCCCATCTTATTTTTCCTCTAGTAAATCATCCCCTTTTTCTCTACCTACACCTACCCCTAACAAACCATCTAGTTCTCCTTTATTTTTAACTAACCTATGTACCTCTACTTTCCCACTTATATCCAACCCCTCATCATCTAAATCTTATACTTTCAAATCATTTACCTTGAATCCAACCATAACTAATAAATTCCAACCACTAACTAAAACCATTCCACCACTTACAACTTTTGAGGGGAATACTGCTTCTAAGAAGACTCCTATCCCAAAAACTATAAACCCATCACCTCCAACACCTTTTAATGAATCTTATTCAACCATCCTATAAAGATTTTTATAAAATTCTTCCATTAGATTACCACCTATCTAACCATTCTATCCTTCCAATACCAAACCCCCTAGTTCAATGATAACTTGATCTATACATACCATAAGGCATTGTGACATGACATAAAGAACTACAAATATCTCCAAACACTTATTTATAGCCTATATGATGAATATGATCTATTATTAGATTATCCTCTCTTACTTCTCATTACCAACCCAATTAACCAACCACCCTATCCAACATTTACCTACTCTGCTACTCTTTCCCAAGAGTGAGGAGGAGGAATCGAAGCAACCATCAAACCCAACAAATCCCCTGATCCACAATATTCATATGGTTACCTAATCTTAGGCCCAACAAAAGGATAAAGGAAAAGACAAAGTCTCCATTCCTTAGACATACCTTTCAACCCCTTAACCCTCCAAATAAACCCAAACACCTACACCTTCACCTATGACACCACCAAAACCCAAAGTATTCAATTTTGGAGACTCTCCCTCTAACCCTTCTAAATCCATCCAATGGATAATCTTGAAACAACTTCACCAAACATAGATGAAAATGAACCTTTATGATCTAGTAAACACCTCACCTCACCATTATTAGGCATTAATAGAGGCTCTATAATCTATAGAGGTTTAACCAAATGATCTTAAACCTCTTTCACTCTTTTTTGGTGCCTTCCAACTTTCTACCTTCATCACCTTTCAAGATTTTAAAATCCCTCTTATTTATACTAAGGATCCTGATCCTCCCCTCATCATCATGACATATATCAATCAAACCTACATCAAAAGGGTAATGATTAATGGAGGAGATAACATCATTATCATCTCTTCCCATGATTATGACCAAATTTAAATACTAATAACATCATGTCAAAAATTACAGTGGTCCTTAACTCCTTCAATGATACCATGGCCACTACCTTGGGGACCATTATCCTCCATATCCTCTTGGGACCTCATAATATTCTTGAACTATTTTACATTATAGAGGGTGAGTTCCAATAAAATGTGTTACTTATATGCCCTTGGATCTATGCCATGAGTTATGTCCCTTCTACCTTACAATGATGTGTCAAATTTGATCATGAAGGTCAAGTTGTTACCATCAAAGTTGAACCTAGTCCTTTTACCTCTTGTAATATGACATATCAACCTAATGATGTTATGATCCCTCCCTCATCCACTTCACCATCAACTAATAACAACACTACCTCACTACCAACCAAAACTTGTAGCACTCCCACCCACAACATTGATGAAGCTTCAACTAGGTCATCTTTCCCTTCTCATATTCTTGTAGAGGACCCCTTGTAACCCATGTTACAAGTCTCTCTCTTGGGGAATATCACCTTTTATCCTTAGATTCTTTCCTTATTCCACAAGAATATGGGAACCCAAAACATGATCCTTCCTATAATCCCAACATTAGAACCATTATCCCTTTTGGGATCTCCAACAATCAAACAAATTTCACTTATGGAGGACTTGATCAACCACTTCTCACTTCTACCACTACCTCATCTATCTGACCATTGACCTATAATTTCTCTTATCTCTACAAATTATCCTTTGCCAAAACTTAACTTTATAGGTGTGCTTGGAAAGGGTTTAGTCATGGCCTTTATGAATAGGGACCTCACAAGTTACCCATCATCAAAACTCAAAAACCTCATGAGTTATTTGACCTTGTGTTTGTACTACTAGAAGAACACACCTCACTAAAACCCATCACCATTATCAACAAGGATATTTCATCCTCACTAACCTTACCTTACCCAAAGTTTGGGGACTTTGATATGATCCCATATAAAAAAAAATTATCAATACAATTATTTTGGGCCCCCTAACCTATCAAAATGACAACTAAACTAAAATCTTTCCTCTCATCCATCTTGAAATGATAGAAAATGATTCTTCTATCATTAACACCATCCAATATTAGGATGATGATTCCTTTCTCACCTACCTCAGTATAGGGGATTCTTCAATCCATTAATCCCTTCCTCTTGAGAACCAAACCATGCTAAATTAATCCACTATCAATGTCAACTTGGGTACTCAAGATAACCCCTATATTATCAAGATTGGCCAATCCTTAAATTTCATAAAGCAATAAGAATACCATTATTTCCTTTATGACCATATCATAGTGTTTGCTTGATATTATCAAGATATTCCTAGAATTGACCCTTATATTACCCTTCACAAAATTATCACCCATCCTGAGGTTAATTTGGTGTGGTAAAAGCTTTGTAAGATGTATCCTTGTATAGTCCTTCTTGTTAAAGAAGAAATTTAGTGTATCTTATCCATTAAGTATCCAAAATGGGTTTCTAACATCATTCCCATCAACAATACCATAGGGAGACTTTTCCTTTATATTGACTTCCATGACCTTAACCTCTCTTTCCCAAAGGATGACTTTCATTTTTTGAACATCGACCAACTTATTAATCTTACAGCTGGCCATAGGATGTTATCTCTCATGGATGGTTTTTTGGGACATAATTAGATATTGATTACCTTTGAAGATAAAAATAAAACATTCTTTATCACCCTATGGGGAACCTTCTATATAAGTTCATGCCTTTTTGTCTAAGGAATGCTAGAGTAATCTATCAATGTGTCATGACCTATATTTTGCATGATCTCATCCATAAAATTATAGAAGACTATGTAGATGATCTCCTTGGGAAATCCAAACACTATAAGGATCACCTATCTATTCTTGAAATCATATTCGACTGACTAATCCATTATCACATCAGGTTTAAACCTAAGAAATGTATTTTTGAGGTCTTATTTGGAAAGCTTCTTGGCTTTATCATCTCTCTTTGAGGAATTGAAGTGGATCATACCAAAGTCAAATCAATCTTAGAGATGTCTCCTCCTACTAACCTTAATCAAATCTATAGCCTATATGGGAAGCTCTAATACATTCATTGATTCATCTCCCAATTATTAGATAGATATCAACCCTTTCACCCTCTCCTCAAGAAAGACACTTGTTTTAAGTGGGCCAAGGACTATCAACAAGCCTTTAATTAAATCAAGGATTACCTTATCTCTCCACCTATCCTCATTCCTCCTAAATAATACCAACCTTTCTACCTTTATATATCTACAATGGACCATTCCTTAAGGGCGATACTCACTCATCATGATGAATAGAACAAAGAAAAAGTTGTCTACTACATTAAATGCACACTTATAGAATATGAGGCTCGATATACTCATCTTGAGAAATGTTACCTCACCTTAGTCTTTATGGCATTTGAACTCCATCACTACCTTCTTAATAATAAAACCAATGTCATCACTAGTATTAAACCACTCAAGGACATACACTCTAAACCATACCAAAATTAGAGTATGGCTAAGTGGCTCATGCTCCTAGCTGAGTTTGATTTTGAGTTTCTTTATCAAAATTCCATTAAAGGGTAAGTCATCATTGGTTAATTGGCTAAAGCTCCTATATAATCCAATCAACCACTTCCTCTTGCTTTTCTAGATGAGTCCATCATAACTCTTTTTTAGGAAGAACCCACCTACCAAATGACCATGTTTTTTTATGGCTCCAATTATCAATGTGGTAGAGATGTCAAAGTTATCCTCATTCCCCGTAATGGTGAACCTCTTCCCATTTCATTTAAACATGAATTTGAATGTATCAATAGTGTGGTTGAATATGAATCCCTAGTCATAGGTTTCCAAACCACTATAGCCTTAGGAGTTAAAATAATCAATGTCTTTGTCAACTCCCAACTAGTCATCAACCATGTCAATAGATCTTATCAATGCAAAAATTATGTCCTATTTAAGTACAAACAACTTGTATATGTACTATTATCATCATTTGATCATTACATTATCTAATAAATTCCTTAATCTACCAACAAATTCATAGACATAATGGCATCCTTCACTTCTAAAATCCCATCTCAACCTAATAAATATAAACTATTATCACCATCTATTGTTCTATCACACCCTCATATATTATTTTTGACCTTCCTACCATATTTAGTTTGGAAGTAATTCCTTTCGACATTTGGTATGACCAAACTTTTAACTACCTTAACCTCAATATTGTTCCTCCCAACCTTTCAAAGAATATCCAAAGAGACTTTATTAAGATTACCTCTCATTACACTATACTAGGGGGAATCCTTTATAAACATGGTTTTGACAACCTCCTTTTACATTATCTACATAATCATGAATTTTCACATGCTATCAAGGAAACACATGATGGAATATATATGGGACACTTTAGGGGCCTAGTTTTTGCTAAATGTATCCTTCACCTTGGCTACTATTGGCCCACCCTAAATTAGGATTGTTGTGATTATGTAAATAAGTGTGTCAAATGTCAACAACACACTAACTTACATCATGCATCAGCCTATGGCCTTTGAGTATCCAAATAATATTGGCCCTTTTCAAAATGAGGTCTTGATCTTATTAGGGAAATCAAAACTCATTCTTCCCAATGACACCAATCCATCATTACCACTAACGAATATTTCACCAAGTGGGTGGAAGTAATTCCTCTTATCTCAACCAAATCTAAAAAGATTATTAACTTCATCAATCAACATATCATTTTTCACTTCAGTGTTCCCCATAAGATTATCACTGATAATGGAAAATATTTTAAAAATAATAAATTCCAAGGTCTTTGTAATGTTTTTGGAATCAAGTTAAGCTTTTACTTTCCCTATCATCGATAAGAAAATGGATAGGTAGAAGCCTCTAACAAAACCCTTGCCAAAATGTTAACCAAAGTAGTAAGTGATTCAGGTCAGGATTGCCACCTACACATCCCTTTCACTTTATGTACCTATTGCACTAGCATCCAAACCTCTATGAGTGCTACCCCTTTCTCTCTCATTTTTGGATCAGAGTTAGACTTGCCTCTCAAATTATAGATTCCTTCTCTTCACATTTATTTTCATGAGATCCTTTCTAAGAATGATTATTGTTAGGAATGTCTCACACGTCTTGAACTTATTGATAAACATTGCCTTACCATGCTTAATAATATTTGTGTCTATCAAGAATGAATCAAGCACAATTAAAACAAACACCTAAAAGAGAAAGAACTCAATATTGAAGACCTTGTCCTTAAATAATTTAAGTTTTATTTTAGTTGGATTGGACCTTACATCATAAACCATAAGTATGGATCAAGATCTTATCATTTTTATTCTATCAAAGGAAAAAAAGAACCTGAGCCTCTCAACACTTCACATATACATCTTTTCTATTCTTAAAACAAGGATCGAACTCACATTTGTGTCTAACTTAATCTCATCCCTTGGTTTACAAGATTTCACCTTCACCTACCTATCCCTGTGTGTTTTTCTTGGGGATAATTAATTACAACATAGGACCATGTGATTATTCATCACAGTTATAGCCAAATCCTAAACATGGATATCATGACTCTATCTATGGCATGGTTCTCATGGATACTTTTCATCTCTAATCAGATGGAATCTCATGGTTATTTGTCTCTCAAACCACTTTCTTTCATCTATCATCAACCTTTTTTGCTAAAATTCCTTTTTCCATAAAAGTATACCCTTAAGCTTAAATAAACTTGTCCATGTCTAAACCTAGCATTAAAAATCAAATTAGGGTACCAAAATATCACTTGGGTCCATATCTCTAGCATCACAGACTACTCCCTTGAAGGATAGCTACCCAACAACTAAATTATTTAAAAATAGATTGTTCTCTAAAGTATAGCTATAAAAATCCAACTTTAGACCACTCCCATGAAGGATGGATAAGTTAAGTTTGTCAAAATAATCATTTTAAGCTTCCCACATTAATCAACTTAACTAATCTATCAAAGAAACAAAAATAACAAACAACCCTATGTCCAAATCAAAGTAAGTAATCTATAATAAGCTTTTATATATGGCATTAGTAGACTTCCCACATTGATAAGTGTACATAATTCTATTAATGCATGGAATTTTCTATTATATTTCTTTGGTCACCTATAGAAGGGGTAAGCTAACCCACATCAGGTAATCATATTACCCATTTCTCATTCAACCATCTACCTATCACCTACCCGCCCTTCATACCCTCTCTAAAAATCAAAAAACTATCATCTTACATGACACAAAGTGATCATGATACCTTCTTTTTCAATCAAAGCATGCTAATGTGAAGCATTTGAAAGGCTTATTTTCATTAAATCACATCCAACTTCAATTTTTTAGGCTTTTATCAATGAACACTTATTGCATTTTTCTTACCCTCTTTTCATTAGTTCATGCAGATATATGTATCATAATATTTCTCTTTTCCACATTTAGTATGTTATCTAAACCTAATTTATGTGCTTTCATCATATCTTCATATCATATATTATATCAAAACATTCACAACATCATTCTCATCAACACAATAATCCATATACATCACAAAATAATGAACCATATCCTATATATGAACCCAAACATCAATCACATCATCACTCATATCATAAACCACATCATCCAAAAACATAATCCAAAGAATCATATCCATGATCATGACCATTAACAAACACATCATCCACAATATAATCACAAAAAATTATCAATAAATTAAAATCAAAATCAAAATAACATTTTGATTCCCTCATCTTATCATCACATAAATCATCCATAATCTTCAACATCATATCTATCAAAACACAAAATAAACGATATTATCCATTAACATGTCATCACATGACTAAACTACAAATACACATATTACCTTATAAATCATGGGGAATGATCATCCTACCATTTCCTCACATCAAAACATACACCATGGACATTCATAAACATCCAAAACTAATGAGCCATAAATAAACCACATTCATAACCATAATGACATATCCATATCTACAAACCACCTCATATAAACAAGTAACATAAACCATGTCATCTACCATTTACAATATATATCATAAATATTATCCATAATTCAAATCATATCTACCAAACAAAAACCATGTCACATCTATAAACTATGCTATCATTTTCTTTAATATTATCATATCTAAATTATCTATGCCATCATCTATCACATATCCATAATGATATCATAAACAACATCATTATATGAAAATAATCAAAACCATCCATGATCATATGTATCATATCCATCTAATCAACAAATCATAAAACATCTATGAACAACATTACCCATAGCATAATCACATCATCTATCACATATCCATAATCATGTCATCAAAAAAATCATTACATGACCATCATCAAAAATCATTCATAATCATGTACATCAAATGCTAAAAATATGGACATTATTAAACATCATTACATACCTATAGTAAGAAATAAACCATCAATCAACATATCATCTCATGAACATAAATAATCATCACTCAACATCATAAGGTAAATAATATCCATAAAACATAATAAACATCTCAAATTTAGACCATAATCATCAAGTCATCATCAATCAATAAAATAATACATATAATCATGTATACATAAATCTCTTTCTCATATATACATCTCTCATCATCATCACGTAGGTTGGTATTAGAATAAAAAACATATGCCTATTATAATATTACACATCAATCCCTTGGGGCACCACTACCACCTACAACTACACCTGCATTACCATCTGGTGTCCCCCTGATATCCTTACCTGACACATTATAGTGGTCCACTATCCTAGAGTCACTATAGATGGACCACTTGACAAACTAGCCCTATACTCTCCATACCTCATCTCCAATGGTAACCATGCTAGTAATATTGCCTCATAGTACATCAACTCCTCAATGGTGGATAAGTACCATGTCATAAGAATCATGTGTGGTCCTCTTGTGGGTGACCCTACTAGTGCTACGACCACTCCTACCCTTTACCTTAGTGAATCTCTCTCTTGTGTCACTAACCCAAGAGAGATCCTCACCTGATCTCGCTCTCTAGTCAAGGTGGCCACTTGACCCTATAAGGTGAAAATTTGACCCCATAAAGTGGCCACCTATCCTTATAAGCTAGTAATCTAGGCCTATACTACTACCACTTATCTATCCTATGATGGTGTCCTATTAGGATCCACATCCATGGGATATTGACCCCTATCACCCAATCTAAAATTGGCCACTACATATCAAGCATAGTACCACACTGCATAACCATCTATAACACCTTCATCATCTATCATGGCTGTCATTGATAACTCCTCATGATTTAAAAAAATTTCTTGTGATTTTGGATCTAGGAGTAAGAAATTAGTATCCTTTTTCTTGTATCATGGAAAATTTAGTAGGATCCCTTATACCAGGTAAAACTATCTCCACACTCAATCGAATAAGACAAGCTTAGTCTCGCCATCCCACCTCCCATAAATCTAGTGGTATCTCTATAGTGATATCATGTGAAAGCTATACATTATCCACCTTTGCTAGTCCATATATAAACTCTACATTACATCACCTACCACCAAACCCTCCACAGTATCTTTGAACTAATCTATGTCTCTGGCACCACCACTAGTCCCTATAAATGCATAATCTCCTTGCTACCTCATGAAACCCACTCTGTAGTTTATTAAAGCATAGCCATCCCATGGTAGTCCCAAAGGTTTAAACACTTTTATGTGCTTTTATGCCCAATAATGGAGCATAAACCCCACACTAATCCCATATTGCTTTTGTTCTTAAAAATCCCAGAGCTCCCTATAGATCTACACTAATAACGTGTGGGCCCAACAAAACATAGTCCTCCCTACTAACATATCCACTAGTACTCTCAAAATTAGACATAGGAATTGGCCACTACTAAAATATGGTAGAACAAAACAAGACACCCCCATCATCATCATGATTAATAAACATCTATCCCTTGGGTCCCTTTGGTATAGTGTCTTATAGAAAAGATGACATGCATGATATCTAGCTTGGGATTGATCCACTCCATATAGCATATGCATGTGGTAGTCCCTCTCCTCACTCACTATGTGATAAATCAGCTCCCCTAAGTGTGTATCCATGTAATCCACTAAATATCCTCTAAGATAAATGTCATCTCCCTTATCAGTAGCAAAAATGTGTTTATGGCTAGATCCCATCTCTCAATGAGTGGCACAATCATTAGCACATCCCATGGTAGGTGTTGGTAATGTCTCATGGTCCCTAGGAAAACCTCCTCCATGTTTCTCCACTCATAATTATTCATCCCATTTCAAAACTTGGTGAATATCTTAAGGACTCTATCCATCATCTGAATCTAGTTGTGGGCCTACAAAATAGCAATATTAACATGCATACTCAGTTTTCTACTTTGATCTAAGAACCCACCTATACTTACCTTTTTCAAACATCTACCATCATATCTACCATATTAACTCTATTAATCAACCAAACCTATATTTTTATCCACACATCCCTACTTCTATCACAACCTTTTGCCCTATTCTACATAGCTTCCACTACTACTACTCAATACCAACCCTAACACACTTTTATATACCTGACATTTCTTTTACCTAACTATACCCACTAACCATTTTACCCAAATCTCTCATACTATCAACCCTACCTTTGAAATTTTATATCACTTAACACAACTATTCAACACCTTAACAAAAATTTCAAAACCACTTCTATACCCACCTTAACAAAACTTTTCAACTTCACCAAATTTTACAAAAAAAATATACATTCCTTCAAACTTCACCACACACAATCATTATTATGAACTTTCACCTTTCCAACACTTCAAATAAAAACCTTTCAACACCTCTAAATAACCTTAAAATCCTAAACCAAATTTACACATTCACACACAATTTTACACCCCACCACCATTCAACTTACTTTTAAATTTTTTTTTAACAAACCTTTCACAAGTTTTCACCATTTTACACCTTTCCACACATTCCAAACCTTGAAGAATTTTAAATGTTTTCCCTACCTACTCCCTCAACCCTTCGACTATCAATGGTTCATTGAACCATCAATAGTATCTTCATATCTTTTTACCCCTATAATTGATCATTGATAGTTGGGTCAAACCACTGATAGTCACTGTGTGTGATCATTGCCAATGAAACCCTCCACTAGTATCCACTTATAACCCCAAAAATCACCTAAATTCCTAAAATTAATCTACCTAACCTTGTCCTACAACCCATTTCCCAACCTAATACACCCTTCCACTCTTAATTTCACTTTCTTAATTGAACAATTTCAACCAAAACCTCACTTAGGGGGAACCCACCCTAAAACCTACCCAAAAAATTTTAAAATTAGTATTAAAATTGATTAACTTTACTCAATACAACTTTTAAACAAATTCCCTCCGCTACCTATCAATTTTAAAATGGCACCTACCTCATTCTATGATCATTGACATGGTCAGAGCCCTCATCCCACCATTCAGCCATGGTTTCATCCACCCTCCATCTCATCAACACACAATCAACCACTCACAAGTCTCCACCTCAATAAGGTAAATGCCAAAATGACAAAATGTACAAAAATACCAACATGCAAATTTCTAAAGTCAAAAGTGAAAATGACTTTTCCTTTTCACTTTTTATGTTCTAGTTTTTTATAGAGTTCTTCCTTAACCATTGATGATGTAGGTGACCATTGACAGTTGACCCTGGGGACCCCTAACCATCGACAGTCATGTTCCCCATAATTTTAAACATTTTATCACCCCACCTACGTGATAATTTTTGGAGACTAACTAATCTCACCCAACCAGCTACTTACACTTTTAGAGATTACCCTTTTTTGACTACTCATTTGACCATGTCCACCATGATGTTACCTATTTTTGACCTAAACTATTTGCCTTTTTGTGATGACCCTATGTGGTCCTTTTGACCACACTGACCAACCTTGCTATGTTGAACTTTTTTAATTTTCACCATCTCATGCATGACCTAACCATTTATGTTTTTCAAGGGAATACTTCCCACCCTGTATACTTATAACAAACACCAGCCCTATCTAGCATACTTGATATGTATGACCCAATAATCTATGACCAATGTTATGGATTGGTTACCCCTATCATATCTTTCTCTATAATTGACCTTATTTTTACCAACATTGGTATCTTTATTCTTTACATGATCTTGATTATCACACCTAGTCAGATTTTTTGCACATGTTTACATCTCAAATCCCTAACCTTTTTATCATGACTTCCCTTTTACTATTTATCAAACCTTGAACCAACTTCATTTTCACTTCATCAACTCCTAGTTTGAGGAGGAAAACCTCCTCCCATAATCAAGGCAATTAGACCATGACTAGCAATCAAATCATTTTTATTGCCACTTTTTAAATCAAAGCCACATAACAAAAAGGTGTAAAATGTAAACACTCAAAAACTACATAGTTTTAGATGTTGAAACACCTTGAAACCCTACTCAACCTTGAATCTAGTTGACCACCTATTTGTCTTAGCCCATTTATTAATTTACTAACTTAACCTTTTAATTCACCTCCCTTTAACTTATTTTCACCCATTTTGCCTTAGAAACTCAACCACTAATGGTCAACTTAACTATCGATGGTTAACCTGACCATCGATGATCAAGTCATCAAACCTAATTTTAAGACAATTCTAGTTATGTATGAGATAAGCATGGCATAATTTAGAAACTTTCCTTATGTAATGTTAACAAGATTTAAAGCATCATAATAGGTAGCTTTATCTTCCATCCTAATTATCAAATTCCTCCTACACAATTAGTAACTTCATCATATAAATGGAGATAAGTAGGAATTGAAGAAGATCAAGAAATCCATAAATTTTCGTCCAAGCTATCAAATCTTCTTACACACAGGTATTCATCCTTCCTCCAATAATCAAGAAATAGTAATAGAGATCCAAACCTCTATTTGAGTTGCTTTTGAGACCAAAATACTGTCACTTTAGATAAATTTCTCCATACTTCCACCATCAATAATATAACAAGTTATAGGTAACTTTGTAATTATTCCTTTTTCATATATTTCATTTCTAACCCTCCTGACCTGATCAAACTTATCTCTCAGCTTCCCACCTCTGACTAGACCCATATTATAATCCCTACATGACCATTTATCTAATATATAATTCCCTTTTTGAACATTCCCAAAAACACATAGGTAACCACTGATGGTTAACCCAACTATCAATGATCACCTCAATCATTGATAGTTACCCAATTGTTGATGGTCAACCCAACTATTGATGGTCAGCCTAATCACTAATGGTTCACCCAAATACCAATTTTCATTGTATCAAAATAATATCAAGCTATTTTAAATCCATCTACCTCAACCAATCCCTACTTTTTATGTTCTTACCTATTCACAGAGCCTCCCCTAATTTTCTAAACCTGGGCCTAACTATTTTAGCATAGGTATTGACCCACTTTTGCTATTTTAGTCATTTTATTTGAACAAGCATTTTACTTTCTTCTTCTTACATTCATTTACTTTCATGTTATTTAATGTAATTATTCTTTCATTTCATATACATCAACTTATTTGTTATAAATAGTGTAATGATAGCCTCTTAGAAAGCATACACTTCTTATATCTAGCTCACGCTAGGCAGTCCACTCAACTATTTTTCTAAGAACCACCTTTTCTAGTGTCTTTCTTATCTGTATGTTATTCTTTCCAAGACAAAGAGGATTTCCCATCATTATCTATATCATGCACGCAATTTTACTAGGTATTCCTTTACACATCCCTTTTACTAGTTTCTTACTTGCTTCTAAATTAAGAAATGAGTAAAAATTAAGAGAAACATGTCTTTTCATCATCTGTATGGCTCACATCTAGGGTTTAATAATTTTGGAGTGCCCTCTATCTAAAATATAATAGAGGGAATCTTTCCTACTTCCCCAAACCAAATGATGGTATGATGGGTTTCCTTAGGCCCTATATGCCATATTTACAAATTTTAAAAACTTGGTTACCTTAATAGGTCTGACAAACATATCAAAATCTTAGACAAACCTTTAGTATGATGATTGTACAAACTTTATATATGTGTGTGTGGACTGTAGGTTGTCCTTAGAACATTTCCATGTCTTATATCCATGTTATGGGAGTCCTTTGAGGTGTTTACCATCACTATGGATTATTTTCGAACACATATATCACTTAAACCTTTTCCAACTTCTCTATTGCATACCTTATACTTGACTAGTCTAGACTGTTGACTATGTTTTCTTACTTGAAAAAGACACATATATGTGCATACTACATGGTTGAACCTTAAACACAATACCTAAATGCCTTTTTGGAGCCTACAAGGTCATTTTAAAATCATTTGGACTTGTTTAATCTATGTTTATGTTATTCCAACCCTGAGATAGTCATGCTTTTAGGTCATTACATACACATTCAACTATAATTGACCCTATTGAGGCAAAAAATGGATCTTGTAGGTGATATTAAACCTATAAAACCTATGCCACATGGTCTATTATCCCCTTTGAGGTCTTTATAATTATCTCCTAATGTAGAAGGTTATGCTTGTAGGCCTAGAATCCCCAAGATTTACTTCATGAACATATGATCACCTATAGTTAGGTTGTTGGTAAGCTTTTTAAGCAATGACACACTTGTAGGTGTTGATGAAGGATAAATCCTTATAATTCATCACTTTTTTATTATATTTGAATCCTTAGTGTGCTCCTCAACTCAATAAGACCATTCAAACATGGGTATACTCTTATATACTACAACTTTGGATTATGAAGGTCATTTGAAGCTCAAAAATTGTAGACAACACTAAAGAAATGTAGTGAACAAATGCATGACTTTAAGGCCTTCTAGTATGAAACCATATTGGATGAATTACTTACTTTATTTTCTAGGTTATACCCCTACATGAAGGATATAATATATATGATCTTGGGTTCATCAAGGCTCCTTGTAAAACTATTATATGGCATCACCAAAAGTGCTCAAGGCTCTATTTTAGGGCTTTTAGGGAACTTGTCCCTAAAGCTCATTCACCATATATGGATACAAATATTTAGTATTGCCTACCAATATAATACTTAAAACATGGTTATCATGATCTCTTCAACATCCTAATACCTCAAAATATTTAAAAACATGTTTAACATCTTTATACAACATTCTTAAGTCTTTGTGGGAGCCTATAGATGTACACATAACAACATACAAGGTAGTGAGTGTGAATGTGGACAATATGCATGGAAAGTGACCTTATGGTTCATATTTAACCTTATCATCTTATCAAAAAATGACCTTTCAACCATGAAATGCTTTAAACTAGAAAATTTCTCTATTCTAATGTGATTGATCTTCTCTATGGCACCTGTAAGTGCTCATTCATGGTATATGACTGTGTTATAAGTTTACTTTGACTATCATAGTTTATTTTATGACATTTGGAGAGCTTATTTTGTTGGATTATGATTTAAATAAGTGTATCACATCTTTAAAATATTCATCACACCTCCATAAACATCCTCAAGACTTCACACACCATGATTTAGTTGGATGTATACAGAAAACTTAACTGTGTTATCTTTTCATGATTGCAAAATCCATGGTGATAACTTTTGAGAATAATATGGGAAAGAGAGAAGTTAAATAATACATTTTAAATATGAAACACAATACCTCACACTCATATAAAACCACTATAGATAAGGAAACCATTTGTAAGTGTTGAAATATGACTGTAACCTTACTAACATACTCCACTTATAACCTAAGAGGTTTGAACTCATAAAAACACTTCAAAACATGAAACCAAATATGGAAAACATGTGAGAATTAAATTCACATCCTATATAATACATTTCAATAGTTATGTTGTACAAACATGCTCAAATAGAGGTAAAACCTATAGGGTGTATAGATTATCTAATAAAATAAGATAACCAACTTCTTAAGAATGGTTCACAAATTATAGGAAAAAAATGTTCCAAAAAAAAACATGAAAATTAATTATACCAAGTTTAATATCCAAAACCAAGAGAATTTGACCTAGAAGTCCTCCTACTGGATGTACCATCAAAAGACATATTGACCACTTTTTCTTGCCTAGTAGAGTGATGGACAGAAGAAATAATTTTGGCCCACTTTTGGCACTTAAAAAGTAGATGAAGAATGGAGATAGAGTTAGTGAATTTGAAAGGTCACTCCATAAGATTTTCTCATGTGTCACTCTTTCCCATAAGCTATACAACCTTCAAAAATTCCTCTTTTTCACTTGTTTTCTTGATTTTTAGTTAGAAACATGCAATCCTTAGTTACTAATAACATTATTTAAAATTAATATAACATATTGGACATTGGAATATATTTTAGAACACTTTCACACCTTGGAAAATTATGCCACCTTCATTTATGACCCATAGATGACCCCTAAGTGACATAAAATGACATGAGGACTAAAATAGACTATGACCAAGGCTAAAAACATATTAAAAAACATAAAATTAACCATGAAACACCTTATAACATGATAATATACCCCTATTATAGGTTTTATACTATATAGGGTTGACCTATTTTGACTTGTGTTCAAAATAGTCAAAATTATTGGTGATTTCCCAAGGTTGGTATGTTTGTTATGCCAAGATCAGTAACCTAATCCTACCCATTGGGACATGGAGTCAAATATACATAAGATTGAAAGAAAAAACAAGACACACCAAAGTGAGACAAGCATTTGTTATACTATAATACTTAAGGAACACAACACAACAACTAGAAGAAATACACACACACCTAATCTACTATCTATGAGACCTCACTCTTAAGGTGAAAACATCTTACCATTATTTAACTAGGGTCAAAGATAATTCATATTGCATATTTGTCACTTTATGAGGGTAATATAGCATGAGAATCATGCCTATTATTAATCACTTACTTATGTATATGATCAAGAATCCTACCATATTTAGATCTATTCATGTCTACAAGTGACTATTTAGAGACCTCATAAATTCTCTTTATTTCTCTCTAAGATCATTTATTAGAGATACAATACTCTTTATCAATATCATATTTGATATACATTCCTCAAAGTATCGAATATGAGTGATAATAGATGCATCAACTTTGCTATTTTCTTGTGCATGGTGTGATTATTACATGAAGTCATTAATATCTTCTCCTTTATATTACAATACCTCTAAATTTGGCTCAACATCAAATGGATATTTTTATTATCCTTGAATCACAACCAAATCTACCTTGATTTCATTTTCCATATTTATAACTTCTTGGGAAATATCTTAATCAAGCCTTTCATGACTAAAGACTCTTGATTAGTAGAATGACATTCATTTTCATGTTTGAAAGAACACTTAACAAATTGATAATTAATCTCATTATTAATTTTGACATTAGATATGTAATCTCTTGGATAAAAGGATTCTTACCCAATTTATAAAATTCTTTGCATATGGAATTGAACCTTTGCCATAGTTAATATTCATTCACAACATGATACTCTTTCCCATGCTTGGTGAGATACTAAACATCATGTTTGTTAGAATCATTAGAAAACACATCAGATATATACCTCTTAGGAGGGGAAGTAATAGTACTTAATTGATCAAACTTTTAAGATATGGCATTGAACCTTTACCATAAGTCATCCTCCTCTACCTCATGAGTGTCATCATGAAGGGAAGCCTCAAAAATATCAATAAGAAAGACATAATTATTCTCACTATGGTGATAAATTAGGTTATTCAACCTATCATCATCATAATCATGAACCATGTAGTTACATGCAATAGTTTGTGAGAAAGAATGTTTGACACTTACCTCAACTCACTCAAATGGATCTTCATGCATGATATAAGTGCCAAGGTCAATTTTCTCAAAGTATACATAAGGATCATGATCATAATAATTTGCACCATAACCATCTAGAAACAATTTAATTGTGCCTTCAAGTTTGGAATCACCATAATCCACATTACAATCCTCCTTCTCATTGATCACATAATTCAAGTTGGAGATTACTTCAATATAGTGCTCAATGTGAGACCTTTCAAGTGGTTGAGTTATTATGGTCACATTGGTTCCATACATTGTCCTAATATCTAAGAAGGACCAATCATATAAGAGATAACCACCTATCTTGGCTGTAAAGTCTCTTGAAAGGTATATTACAAAATGACCAAGAAGGTCAACAACGACAATATCTTAGAGGATAGGAAAGCTAGGACAATCATGAAAGAAAACCTTCAATTTTTTTTATCAACCCTATTATCTTAGTAGGTGTACCAGATATATAAATCACTAATTTTCTATGGGGTTTATATTTTAGGACCAAATTTTCATTTAGAACCTTGGGCATAACTAATGTATAAGCACCACTATCAACTATCCAATTATATACTACTTTTTCCCCCACTATGAGAATGAGGTAGAAAGGTGGTGGTTTCTTAGCTTTAGTAGATGGTTCAAAATTTTTATTATGGGAATTTATAAGAGAAACATGACCATGAACTTTACTTGAAGGTGAAGGATTAGTAGGGATAGTAGACATTTATTTTTATAATATCTCTTTTTGGCTAGGCATATGGAGGACATTCCATAAAGAGATAGATGTTTTGGCACTTTTCAATTAATCCACTATGTTTAGCGTAGAATTACTTACTTTCTCTTGAGTTCTTGGAGGAAAATAATTTTTTGTAACTTGAGGAATAAAATCACCTTGAGTAGACCTTACCATATTTTGATTTGGAGGAGGTGTAGGATTGTTTAGAGCTGCCATACTTTACTACCCTGGAGGAGGATTAGATGAGCTTGTAGGCATATTATCAGTTCCTCCTAAATATTTCCTCTTGGCTCTAGTGTTGTATAAAATGGAATTTCCTTAACTAAGCACAAGATTATATTCCACAAAGAATTTAGTGAATCTTTCTTATTGAGGCTTCAAATCCTCATTTGTTTGCATCATGAATTCATCTTTAGCTAATAGGAGAGGAGTGAATCCTCCTTGAGCAACTAGATATTTCTCTCCACACTCATTGGAATCCATTAATTAGCCTTATTTATAATATTCTCCTTACACTAAGTTACTATACATTGGTGCTATCTCTCTTACATTAGTGGTTGAATTGTGATTGTACACATTGGTAGGCCTATTGAAATTAAGCTACACTTGACCCCTTCATATCCAATAGTATTGAACATATTGTTATTGATAAAGATAATGGTTTTGATTCACACCTCTTTGAATTATATCTTTCCTAAGATTAACTTATAATTTTTTTAATTAATTCATATGGATTAGGTTCATCTACCTTCTTAGAAATAGTCCTAGGCTTAGAATTTGCATTAGGAACTTGATCAATGTTTGGAGTAGTAGTTGGTATATTAGGCAATAGAGGAATAAACACCTTAAGAGGTAAATTTCATGCTTGAATGAGGTCATTATCAACTATAATTTCAAGTGCATATTATTATAGAGTATTTAAACCACCCATGGATTGAAGCATGATATTAATATTAGTACTAATGGCTCTCAAATATGTAGGGAAGACAAAACTAGAAGGTGGTCTCATGGGAGGAGGTAACATATACAAGTATTTTGAAACCTCTCATTGAGTTCATACATATTTTACTTGGGGGATGTTTCAATCACATTGATTTGATGTATGAGATAAGTGTGGTCATTTTCATCCCTAAACTTTGAAGTTAGCAACACTCCAAAGTCATCCCATGATGTGATGCATCCACCAAGTAAAGTCCTATACCAATCAAGTGATTTCCCTCTAAGGGACATGAAAATGAGTCTAATGGAAATATTATCCTTAGTGACATTTTGGAAAATAAAAAAATGGAGATATCCCTAATGTGTTCACTTGGTGTGAAATGGCCTTCACCATTAAATGTGGTCACACTCTTTGTGACATTAAGGGGAATGACATCATATGATTCAAGATGATATGAAATTTTATTATTAAAGATAGGGAATTCATGTGGCCTATACATTATGGATTGGATTTATTCAATTTATTCACTCTCTTGGCTAATAAAATATTCTTGGTATTCAAAGGGAAGGTTAGGCTAAGGGTATTGGACTTCAAGAAGAAGTTCAATATAAATAGGTGGATTGAAAGGATTGATCACTCTACTAGATGATGACATAGTAAGGAACATGAAGTATATGATTAAATTTATGAAACAATAATGGCCTCGAACCAGATTTTACCTTGAATGGAGTCACGAAATTCTAAGTAGCACACCAATTTATAGATAATGTTGTTAAGACTAGTATTCACCTTGACAAGTTGTCTTGAGGACAATGGGTCCCATTGGGCATGCCAAAACTATTATCACCAAATATTATACCTTAGAGGAGGGTTTTAAATCCACATTAATATTTTTTGAACATGGGATACTTTTAGGTATGTGGGTTTACCTCTAACATAAGTAGACCTCTAGGTTTAAGGGCTAGCTCCCTGAATATACCTTAAAATGCTTATCACCTACTTAACTAGTTACTTATGGGAAAAGAGATAGAATTTTTCATGAAATGAAACTAATCTAAGTGTGTGATACACTAGGATTATTTAAAAAATACCATCATACTTATTTCACTAAGAAACAAGGATTACAAACTAGTTTCAAAGTCCTAAAAGGTTCTAACATAAATGTTTCAACATAGAGGTGATATGCATGAGACAACACAAGGAAAGTGAGCTAGATGGTATATTACACACTCTAATAAAAATTATACACTTTAAATAATACTAACACACTAGATACACTTTATTTTACCTATTAAAATAGGAACTCTTGCATAAACATGAGATGGTAAGGAGAAATAAGGATAGAATATTATCACTTAACATCACCATACCTCACTTTGCACACTTAGACAAATGTACATTAAATAAAAAAAAACTTACATTTATTGTTCAAATGAAAATTACAATGTCAAAACTAGTAGGGATTTTCCATACATGGTGTGGTATTAGTCTATAAGAGCCAAAATGGCTTCTATTTATAAGATTTGAGATAAAAGAGAAGAGAATAAAGTCTAAAAGTCACTAGGACATGTGTCAAGGTAATAAAAGGAGTTACATATTCAATAAAATTAAATTTGGAATAGACAATGTAAGGTCTCATAGGATAAATGTCCTTCAAATGCATGAAACTCTTGAAATGTGGTGTAGGACTCTTCATTTGCATGCATAGAAATTGCCTTCATAATTTGGCCTCCTTAGAATTCTCCACAATAGACTAGGGATATATATCATGTTTTCAATAAGAAGTATTTGTTATAAACAAGCCCCAACATGTATTGGCTGAATCCTTAATCACTAATTTTATTTTTGACAGGAGTTATCATTGCCTACAGTCTAAATAACTTCTCTTTCACTCACCCCTCACACTTGGCACCAAAGTTGCCTTTATTTTTATAATAAAATCCATTAAAATAAGTATATATAACTTTTCAAAATCTCTCATGGACTTATATTTCTTGGATAGACCTTAAAATTCCTCCCACTTAGAGTTTTCACCTTCTCACTTATTTGTTCACTATGCTAGTTTCGATTAGTTGAGGTGAAGGTGCTAGAAGTGATAATTTTGAGCTTATATAAAGAATTAAGTGGACATGATAGGTCATTTAAAGTCCCAATATATCTCCCAAAGTTAATTTAATCCTTTGTAACCCTTCCATACCTTCACAACACAATATTATCAAGAAAAACTCTTTAACACTTTGTCCATATAAGTAAGGTGAAAATAAAATTTATGGGAAGTAGACCTAGTGATTCCTATGCAAGATCCATTAACTTTACTACCCATTTTTTCCCATCTTGATGCCTCTCATCCTTAATCTTAAAAATTAGATCAATAGCAAGGGTTTTAGAGGGTTTAGATTCATTTTACCCTTTAAGGTTTGTTCATACATGTCTAACATTGGAACTCCAAAAAAACATTGTTCAAGACCTTATTCAACATCCCCAACTCCTAAAACTCCCATGCTAAAACTCCATATAGGTGTGAGCATATCAAGTTATCCTGTTTAAACTTTATTCTCCATTTTGCATACCTTGTTATGGTCTTAAGAAAAGAAATAGATTATCTTTGGCCTACTCTACATTAAAAGATATTGAACACAAATGATATCTCCCTATAAACATTTTTTAATGATTTATAATGTTTATATAATTCTATAAGTGGCAGTAGACCCCCTTTAAGGTTTTAGGGTTAAACTAGACCTAATTAGTTTGCTTACATACTTGTAGGTTTAGGCCACCCTAACATGTTTATAACACTTATAAATCCTTTATCATGTTTCATGTCTAATATATCCTTCAAAATATCCTTTTAGGGTTTTATTGGCTTCTAATTTTTCTTTTCATCATCTTTATGTCTCACCTACATGGTTTAGTCATTGAGGAATGACCTCTATCTAAGATATAATAGAGGGCATCTCCCCTATTTCACTAGACCAAATTATGGTATAGTAAGTTTCTTTAGGTCCTAGATACCATATGTATAAATTTTCAAAGCTTGGTTACCTCAATATGTCTGCCAAACATCTCAAAATCTTAGATAGACTTTTAGTATGATGATTCTATACACTTTATATATGTGTGTGAACTGTAGGTTATGCTTAGAACATTTCCATGTCTTGTATCCATGCTATGGGAGTCCTTTGAGGTGTCGAACATCACTTTGGATTATTTTCAAACACATCTATCACTTTAAGCTTTTCCAACTTCTCTATTGCATACCTTGTACCTAACTTTTTTAGACCATTGATTATGTTTTCTTACTTAGAAGAGATACCTATAGGTGCATACTACATGGTTGAACCTTAAACATGATTAATAAATGATATATTAGAGTCCCCAAAGTCATTTTACAATCATTTATACTTGTTTTTAGGTCATTACATACATAGTCAACTGTAGTTGACCTTGTTGAGGCAAAAAAGGGATCTTATAGGTGATATTCAACCTATAAAACCTATGCCACATGGTCTATTATCCATTTTATTTATTTTTAATTGAATAAAAATGGAAATGGTTATGTTTTTAGTCTTATTATCCCAAATATTCACTTCATGAAATTATGAGCACGTACAACTAGGCTGTTGGTAAGTTTTTCTAAGTAATGACACACGTTTAGGTGTTGATGGAGGATAAATCCTTGTAATTCAACACTTTTTAATGATATTTAAATCCTTGGTTTGTTCCTAAACTTAATAAGACCATTCAAACATGGTTATATGATTCTATACTACAACTTTGGATTGTGAAGGTCATTTGAAGCTCAAAACTATAGATAACACTAAAGAAATGCAGTGAACAATTGCATGACTTTGAGGCCTTCTAGCATGAATCCCTATTAGCCAAATTACTTAATTTATTTTTAAATTTGTAACACTAAATGAATTATATAATATATATTCACTTTTTTTCATTAATAATCCTTGAAACACTATTGCATAGCATCACCAAAAGTGCTTAGGAATTTGTTTTAGAGCTTTCAGGGAACTTGTCCTTAAAGCTCATTCACCATATATGGATACAACTCTTTAGGTTTAACCACTAATATAATAATTAAAACATGGTTTTAATGATTTTTTAAACATAATAAGACCTTAAAATATCTCAAAACATGTTTAACATCTTTCTACAACATTCTTAGGTCTTTGTGGTAGCCTGTAGATGCACACATAGTAGCATACAAGGTAGTGAGCAAGAATATGGACACTATGCATTGAAAGTGACCTTATGGTTAATATAAAAACTTATCATCATCTCCAAAAAAATACCTTTAAAACATGAAGTGCTTGAAACCATACAAAAATTCTATTTTAATGTGATTGATCTTCTTTATGGCACTTGTAGGTACTCATTCATGTTGTATGACTATATTAGAATTTTGCATTGACTATCACAGTTTATTGTATGCCATTTGGAGAGATTTTTTTTATTATACTTAAATTAGGTTTATAAATTACATAAAAAATTCATCACACCTCCATGAACATCCTCAAGACTTCACACACCATGATTCATCTAGTTGTATGTAAAAAACTTGATCGTGTTATTTTTTCTTGATTGAAATATTCATGGTGATAACTTGTGAGACTAAGATAGGAAGGAGAGGATTTAAATAATACATTGGAAACATGAAAAAAAACACCTCACACTCATCTCAAACCACTATAGAGAAGGAAACCTTTTGTAAGTGATTAAATCTAACTGCAACCTCACTAACATAGTCCACATGCAACCTAAGAGGTTTAAACTCAAAAAAACACTTAAAAACATTTTAAAAAAAGATATAAAACATGTGATAAGGAATTTCACATCCTATATAATCCATTTCATCATCTCAATTGTACTGAAATGCTCAAATAGAGGCAAAACCTATAGGGTGTGGGAATTAGCTAGTAAAACAAGATAATCAACTTCTTAAGAATGGTTAATAAAGTATAGAAAACCATTATTCCAACTCCAAACATGAAAATTAATTATACAAATTTTAATATCCAGCATCGAGATCATTTGACCTAGAATTCCTCCTACTGTTCATACCATCAAAAGACCTATTGACCAATTTTACTTGCCTAGTAGAGTGATGGAGAGGAAAAATGGTTTTGGCCCATTTTTGGTGCTTCCAAATCAGATCAAGCATAGAAATAGAGTCAATGAATCTGAAAGGTCACTCCATAAGCTTTTCCCATGTGGAACTCTTCCACATAGGCCATACAACTTTCAAAACTCCCTCTTTTTCACTTATTTTATTGATTTTTAGTTATAAACCTACAAGTTTTAGTTCATAATGACATTAATAAAAGGAATGCAACATATTGGATGTTTTAATAGAGTTTATAATACTTATCCACCTTGTAAAACCATACCACCTTCATTTATGACCAATATATGACCCCTAAGTGACACAAAAGGCCATGAGGACTAAAATGGACTATGACCAAGGCTGGAAACATATTAAACAACATAAAATTAACCATGACACACCGTATATCATGTTAATAGACCCCTATTCCAATTTTTGGTCTATAGGGAGTTGACCTATTTTGACTTGTGGTCAAAATAGTCAATAATTGGTACTTATGTGTGACATATACCTCTTATAGTTTATAAACCTATTTAATTTAATGACAATGAAATTAAAGATGATGACTCTAATATTAATTATTTATTAATTTGAGCATACCTTGAAAATCACCCCATACATATTGTTATGATTGATAATGGTGCAAGCAAAAATATTTGCACCCTGATGTTATTTACACACTTAGGTTATACTCATCATGATTTATATCCTTCTACTAGAGTAGTTAGAGCATCTGATGGGACCTATTAGAAGTTTTTTGTTGGGATTTACTTGACTTTATAGGTTAGTCTCACACATGTTGTTACTACCTTTTTCATTTATCCTTTCTACATGCATCTTTGATATGCTATTCAGAAGACCTTGGACACACATTCTTTGAGTAGTATCATCTACGATGCATGGGTATGTTAAATACATTCATGCTAATTAGGTAATCATAGTTTTTAAAATTCCATATGAGCATCTTCTTCAAAAAGAGAAAATTATACCTAGACAACTACTTATCAATCCTACTAAGGCTAATTCACTACAAAAGGGCAAGCAATAGGCAATCCCCTTTACTAGGTATCCAATACTTGAGAGATCATTATGTCAGAGACATATAATGGATTCCATGAAATACCCATCATCTACTACACACCATGATTAGATATCTAGAGAATCTCAAAATGTATATATTATTGTTATACCAAATAAATAAACAAACACTCAATGATGGGTTTTAATAAACTTTACTCCTATTATTTATACATGATGGTGAATCTTATTTTACATATGTAGAGCACCATTGATACCATAGTGATAGATATTACACCCATATATTCTCCTCAACAACATAAATGGGATATTGCACAAGATTAATAGTGGGGAAATATATATGACCATCTATTGGATGGCATCATAAGATGATCCTTCCTCTTTAAATATTCCAAATATAAAAAAAAACAAAAGCATTCAAAAATCCAAAAAAAATTTGGCACCTACATGTTCTAAGCTTCTTGGCACCTATGTGTTAGTTCCATGTTGATGGATGGCATATTCATTTAATCCTTCATACCCATATGTGTCAAAATTTTACTTGAGTTTGATACAAACATACATAGATACATGTTACATTCCTATTTTAGATGTTGGAATTTTTGTGTGTTTATGTCATATGGACATTGGGAGCATACACTTCTTTTATCTTGATACACATAGGTTATATGACTCGAGGATCACTCTACATTATCCTTATTGAGCTTACATATATACTTACCCCTACCTTTTATCCATTATTATATCTTAAATAAGGTACTTTATATGCTATATACTTGACATATTTTCCTAACACATTTGATCCATGAGCTACTATGACATTTTTATGCTACTTGATTATACTTTACTTTATGCACTTCCTTTAGTGTCTTGGCTTGATTTTATATTCATTGTTCAAGAATTTGAATATGTTCCTTTTCTTACATCCCTTGTGCCTATGTATGATTTCATTGATATTTTAATATGTCATTATTTTTTGTATGGACATTTTAATATTCCATCCTTGCCTTTTGTGGAAATTTGATTAAGTCATGTCCCTTTGATTGTGCATAATTTAAACGTGCCACTTGTTTATGGTTTCCTTATACTGTTTCCTTTTGACTTACTTTTGAGTGCTTCTATATATGTGTACTTGTTTACTTGTTGAGATTCTATTATTAATATTTAGATATTTCCATGATATTTATAATGAATTTTATGCCTACATGTGATCACATTAGTTGTATGTGTTTCAATTCTAAATTTACCTATACATGTTACTCCTATATATTACATGGTTACACTCATATATTATACAATTGTCTTATCCTTTTGAGGTGAGGTAACTACCAATTACTAAATTATATAGTTTTCTTAACCTTTTGAGGTGATTTAACTACTATTTATTATCTTTCACTCTCATTAAATAAGGGCATATTAGTATGGGAATGTCATAGATGCATGTTTTCCACACTTGGTACAATTTATAATTTTAGTGAGGGAATGTTATGGAAGCATCTTCCCAAAACTCATTTAATATGTGGTACTTATATCATTTTTTAGATTTAGTGGGAACATGTTATATGGACATGGATTCTACACATTCTGTTATGTACCTAGGGATATGATATATTGATGTATATGGGTTGATGGAGATGCCGACATGTGCCACACATCCCCTTAGTTATATGGGTACAATATATTAGGATAATAGAGTAACTTGTGGAAGTAGTAAATTTGGTAATGGTTGGCCTACATTGGGATTAGGAGGTTATCCATCCATGGGTTAGATAGATGTATATATATAGGAGATGATTATCATGGTAAAGATATCAAGTAAGCATTGAGTCTTCTATTGTAAGAGGATATTGGAGGTTGTCCCCTTGAAGAGACATTGTGGATTTATTCCTTCCTAAAGGAGTATTATATGGTGTTTCCTTACCTTAAGGGTATTTCTACATATATTAAATATCAAGATCATTAAAAGTGGTATCAGAGCTTTGATTTGGGCAATTTGTGGAGCGAAACCCTAGTGTTTTTTGAATCATCAATAACTTTTGATTGGTTCCTAATTTTTCCACAAATTTTCTACTAGATATGGATAATATTTCAAATAAGTCACAATAAAAATAGAGTTTTTTTACTCGTTTTGAGGGAGTTATTGCTATTTTAGGTTTTATAATAATTTCGCTATATCTTCCAAAATATAAGGAATTTTTATTCAAAATTTTTATTGGAGATGTAAGAAAATATAAGAGAAGCACAGCCAAAATTTTAGAATTTCTTGATTTGTTTGAAGTGATTTGTTGAGATTTTATGGATCAGTTTTGATATTTTAGGGTTTCATGAACCTTAATTTTTTTTGTGGGTCATGGAGTTGCAAAAATTTTCAGGGGAAGATGATGTTGATGCTAGAGAATGGTGGCTCAATTTTAAAGAGAATAATACTAAATTTTTTTTATGGAAAATAGAATTATGTTTTTCTTTGTCTAGGCCTGCAAAACATTGGTGGACTAATGAATTGAGTTTTGCGCAACATTATTCTTCATGGGAAGCAATGGAGAAAACCTTCCTAGATTGTTGGGATATAAATGAAAAAGAGGATGTAGAAGAGGAAGAAAATCATGATGATAAAGAAGAAGAAGAAGCAAAAAAAGAAGAAGAGGAAATAGAAGAATCAGTAGAAGAAGTAGAAGAAGAAGTAGAAGAAGTTATTGAAGAAGAAGAATAAGAAGAATTGGATGATAAGGGTTCAAATAATTTGGCTCCAAAGAAATATGAGTCAATTTTTCAATTTCATGGGTGCATTCAAAAGAAGAAGGTGGTTGTGTTCATAAACCCTACCAACAAGTATAACTTCATTAACATGAATGTGGCCAAGCATCTACATGTTCAAGAAAATAATATCAAAGAGGTTCAAGTAGATGGTAAGAATATTTCAATGTTTGAAGATCTGAAGCTCATTATGAAAAAATATGTTTTGCATTCATATTTTTATGCTTTGGATATGGATGATGTGGATATAGTTCTTGGATATCCATGGTTAGAGACTTTGGGAACAATGAATATTAATGTTCAGAAAAAGTTCATGAAGTTTTGGTATAAGAAAAATAAGATCACTTTACAAGATATCATAGTGAAAAAGGCACCAATAACAATCCAGGTAGATCGTGAGGATGAGATTGAAACAGGTGATGAAGATTCAGATGAAGATTCAGATGATATAGATAAAGACACACTACAAATGAAATCTTTATCTACTCAAGAGACAAAGAAGGAAAAGGTGGAAGAGGTAGAAGCAAAGGTGGATAAGGTCAAATTATTGGAAAAGTTTGAGATATATAGACACCCACATCATCATGAGAGGAAACAATCATGGAACCAGTTTAGGAAGTGTCATAATAATAATCATTTTGTCTATATAGGAAATAAAATTTCCAATCATTATGGATATACATGGAATCCAAAGAAAAAATACTATGGCACATGGAATGAATGGGGAAATCATTATGACTATCCATGGAAGAATAACTACTATGGTCATGGTTGGAATTAGAGAAGCACAGTAGAATATGGTATATGGAATAAAAAGAGGAGTAATTATGTTGGGACACCAAATCAATATAATTATGCTCATGAATGAAATCAGAGGAGCACAAGGGAATTTGGAAACAATCATGGAGAGCTATCACCTACCAAGATCACATTTGGATGGTTAGATGATCGAGATTAGAGACAAGTGTGTAATGATTTGAAGTACACTCATTATTTGGTTTCTTCCTATGTTTCAGGGATGAAACATGTCAAAGAGGGAAGTAATGATATGTACCTAGGGATATGATATATTGATGTATATGGGTTTATGGAGATGCCAACATGTGGTACACATCTCCTTAGTTAGTTATATGGGTACAATATATTAGGATAATAGAGTAACTTGTGGAAGTAGTACATTGGGTAATGGTCAGCCTACATTAGGATTAGGAGGTTACCCATCCATGGGTTAGATAGATGTATATATATAGGAGATGATTATCATGGTAAAGATATAAAGTAAGCATTGAGTCTTCTATTGTAAGAGGATATTGGAGGTTGTCCCCTCGAAGAGACATTATGGAGTTAATCCTTCCTAAAGGAGTATTATATGGTGTTTCCCTACCTTAAGGGTATTTATGCATATATTGAATATCAAGATCATTACAAGTGGTATTAGATTCTTATACCATTTCTTTTTGACTTACTTTTGAGTGCTTTTATGTATGTGTGCTTCTTTACTTGTTGAGCTTTTATTGTTAATATTTAGATGTTTCCATGATCTTTATAATGAATTTTAGGCTTACATGTGATCACATTAGTTGTATGTGTTTCAATTCTATATTTACCTATACATGTTACTCCTATATATTACATGGTTACACTCATATATTATACAATTGTCTTATCCTTTTGAGGTGAGGTAACTACCAATTAATAAATTATATAGTTTTCTTAACCTTTTAAGGTGAGTTAACTACTATTTATTATCTTTCCCTCTCATTATATAGGGGCATATTAGTGGGGGAATGTCATAGATGCATGTTTTCCACACTTGGTACAATTTATAATTTTAGTGAGTGCAAGTTATGGAATCATCTTCCCCACACTCATTTAATATGTGGTACTTATATAATTTTTTAGATTTAGTGGAAACATGTTATATGGACATGGATTCTACACATTCATAGTTCTAAAATTTGCTTAGGACATTCTTTATAATCATGTTCTACACACCTATTAATTATTCAACATCTCTAATTTATAGTGGGGGCATGTTTTTAAAACATGTCCTATACATTTGTACTTATATTAGTTTTTATAATCCATATATAGTGTGGTCATGATTTGTAATTATGTTCTCCACAATTATTTGCCAAAGAACATAATTATATGATTTAGATTCATATTTATGGTAGAATTCTATATATTGGTACTATTATTATACACAGTTTTAGCATGAGACATAACTAAGGTGCATATGTTATACAACATGTGCCAAATATTTTAGAATGCAAATCAATTTTAGATTCCAAAACTCTTTTATGGATTATTACCACATCATGGAGTTTTTTGTACTAATACCCCATGGAATTTCACATACTTTATTGGTCTAGTCTATTTTAGTAGTTTGTTCACCTTCTAGTATGGTTGAGGTGATCAAATCACTCAATCTTACCAAGTATTTAGGCTAGACTTGATCATCTATCTTCACCAAGTTATAAGTATCATTGGGTTACATGTTTGAGATATTCTCAACTACCAAGTGGAAACTCACTTTTACTCCAAATGAGGGCATGTGCCTTCTAATATTTCTCTCTCTATCTCATTGGATATATGTACTTTAAAAATTTATCTATATTTTTCCTAATCTCAGTTTCATAGCCTTATAATGATAAATATTTTTCAAATCAACTCACCAATAGACAAGGTAGTTACATTGACACATAGGTGTATTCGTAAACCTTTCTCTTTTAATTTCAATCTATTTCAAGTAATTTCAACCCAAATCATATGTACTATTTTTATATCATAATATGTTCTTGGTTGTAGGATAGTCACTAACAAAGTACTCAAGTTGGTGCTTACACACCCAAGTAGACATTCATTTCCTTTAAACTAATTATTGCATTACTATATTAAAGAGGAGAAATGTATATGATATTTTATTATTATATATCACATTAGTCTTGTACACTTGGTAAAGTTAGACCTTGGTTTTTCCTCTCAATTATTTACCTTTCTTACTTCCACAAGTCTTGCATTTTCTATATGTGTGCCCCTTAGCCTATATCTCTTAGTCTAACCAATCTTATGTTGATGAAACATTTCTTCTATCTTATGTAAAGTGTTTAAAATGTACTTATCTTTCATCTCTATAAGTTTTAAACGTATTACATGTTTTCCTACATCCTAAACACTAATGTTTAGGATAGACAGTAGTGTCAACACTACTTCCATGTCTCAACATAAGTTTCTAGTTCCCTAAATTCATCTAATTTACAAATGAAATGTATCATAATGGTCAGCCTAAGTGATTTAATTTAAGTTATTACTCCAAATGGATTGATATAAATATAAGATCAACCCTCATTCATTCCTCACAAAAAAAGAGAATTCAATTAAATAAATCTCCTCTATTTATTCATATTTCCATACCAATCATAGGTAATGCACACATATACGTCTAAAGTACTAAAGAAACAACCTAAGAGCCCAATTTTCTAAGTTAAAATCTAGGTCACTATTGTACTTGCTTTGTACATATTATATGAGTCACACATAAGATAACATGTAAGTGATAACTAAAAGAGTCTGAGGCCCTCTTATGGAGTATTGGTTATGTAGGCAACGCCCTCTGATATTAAGGTTTTTGGGGTTATCTCGACATCATGTTCCCAATAACCCATTTTTATCCAAGGTCACTTTTAATATGGACTAGTGTTTTATCATTTCACAAGGAGAAATAGTCCATGATCTAGATCTAAATGCACCAAAATAGAGGCAAATCAAAACTTAGAAGCATCTAGGTGGTCACATCCTATTTCAGTAAATATTTCATACATGACACTAGCATCAAACTTAGATAATAGTGTCAATGTAACCATCCTAGGCTGACATTACTATCTAGAGTGCCAGAAGTGACAAAACTAGAATCTGATGACTATTTTAGAATATCCTTCTTGCCTAGTTTTTTCCTCTTATAGATCCAAAACTATATTAACATTATAACAAACTAATTACATCACTTATTTATCATTTATATATCTAGCATAGTTTTACTTTCCATATTTAGACTATCTCAACATAATAAATCTAGTGTGTACTTATATTTGATTTTAGCATCTAATTAGCCTAATATAGATATTATTATCACCCTTGTGCCATTTCATTTTTATATACCCTTTTAATTGAAATTTAGGGTTAATGATAAAATCATCTTAGATTAGTATTTTAGAGTTAAATAGTACATCTCTTCCCTCTTGTTTTGTTAATTTCAATCATCTAAGTGTAATATCAATCTATTATTTTTTTAGTTCAAAATTTTATATTATTTTTTTATTTTATACTATGTGAATTAGCCCTCATTTTAATTTATTTGGATCAGATTAATACAAAATAATTAAAACAATGATGTGCTTCTAATAAGGCTAGGTATAGCAATGATTCATATTCATATTAGTATAGTAATGGATGGTATGGTACCAATGTGTAATATAAAGGCAAGTTTCAATCACAAGGTAAAATATTTAAGCATGCATGTAACGATAACATGTAGATATCCATGTGCTCATGTCCAGTGTAAAAAATAGCAAGATACATCTGATATATTTAAAGTAGTTCTATATAGTAAATGGTAAGTTAGATGTATGTCCATTAACCATATATAATATGTGTATATAACATCTCACCCACTCAAATTATATCATTAGAAACATGTGTGAAAAATATGAATATATAAACCTCTAACATAGGTAGATAAGCATGACATGTATCATATAAGAAAGATAAAGAAAATATATTTTTTAGTTTATTTTATGTATGTTTTTATATTTTTTCAATTATATCACATATGAATTTATATAAAGTATGTTAAAATAATAATTTATCAATAAATCATATTATGTAGGCAAGGAAGAATAGTGTGTAAGTTAGCTCAAAGCATAAATGTGTGATCATGAATAGTTTTATGTGAGTAATATGTGTCAAATATAGCATATAGTAGGTGAGTAGGAACCTAAATAATAAAATAAAATAGTCACTATGGAGAAATGGCTAAAAGTACGATATCACTTTTTACATAGCTAGGATCATGGTCTAGATATATCATATAGAGTGGAACTTTGAATATGTAGTAACAATCTCATGTAACACATGACTAGGTATATGAAGTTATAAACATGTGTCTAAATAAAATTAAAAATGGCCATGATGTAAAATAAATATCATGTACCATAAACAAAATAATAAAATATGTCATAAAAATAGAATACTAAAACACTCAACTATTATATATGATATATATATATATATATATATATATATATATATTATATATATATATATATATATATATCATATATATATATATATATATATATATATATATATATATGATATATGATGAATCCAATATTATATTACATAAATTATTAGCCCATATGTTGGTGGTCATGAGGATCCCCCAAATTTATATCATCATCATTGTTATATAATAGTTGAGTGTTTTAGTATTTCTCATTTGTTCTTAAATGTTTTTTATTTTAAAACATCATTAGGAGGTTTATTTTATTTGTTCATAATACCATTTCCTAGGAAAGTTTGGTAGTCTAGCACAATATTGTCTTAAACAATAAGCTCTTTAATTTTATCCCTTAAAGTAATGAATTGATCTATAAAATGGCTTATAATAGTATGATAAGAACAAAATACTTATGAATTTTAATATTTTTACCTATAC
Source organism: Torreya grandis (assembly GCA_037957365.1). Classification (NCBI taxonomy): domain Eukaryota; kingdom Viridiplantae; phylum Streptophyta; class Pinopsida; order Cupressales; family Taxaceae; genus Torreya; species Torreya grandis. Next base: position 588,094 of record JARHVA010002656.1, read on the forward strand.
CTTGGAGTGAATTCACAAATAGGATATTTTAATTACAAAAAATCCAATAAACTATTTAGTATGTCATATTAAATTTTGAAAAAGTTCTTGCTTTGACTAGAGATAGGTCTCACCACATGTGTTTCTTATTTATTAACCCTAAAAGTGTATTTTTTCATGGTATATGAATGGTAATTATAAAATTTTTAATCCATAATAGGTAAGGTAAAGACCTTAGGCCAAACTAATCCTTCTTCTATAAGATCGATAGTCATGTTACCAAGATAAGTAAATGATTTACAAGTTGAACCAAGTGGATTATTTTTCATTGGTTATATAATGTTATTAATGGAGATGTGTTTCCTTTCAAGATAACATGGTTTATGAATCAATTAGTTTATATGATGATAAAATCTAAATATGAAATAATGTGTATAATCCTTTTGACCTTACTTGAGATTTTGAATGCTCTTGTATACTTTTCTAAGTCCATATTTGGTAATGTATCTATATATGAATTCCTCTTATAATCATATTAATGAATGTAAGGACCCACTAGGTAAAGTAAATAAAAAATTTAAAGCCTCTTCATCTAATGTGTTATGAAAAAAACTTAATTAATATTAATCCATGATCTTCATAGTTTCCTACAGATATAAATATGGCATACAGGTCCACTTAAGGATCCCCATGACCATAAAATAATTGGAAATTTGAGGTAGTTAAGTCACTAGGAAGAGGAATTTCAATCATAGCCTTTGTAATAAGATTGGAAGGCATAATATTTTTTGTAACCTTAGCATTGGAATCTTCTTAATGAAGTGAAATATTTCACTTTTATTTTTAAGTTTCATATAGTATTCATCATATTCATTATCTCATGTGTGGGAATGGTAATAATCTAAATAGGTTCATTCAAAGGTTAAGTCTTACCAATAATAGTATCCACATGAACACTATTACTTATTGGTGTAGGAGGGAAGCACTCATCTTAAATCATAGGAGATGTAGGAATAGAATTTCAAAATGGAGTTAATAAGTTTGTTAAATACTCTCAACCACTCCTCATTGAGTGAGTGAGTGTTTTTTATATTCCAATACTCAAAAGAGGGTTTAAATTACACATATGTCTCACACTATGTGTTTGTTTGTGCACCATCATGATCAATCTATAATTAAATTCAATGTTCATCTTTTGACACTTGAGAATATACAACTTTGGCCTATGTTTTTATTTAGACTTATATCTAGGGTTTCTATTTTAAGGGAATATTCATATGTATATACCTTTGCGATAATTTATGAAAAGAGTGTTAATTGGGTTATAAATGTAATTACAAAGTTAGTATGACCTTAGGATTTAATTTAATTTATATTTATCTCCTTAAAAAAATTAGCTATGACTAACCCATGAAACATGTCTAGGTCCACCTAATGGAGACTTCTCGATTTAAAAAATATTTGAGTTTTTCTAGACACTACCACCAAAGATAGACACTTTTAGCAAAACTAAAACTATCTAGCTATTTATTTTACTATCTTGGGAGATAAAATTAATATTATAAGATATGGTGATAGTGTGTTTAAGATTATAGAGCATTATTTCACAAACTAAGGTTATCTTGATTATATATATTCAATAAATTCCATTGGCCAAGATAAAAGGTGGGTAGACTATAAGGGAAAGTGTGCACAAGATTTAAATGTGTACACAAATTCTAATTATGTCAAAGTGTGAAAAAATTTATATTTCCAAAGTGTTTAACACTAAATTTTAGTTTCTAAAAATGTCCCCTTTAGTCTAGTATTGAAAATGCTATATTAAAAGAATAAAATAATAAATTTGGTACATGTGATTAACTACACTTTACATTGATAAGTATATCCCAAATCTCCCACTTTATCCATGTATTAACTACAAGGAATCAGGTATATATCAATGCCCACTCTTAATATAAAATATTAAATAATCTATATCATTAAATTATTAGAAATTAAAAAGTCAAAGAATAAATATGCCTAAGGATACATGAACCAAGATGACATTTTTTGAGCTTGTTTAGAAAATGTCATGGGGTGATTTTTTCCCATGGAGATTTAATTAATGAAACCATATGTTGAGGAGTGTCAATTCCTCAACCACCATTTAATAATGAGAATTTATAGAATTTGAGAACCATAGAAACCTCAATTACACTACTCTAAAAATCATAATAATTAATTTTTGGAAACCCAAAATCAAGTTTGTATACAAATTAGTGGAACCTTGAAACAAGGGTCATAGGTAATTTAAAACTATGAAATAACCATTGTAGATAAATTTTAGACCCAAAATGTTTACATAGTACAATCATTATCCATCAATACATAACATAAAAATAGAAAAATGTCTACATGAAAAACATTCATGCCCCAAATATGATCCATTCGTACTTAAAATTGGTATAAAATTATACGATATATATATTAATTTTGTCAATCTATTAAATCTAAAATTTATTCAAGTTGACCCATATAATATGTCTCACTATGTTATAAGATATGTAAAATATTCCTCACAAACATGTAAAATTCCCCACATATGCCTTACATATGCTTCAATGTATCTAACATGTTTAATATGAATCACATAATCTAACCTAAAAGTATTGAATATATGTCTATCACAAACTAAATCTCTAAGACAAACTTATTATATATTTTTACACTATTTTGGATTAACCATAAAAAATCAAAATATTATTCATGGCTTTGTCATCTATGAGGCCCCTACCTTTTGGAATATCATAACATGCATCTCATTAAAGTGAAATTAGTTATCGCCACCTTGAGTAGAGCTGGGAGGGATAATAAAATAATTCATAGTAGGAGAATGGTTAATGTTTTTAGGATGCTTAGGAATATAAAGTGCACAAAATATTATAATATTTAAGAGTACAAATGGAAGGATGACCCCTAAAATAAAAGGGAGCATAATATAAAAAGAATTAGGTTTAAGAGACTCTAAGGTTAAAATTTGAAACCCAATAAAAAAAAACCCTAATGGATCCATAGAGTTTTGACATAATGTGATCGGTATGTTGGGTTCACCAATATATTTTATCTTAATTTGGTTTTAAAAACATTAATAGGATATAAACTAGTACATACATTTAGATTAAAAGATATGGCATTTAAGCATACATTTGAATATAAAATAATAAAATTGATTGCAATGATCTGAAAAATGGAATATGCTAAATATAATAAGTATAAAAAATGAATGAGTACTTAGATTTTATGGTTGACTATATGATTGTGACTATATTTTTATAGTGGAAAGTAGAATAAATTAGGATTGTGATTCATTTAGTTTAGGAACTATATTTTTGTCTATGTAGGGTTAGTCTGTCAAATCTAGGTTAATATCGACTATCAATTTTAACTTGTGTATAAATGAGGGATTATGACTGTATGATCACCTTTTTTATTTTTTTAATGTGTGTATGTGTGTGTGTGTGTGTGTGTGTGTGTGTGTGTGTGTGTGTGTGTGTGTGTGTGTGTGTGTGTGTGTGTGTGTGTGTGTGTGTGTGTGTGTGTGTGTGTGTGTGTGTGTGTGTGTGTGTGTGTGTGTGTGTGTGTGTGTGTGTGTGTGTGTGTGATCTCACATTTTGATATGCACCCAAATCCAAAAGTAAACCTCTTTCACCTTGAAACCATAAGTACACTTATGAGGGTTATATATCTACAAATATTGATAAATAACAATGGGTTGAGCTAACCCTAATCACCCATGTTTGATGATTTATTTATACCTATGTATCTAATACTCCAAGGAGGTAAATCAAACCACACATATTTTTCCCACCTATTATTGTCTAATTATTTTCCTTCACTATGTGTATGCAACTAATGGTTTGGATTTGATGCTTGACATTATTTATTTTAACTTAGATTTTGGATTCTTCACACTTAGCTTATGACTAATCCTACTAATAAATTGGAATTTTTAGAAGAATAGGGAAGATTTATTGAATTTGAAATAGTGTATAGATGTATACTAGATAAGTCCCTAGTCCTCTTCAAATGAGACCTTGATATGTATATATATGAGTTTAATTGGATAATTTCTCATATCACTAACACTCTAGGAAAATGGATCAAACCTAAGGAAATGTTTGATTTTCAAAATTAACCATTTCTAAAAGAGGGTCAATTATAACTAGATTAGGTAAGTATCGATTGATAATAATAATTAAAACTAATATAACTAACTTATGTATAGGTAGACTGAATTGAAGGTCTAGATATGCTTGTACAAGATATTAAGTGAGTTTTAAATATACAACACAAGGTTTATATAGTTTTGTAATAGCATAACAGAAGGGTCAAATGCATAAGATAACATGTAGGTGTGAAATAATGGAAAATTAAGACCATGTTTGTATGATAAAATCATGTGTGGTAGATGTATGTTAATATTATCATTGCCAACTATCAAATACCAAATTTTAGTATCTAAAGGTATTTTATGAGATCCTAAGAACTGAGAAATTTTAGATCCTAAGTGATATGATTATAAGAAAATTTTACACAAATTATTCTCTTCTACCTTTGAATAAAAGGGAGGGTAAACATTTAGGGGATACTTTGATATGAGAGATGTTGCAAATGAGAAATATTATTGAGGAAGTGCAGATCTTTGTTGATATAGAGGATGGACATGAAGACACTATACATTTTTATAAAAATGAGAAAGCATGTGCTAGTATGGTTTCATGCAGATGTCAAGGAAATATTATGGATTCAATTTTGTCTTTGAATAATGGGGAAAATAGGGGAACAAATTGAATTGAACTTTCTAAAAGAAACAAATCAAGGGGATTTCATTTTTTATGGGAGGCTTCGAAGTTGAGTCCAAAATGTAAAATAAGGAATGCTTCAATAGTGCATGTTCCTCTTATTAAGTCTTATATGTAGAGAATTATCCAAGGGATTTTTTAGCTCATTGATTTCACATAATTTTTTATCCATAGATGAAGATATGGAGGAGGATACCAAATGAGTGAGGAAGATATGGATCTGAAAGAATAATGGTCACTATATTTTTAGGAAGAGGATAAAGGCATTGATTTTGGATGGTACTATCGATGCTACTATTTGAACTAAACAATGGTGTCATATATGAAATAGCTATTAAAAAAGGATGTGACCACCTGTGTGCTTCTAATTTTTTCTTCACCTTCACTCTATTAAATTCAAATCTAGGTTATGGAATTTTATTGTTGATGAAATTGTAAAACCCTAGTTATTCATCTTTGTAGTGACCTTAAAAAATGGGTTAGTGGGATCATGGTGTGAAGCTAACCCAAAATACCCCTTTGTCAATGAGTGGTTCCTACATATCCACTAATTTGAAGAGGGCCTCAAACTAATGTATTTCTTCCCTAATGTGTTGATTTGCATGTGTACAAGGGTGTAATATGTAAAAATTAAGTACAATAGTGACCTAGCTTGTAACCTAGCAAATCAAGTTCCTGGCATGCTCTTTAAGTGCTTTATACATGTAGATGTTCAGTCTCTATGACTAATATGGAAATAAGAATAAATAGGGAAACTTTGCTCAATTGAATGCTCTTTAGTATGAATGTTAGGTTTTAGAATGAATGATTGATTATGAATATATACCATTCTTATTGAGAAATATCTCACATTAAATCACTTAGATTGACCATTAGGATATGTTTTATGTATAAATTAAATGGCTTTAGGACACTATACAATTGTGTCAGGGTAGGACACTAATGTTGATTCAAGTATATAGGACTGACTCTTATGCCCTAATAGTTAGAAAATAGGTACAAGATTAGAAATTTCATGGGTATAAGATAAACATATTTTAAGCATTATAATAAGATATAAGGTCTAGGTCATCAACATAATATTGATCAAACCAAGAGATAGGATAAGAGGCACAAGAAAGAGTAGATGTGAGACTTTTGAATGTAATAAAGGTTCATAACAGAGAGGAATAATCAAGGTCTAAGTTTATCAAGTGTATAAGACTGCGGTGTTATATAATTCATAAATATCATCTACATTTTCCCCCTTTAACCTAGTAAAGAGATTGTTGGTTTAAAGGAAAATAAATGTGTACCTAGGTGTATATAACACATTGCCTTTATGTGAGCCTAACTTAAGTGATTTTTTGGTGATTGACCTATAACCAAGATCATGTTATAGTATATAATGAGTGGATATAATATTCAATTTGAAAGACATTTAAAATTAATTAAAATTGAAAGAGTAAGGTTTAATATTACACATATGTATCAATGCAACACCCTTGCCTATTGGTAAGTTGATTTGAAAAGATGTATCATTGTAAATCTTTGAAATTGAGATTAGGAAAAATATTTATAAATATAAAGTTCATATATAAATATGGATAGAGAGATATTATAAGGCACATGCCCCCAACTGTAGAAAAAATGTGAGTTTCCACCTGATAGTTGAGATTAGTTAAACCATGTAACTCAATCATACTTATAACCTTATGAGCATAAGTGAACAAAGTCAACCCATAACATATATTTGGTGAGGCTAAATAATTTAATCAAGTCCAATCTATAAACATGGTAAGATTGAGTAATTTAATCACTTTAATCATATGAAAAGTGAACCAACTACTGTAGTAGATTGGCTCAATACATTTCATAATAATTTGACCTAATGGTTGTTGACATTCCATATAAAAGTTTTGAAATCTGAAACTAATTTTAATTTTGTAATATTATGTGCACATTTCATAGAATATGCACCTTAGATGTATCTCATGTTGAAATTATGTATAACAATGGTACCAATATATAAAATTTGACCAAAACTATGTATCTAAATCATACGATTGTGTGTCTGGACCAATTTTTAATTTTTTACAAGTATGGGTAGCATATTACCATAACATAACCTCACTATATATGGAGAAATATAAAAACTGATATAAGTGACAATATAGAGGACATGTTTCCAAATATGCCCCCACTAAATTTGAAAACTATACCAAATATGGAGAACATGCATCTATGTCATGCCCCCACTTATATTCCCCAACTTATAAGGTTATGAAAGTTAAGAAGTGGTAGGTACTTCACCTCAAAATCAAAATGCAACTGAATAATCTATGAATGGAACCATGGAAAATATAGAATAACATGTCTAGCTAAATGTAGCACTAAAATACATAGAACAATGTGATCACATGAAGGCCTAATATGCATGATAAATATCATGGAAATTTTTATATAGAAATATGAAAATCTCAATAGTTAAAAAAGTGCACACATAAGATCACTCAAAATCAAGTCAAAATATAATGATCCTAGGAGACCACAAACAAGGGGATGTTCAAATGTCACATAATCGAAGGGACATGACTTAGTCAAATGTCCACAAAATCAATAATGACATATTCAAATGTCCATGTAATAAATAATTACATATTAAAATGTCCAAAAAAACACATATAGTCATGGGATCTACAAACAAAAGATCATATTCAAATGCTTGAATAAGAAATACAATAGAAAGTCAAGACACTCAAGGAAGTGCATAAATAAAAGCATAATCAATGAACATAAACATATTATAGTAGCCCATGGATCAAAAGTGATAGAAAAAAATATCAAGTACATAGCATATCAAGTACCATGTCTAATATATAATCTTGGATAAAGGCATGTGTAAGTACATATAAGTACATACATGATAATGAAGGATGATCATCGAACCGTATAACCTGTGAGTATCAAGATCAAAGAAGAGGATGCCCCTGATGTCTAAATCATATGAGTGGAGGGAAGGCCCAAAATATAAAATAGGAATAGATCATGTATCTATGTGTGCCTGTATCACATTAAAGCAGAAGCATGACATACATATGTAGGTTGAAGTAATTGATATCACATCCATCAACATGGAACTAAGACATAGATGCCAAGGAGCCAATAAAACATGTAGATGTCAAGAATATTTTTATATTTTTTAATTTGTTTTTATTATTATTATTATTTATTATTTTTGAAACATGTGATTTTTTCAACCTTTATTTATATCTTTTACATTGTTTGGATTATGGTTTGATAAATGGAAATGGTACATGGCATATTCTTGCTCATGTTTTACATGTACAATAGAAGAACAATACTTTTATTTGGAATACAGATCAATTGATCTTCATGAGAAAAAGAAATGCCTTGCTTATTTGGATCAATTTTTATTTGTTATAAAAAGATATTTTTTAGTGTAAATGTCTATGTGGTAGGCATAACCCAAAATTGTGTTTGAATTACTTTAGGACCATAAGAAATTGGTATTGTTATGTTGCCCAATGATTCTTTCCAACCTCCTTTATTTTTTAAGTTTTTAAGATCAAATCCAATTTGTTGTGTCTTCCATTGTAAGTAGTTTTTGTTTGTGTAGGACCAATATGTTTATGCCAAAAATAATCACCCCCCATGAGTAAAGTAATTATTGAATCTTGTTTACGTGGATTTTTTTATGTTCTTCACTTTGGGATTTTTGTATAGGATGTGGACCTTGGATTGATATCATTTTGAGTAACCCTTGTAGAGCACCCATGTAAAGATTAGATACTCCTTATTTTTATTCATAATTTTCATTTGGTAATTCATCCCTCCTTTGTGTGATGAATAAAACTTTGGTACATAGAAGGGGATATGTTAATCACTTTGGATGAGTAAGAATGATTGAATAATATCTATGCACATCCACATATAAATGTGTAAATGAATCATATTATTTATGAAATGTTTTTTCCTTTAATGGGGAAATAATCCCTCTACTAAAAATAAATTTCATTTTTAAATCTTGTGGTTTAAATGTTAGATCATATCATGTGCTTTTGAATTGAAGAGTATAATCTTAAATGGATTCATCATAACATTGTATGAAATTTTGAAAATGTGTTAATGTAAGTTTTTTCACCTTGTGGATATTTCAAGCCATGAAAAAATCATCTTCCAATTTGAAAAAAGTGGTTAAGGAAACTTTTAGTAGGGTACATAACTAATTTTGAGTCTCATCACAAATACTCATGTGGAATACTTTCAACAATAGTTTTTCATATTTTTCACATTGACCAAAAGAATGTACATAGTTAAAAATATGGTCTAATGGGTCATTGTGACTAAAAAGGAGAGGTAAATTTAGTAGTTCAAAATATTATGGATAAGGATATTTAAGTATACATTGTGCAAGAGGTTAATTATTGAATGAGGTAAAATTTCTATTAGTATTATGGGAAGTGTAATCACCTAAAAGTGGTACTTGAGTGCTAAGAGCACTAATTGAGAATACTTATCCCTAGTTTATCCCTAAGCCTATCTTAGAGCCTATTTTGACACTTATCTAGACATCATGCGGGCCATAGGCATCCCTAATCATCCCTAAAGCAATCATAAATCCTCATTCTTACATATTGGACATTCATGCCTAGTGTTATACCACTTGGACACTAATGCCATAATAGGGATAGTAGAGTCACATGGCACAAGTGTCTCAATAATGGATCTAGTGTCCTTTCCCTCCTCTTTTCACAAATGGATATCTTTTCAAATCTTAGATCTCCTAGTGTCAGCCTAGACCTATTTTATCATTTACACAAGCACAATAATAGTATATATACATGAATTCTATTCCTCTAACCACTAGATGGAAATTAGATGTAAAATAAATAAACAAACCTAGAATAAGTTGTGCATAATTAAGGTTATCAATATTTATTCTACCCTATTTTTTCATAATACCATTTACAACATTCCTAAGCTCAGATTACACAAATTTTTAGTCTCAAACACATTTAAAGCACTCAAGTAAATTATCATAGTATCTTAACTTTCACTTAAACCATCACTTAGGTGGGTAGAACTACATTGGGCTTGATCCCTCTTAAGAGTATTGATGTGTAGGCAACTCTCATCATAGTCGGGTGTTGAGAATGTCTAACATACCCCACTAACAAACACACTTTTTAGATTATATCAACTGGATGCCCTTACAACATGGAGTATTAGGGTTTGCTCATAAATTTAGTCAAAACAAATAATACATAGGGTTTTAGAACTCAGGCATGAAAAAATTGACCTCACATATCTAGACATAGGTGCACCTAGAATCTCAAGATAGTCATACATAGAGGACACTACCAACAAAATAGGGACACTAGTACCACATATCTAATTATAGTTCTACTATCTAATTATGGTGTTACTATCTAGTTATATCTTACTATCTATAAGGATTTTTGACACTAGGGTCCTATTTGTGAGACTAAGACCAGTCTCTACCTCAATTTTTAGCCTCTAGATCATCTATCTCAATAATTTAATAGCTAAGTTATTACTTGCACTATTTATTACTATTTTATAAATATAAAGTTAGTCAATTTTATAATAGATTAGTGGTTATATTTATTACATAATATCACCCTGATTTAGTATACTCAACTCTTTAACAAACATAGGATTTACATCCTCTAAGTCCTAAAAGGTTAAAACATTTGATGAATTGGACTTAGTTCTAACATTATTCGAACCCTAACCCTAGATGATACTAAGGTTGGTGTATGCAATAATAAATTCACCATGTCTATGAATTAATCCTAGATTAGATAAGATAGATCATACCTACACTTTCAATTAGGATACACTTATTAAGTAGGAGTATGACCAGTATGGGGATTTACTAGAGCTGATTAGGGGATCACTTGTATCACTTTTCATAAAACATCATGCTAGGAAGGGTTCCAAATCCTACAATCTAACACAATTGTGCAATAACCCTAATGTATTCTTAAGGTTTAAAACACTCACTTATGCTAATATCAAGAAAGTAAATCTAATCTAGTGCACACCAAAGTTTTTGGCATAAAGTGGGGGGTTAGAAACAATAAAATAAACATGTATTAGAAGACATATAATTATGTCAATGTATATAAAATCCTAATACATGGATAGAAGAATAAAAATGCATTTTCTTTCTACTCTTACAAAGGAGAAATAAAGTTATTAATAATTACCTTTGAAGATGAACCCATCAAGCCTCAATATCTCCCTTGGACAAGGTGATTTGTAAGAGATTATTGTGGTATGTAAGGATAACCAAGATAAATAAGCTCTAGGATACACAACCTATCTAATCATCCAGAATAATTACCCATAAGATAAGATCCATATATAAAAAGAAAATATAGAACCCTAAGATTTATTCCTCAAATAGACTGTTCAATAAGTAAATGTTCACTCATACTTCTTCACTAATAATCTTCTCTTATGAAATGGTTGGAAATGAAATTGTATATATAGGTAGATCTTGCCCTAAATCCTCTTGATAATTTTAGCTATACAAGGTCGACCTAGTCAACCCAATGTGTCTTTAGGGATAGCTTACTAGGTTTGTGCTAGGTTAATTGAAAGGCCAAAAAACTAAGAAAGTAAATCATATCCCTAAACTATACTGGGTCAACCCACTACAACCAATAGTCAAAAAGAAGTTTAAGGAAAGATAAGGAGGAATGGAAGGAGGAAAATATTATAATAGATAGTACTGAGAAGAATAATTTTATGGTAAATGGTTTTAGGATACAAGTGTGTATATGGCAAGTGAAAAAAGGGACAACAATATTACGAATTTTCGATGGTTTACCCACCCCTTAAGGCATGCACTTAGAGAGATTCAGACTTGATATGTTCATGTAAGATAAATTTTTTTACTAATCAATATAAGTTTGAAAATATTATTTGTATATATATGCCCCACTCAAAGCTCATCATGTTTCACATAAATGCAACATGGGATGGTGCTTCGAGATAAAACATGATAACACACAACACTAATGCTAAGTAAAGTGAAATAAGGAGAAAATAAGATAAATGAAAGGATATAATTGAATAAAACATACCTTTAACTTACCTTAGTGTCATAGATAAAGAATTAAACTATAAGAGATGTGAAGGTGTTGAATGTAGATAACACTAGATGAACCTATAGAGGTTAGTGCAAAAAATAAACAAAAATAAAGATTTTTTGGAAATAGGCATATTATAGTGGAAAATAATATCTAAGTCATCATTAATCTAATGCATTTTATGGTTTGAAAAATGGATGAGTAAAAACAAATATATAATCAGAATAAGAAATCTACAGTGCAATAATTAAAAGATTTGAGTTTTGAAAAGTGTTTTTAAGTAGGGAAAAAGACAAGTCATTTATCATTTTGAGTTGTAAGAGAAAGATAAGAGAGATCTAGAGATAAATAAGCTAGGATGGTGAGGAGATGACATGCTAGATAGGAGGAGGCTCCATAGGTGATAATAGGTGCTCTACAGGTATGCAACTAAGAATCTCAAACTAATTTTTTAAATTTGTGTTGAAATAAGTGAATTTTGAATTTTAATCATTTCTAGTTATCACATTGAAGCAAAATTAGATTATAGGAGTAGAAAATAGGAAGATAGGAAATGGGTTTGGAGGGTTTAGGGAAAAAGCATGAAAATTACACTTTTTTCAAAAAATGCAAGGGGTCAATAGCCAAAAATCACTGGGTCAACCTAGTAAATCTAGTAGGCTAAAAAATAAGTAGAATCCACATTTACAACCTAGTAGGTATGGGTTGAACTTATATATTCTATAGGGTGAAGGCCTAGTTTGGAATTACCAGGTGGTTTGAAAGGTCTAAAATGGAAACTCGACATTAAGGAGGGGAAGATAAAGGGGTTGACTCAAATTTTTGAGTCAACAAAATGAAATATAGGAAAATTTTGGTCAAATTAGGTTGACTAAAGAGTTATAATAATGTGAAAAAACATGTAAAAGGTTGAAAGAGGGCTATAGTGGCCCAAAATGATCAAGTAAGGTCAAAAAAGACCAAGAAGGATAAAAATAAGAAAAAATGAATAAAATAGAGTAATGTTGACTTATTTTTTATTTAAAAATGTAAAAATAATGTATAAAGAATTTTTTATGACTATACATGACATGGAAGAACTAATACATCCTTAGTTGTTTCTTGGGTGAAGGGACAATAAATATTTTGGCAACTTATGGATGTGACATAGTTATCAAATTTATTAGATAGGTTTTTAGATGGAGATAAGACTAGACTAGGATCCATATGTCTAGGAAGGATAATAATATAGATGTAACAAATCCCCCTTAGTGCTGATATGTTAGTCATGTTCCTTGATTATTGGGAATAATTAACTAATACCTTTATATGGGAAGTGGATGGGAATATAATAGAGGTAACTATCATGCTAAATAATGTCCATGCCATCTTGGGGCTACCTATAGTAGGAGCATAGATGATCATAGGGATACTTGATACTATAGAGGAGAGGAGAGCCTTAACCATGTGGGATATAAGCTTAGAGACAATATTACCAAGTAAGAGAGTGAGTATGTTTGATGTCTATACATAATAGATTCTAGACATCCAGAATGCTGTGATAGGCCTTATGATAATGGGCATTATGTCACAAGTCAGATGGCAAGGTACCACTATTTATGATAGCCTTAAGAAGGATGATCTTAGAGGAGCAAGTGTTATATGACCTAGGCTTGATCATTTGGGTCCAACTAGTACATCATATGTATGAGATGTTATTCAGAGGGTAGAGAACCATGGGACCAATAATATTGATGATAACATGGATCTATGAGAGGTTTCCTATATATTTATTGGCTAGGTTACCCCATGTGGTTGATGATAGATTACATTGGGTGCAGAGATGTAAGGAGGACTAGGTAGCATGGGTTGTGCCCCACTTACTAGTGTTATAGTTAGTGAGATGTTCAGACATCATGTGATATCTATACAAGCACATAGTAGCTACATGGGTGAGCTAGGACATAATGGCACTAGTTATATAGAGGATAAAGGTGATTAGACACTAATTCTAGTGGAGAGAGCCACATTTTGTAGCATGGGTACTAGGGTAGCTGGGCCTACCTCATCTGGTGACACTAATACTGATGCTTGAGTAGTGGGATAGGCATGTGAGGGAGCCACAGGGGAGGAGAGGATTTTTTCCACTAGTAGTAAGGCCAACACTAAGGCCATGTCAAGAGTGACCATGGACTAGTTGGGCATGACAAGGAGATAAACATTGGGATAGGGATATAGAGGTAGAGATACTAGATATACCACTACTATCTCCACATAGATATGAGCAGTGGATACTGAGGACATGACATTGATGGAGGTAGGAGGAAAAAGAGAGAGTGGAGACTATTACCATTTTAAATGACCCATTAGGTGAGCTATAAGAGATGATAGAGAGACCATTTAGATGTAAGCTAAGACTGACATGAGCCATGAAATTTGGGTTTGAGATAAGGAGGTGGCCTATTGAGGAAGTGCCAAAAGGTCATGGAAATGGGGATACTATGTTAGGTAGTCATGTAGATGGCAAGACCATAGTAATCAAGACATAGATAGGTAAAAATAATTGTGTTTTTTAAATTTTGTTTAGATAGATAGATATTATGAGATATGGCAGTGATCTAATATCCATCTTATGGGCTTTCATAGGTGTAGGTGATGAGGAGGAGGTGAGATGGGGGTCCCTAGTGAGGGGAGCACTCCATGACATCTTAGATGAGACTCTACATATAAATGATCCCACAACACTAGAATATTTGAGTGTACCATTTACCCCAACTTATGTGATATATTTTAGATTATATGGAGAGGAAAAAAGGTGGATACAAGCATAGAGGGAGAGAATGCATCCACTAATATCAATAGGTTTCAAGGAGCTATATGCATGGCAAGCCCTAGTAGAAGAGAGAGATACACATATGGCTAAGTATCATAGATGATAGAGATATAAAATTAATTGATAGAGTCATGGATGTGAGTAGCACACCTACAGGGATACATAGAGGGATTAAGATATTGAATGGCCTCTTTATAGTGTACCATTATAAGGAGTTAGACTGAGGCCTTAACAAGTAGTGTGGCTAAGCCACATGATAGATAGGATGGGACCCAAACATAGAGTTGGATCATTGTATATGATTGTATTTATTATAAAAAAACTCATGATATATATATATATATATGATGGATTATTCTTGGTATATTTTTATTTAATATGTATGTTATCATCATGGTTGATTCTAGTTGTTTATTATGATTAAGGTTATGGATGCTTAGGATATATTTCTTGCTATCACATGTATTTAGTTTTTTTAAATATTCTATAAGAAATATATGAGATATGGTTTCTTTTCTAGCAGTATGAAAAACACATGCATGGTTAAAAGGAAATAGGTAAAAGGACCTAGAAAAATATAATCAATCAAGAAAATGTACTACACACTATTTCAAGCTAGGAAATGTGTAATTAAAAAAATTACTAAGTATAAATAACCAAAAATGGAAAAAAAAGATGGTAAAAAGGAATTTTTTTTAAAACCAAAGTGAAATATTTTTGCACCAAATGAAAACAAGTAAAATCATACTAATATCACATTGGGATGTATGATAAATAAAGTAATAAAATGGAAGGTATGTAAAATATCACAAATGGTAAAATAAATTAATTAAGTCAATAAATCATACTAAATCATGCTGGAAAGTATGAAAGAAAAACAAAATTGTAAAATATTGGTCTTAAATTGGTCATACTAATTCAAGTTGGGAAGTATGAAAAATTCAATAAATGGTTGAACTATTACACACAATTAGAAAATAAGAAGATAAAAAGGTGAAATAAAAATTAATTAAGCATAAAACATACTAAATCAAGATGGGAAGCATGTAAAATTATGTGTAACTTCATAATCAATTAAATCTTATTTCAAATTTGACATATGTAATTTGGATGGTGACTTGGGTATTGGAAAATTTTCTGAGGAGGATTGGGTCCTATCCATGGTCTTACACTACAACTCGACAAATAAAAC
Source organism: Torreya grandis (assembly GCA_037957365.1). Taxonomy (NCBI): domain Eukaryota; kingdom Viridiplantae; phylum Streptophyta; class Pinopsida; order Cupressales; family Taxaceae; genus Torreya; species Torreya grandis. Next base: position 604,042 of record JARHVA010002656.1, read on the forward strand.
ACCACTAGGGTGGAATAAATACGAAAATTAAGTATTCAAGGATGTGGGTAATAGGAATGAAAAGATGGCAATTTGTGAGGATAGTTGGGTCCTGTCCATGGTCTTACAAAGTAACTCACAAATGAAATCCCTATGGGAGTGATCAATAGACAAGACAATATTTATCAAAAGGTAATATAAGATAAATAAGAAGTGAAAATGTGAATGTAAAAATAAATACTTAGAGATCTTATGAGAAGACCTTAGGAGGTAAGAGGCATACTAAGAACATGAGAAGACATTAAGTGACTAGTGGTTGTCTATGTAGAAAGGAAACTTGTTCTCTATAGACACAAAACTTTGTAGGCAAATAGGTCTACTACTAAGATTAACTCATGAAGATAGATTGGTACAAGGAAAATAAAAATGAGCCTACCTTCCCATAATGTATTCCTTGCTCTTCAAGACCCATTACAAAGCCATCAGTCTACTATTAAGACTGGGTACTTGCATTGGAAAGTAGGTAGCACTAAAATAGTATTTTATTATCCTCTTATAATCTACTAGCCTACTACACCCCAAAGGACCTCAATTCTATCATGAGGCCAACTATGGAATTTTGTCTTTGAATAGAACAAGGAAATGTGATTTAAATTACATCTTTTAGTGTGATTTTACTTTTAATAATATATTTGCCTTTTTATATCATTTCCTTTTATTTAAATGATTTGCCTTTTAAGTTTTTTTTAAAGGATTTTTAATATTCCTCCTCCATATGGATTTAGAATGACCAATCATGAGAGAGATAGTGATGTACATGAATGAGTTGTAAGATAAGTCTAAAATAAGATAAGTAACCAAAGACAAAGATTGACTAGGATACTTGGGCTTGACAATGAACTATCATGTGATCTCAAGTCTCAACTGTGTATATTCTTAGTTTGGAAAAAAAGGAAGAGGAAAAAAAGAGATCCAAAGTGTACTGGTGAAAGAAAATAATAATAATATAGATTTTTTTATAACTAATCACATGGTAAAGGGAGAAAATAACAAAGGGAAATAGGGTAAGTATAACCAAATCACCCTGACAAATTATTTATGAAAAATAAGGATAAGAAAGAAAAAAAAATATTGAAGATACAAGAAGAGAGTTTTGATAAAAACTCTAAGAAAAACTGAAGGGAAATAAATTATAAAACAAAAGACAATCATATGTGAAAATAAAGGATAAGAAAGATATAGTACAAGTAATAAATCATGATATAAGATAATCAAAAATTTGACATAGTGTCAAATGATAGAACAAATAGAAATAAGATTGAAACACACATCCAATCCAAACATATGTGAAAGCACCATGTATGTGCTCCTAAATAGTGATAAATCTATCCACACATATTATCCAATACATTAGATAAGACTCTATGAAGTTATAATCAAACTTATACTAAGGTTTAATCAATATTCAATGAATACTAGGCAAATACTTCTTTTCTAATCTCCTCAACTAAAAAAATAATAATTCTCAAAAGATCATGCTAAGGAGGAAAATAAGGAAAATGCTGGTTAGGAGAATGCATGGAAATAGGATCTATGGGAGGATAAAGAATCACTGGTGGAGAAGGATCCATAGGTGAAGGACTCATAAGTGGAGAAGGATACACAAGTGATGGAAGGTCCATAGGTGAAGGGATCACAGGTCGAAGCACAAAAGGTGGTGAAGGGACTATAGGAGGTAATGGAACCACTAGAGGTGGAACCATAGGAGAATAAGGAGGAGCCTTCTTGTGGGAATGACTTGTGGGAGTAGTGGAAGAAGGTCCAAGAATGCCTATAAGGTGATCTTTGAGATGTTTTTGTAGGATATGACAATGATCAATGTGATGGGTGCCATAGAGGTACCATAGACAATATACCTCACCATACTTGGGTAAATATTCAAGAAGTACCTTCAAAGAGGTATAAAATTATTTGATGATAGGGAATAATGATGCAATGTATCAATATATTGCCATAACTTACGATAATGTTTGGAAGAATGGTTATTTATCCCATGAAAGCAAAAGATATGCTTGTGAGTGGTTTTAGTAGAATCACTCATGAAAGGAGGTAAAATAGGAGTGGAATAAGCTGAATAACACTCATTAGCCCATTTTTTGGGTAGAGGAGTCATCTTAGGCAAAATAATCAAACCATAACTAAAGGAAGGTAATGATGAGAAAGGAATAAAACTAGGCTCCATAGAAAGAATGATAGTATCATAAACAAGGGTAGGCTTAGCAATAGTAGAAGTGGGAATAAGATCAACTATAATAAGAATAGGAAGAGGCTAAAATATATTAGGCTCTAATAAGGAAGGGGCAAGATCTATATATGGTCTAAGGAGGGTCACACTAACCTCAAGGATAAATTAGGTATGAGGGTCATAAAACCTAGCAAAATGGTAAGGCCTAGTCACAGCATGATTCGTGAGCATAGTCCTATATGGCTCCTCAAAAATTGGAGATGTCACTTCCATCTCTACCTTGTTATAAAGGAGTAAAATGCAAAAATTAATAACTATAGTTGAAGTAAAATGATGAGATGCATGAACAAACTTAAGTAAAGAAGAATGATAACTAACAATCTTAGTATCATGAGCTTGTACAAGACTACCTAAAAAAAATCATCTAAGGAATAGCTATCATCATAATATAGGGTGTTAATATCAATGACACAATTATGAATAACCTTATCATCTAATGAAGCATGATTAATTGAATGCCTAGTCTTGGTCAAGACTACAATAATGTTAGTGCAAGGAGGTTTTCAAGAATGAAGATGTAAGGAAGCAAGAATCTATGAGATGAGATGAGGCAAGAGATCATAAATTATTATATTTAATTTAAACTCATCATGATAATCATTAGTATAATCTAAGAGGTTATGAGGAATGTTACCAATGAACTCAGGATGCCCATTATAACTGCAAGTTGAATTAATAGGAAAGTTGAGACATTGAGACTCATGAAATGGAACACTTGGCAAAGGCTCAAGAGTAAGAATCTTGAAGACACCATGATTTTAGAATTCTTCAAAATTATAAGGGTTAGTGTCACCTTGAATCTTATAAATGACTCCACTATGAGGTAATTTAGCTCATTGGTAGGCAGAAGAAGTGATAGCTCTCATGTAGAGGGTCCATGACCTACCAAGCAAGATGTTATAAGAAAGGGGGAAGTTAAAGATCATCACCTTCACATAGACAGTGATAAGTGGGATGGTAATTGGAACCCACACATATCCTATAGGAGGCATTTGCCTTATATCATATCTTTGGCATGTGCTACATATAGATTTGAGATTGCATTCAAAATATCCAAGAGTCTTAATGAAATCAAGAGAAGTGACACATGTGTCAGAACCCTCATCAATCAAGTCATGATTAACTTAGATATCACATATTTATATGTTAATGAATAAATGAGGATCATCTACGTGAATAATAATCTCATTATTAATTATATAAGTTATAGTTAATTATAAATAAAGAGAGGTATCTATAGTCTTGTCAATATTGATAAACATCTCATCACATTTTTGTAAAATACTATATTTTGAACTAGTCAAAACTACCTCTTGTCCTATTAGGGGAGGACGAGGGACATATATCTCAATTATGAATTGCCTAAGATATTTTTTATGACATGGGGAAGTCCTCATAAGCTTAAGAAATGAAATTTGAGATGGGATATTAGTTATCTTCGTAATGGGATCCCACTCATCATATCCCATAAGAAGGTTGCTAGATATAGGTGCGTAATGGTTAAAGAGGTCCTCACAAGAAGGATTTGAAGTAAATTTGAATTTTTTTTGGTAATAATAAGAATAAGGTTTAAAATCATGTTGAAATGATGAACTAATTGGTTTAAGTTGATTTTCAGAATTAGAAGTAGTGTTAGTAGAAGCTTGATTATCATTAGCAGTAGAAGATGATGGAAGATTGGTATAAATAAAATGGGATGTGTTATCCAAGGGGGAATAAAAAATTGGATCATCAAAAGTGATAATATCTTCTTTTCCCAACTCATTTAAATGAGTTAGATAAGAATACTAGATAAAACAATATGTCTTATAGGAAGGAAAAGTGTGGATAGGTTGGGAATCAATGAAATTAACCACCCTTCACATATTAGTCATGTTAACCACATTCTATTTATAAGTTCATTCAACAATACTTTATGTGATATTGGTGGAAGGGGTGGGCTTGTCTTGATTGTCTTGGGTAGTTTGATGATTAGGTAAAGGATCTTTATAGATCACCAAATGAGCATTTGCTTGATTCAAGGATTGAGTTTTTTCATTTGATTTATAGTCCTTAAAATTAATTTCATAGTATTTTTTATGCTTATGGATAGTGGAATCATGATTAAAATTATGTCTAAGAAGAAAATACATATTTAAATTATGAATTTGTCTATAGGTCTCATAAGAATGACTTAAACTAGGGTGAAACCAACAAAATTTGTTAGGATCATACCAATATTTCATAGGATGAGTAGGGTCAAGTTATAATGGAGGAGGATTAGGTAGATGCTTAAGAAAATTATCCAAGGATAAAGTTTTGTGAAAATTGATGTTATTTGGTGAATAAAAATGATGATTAGTATATTGTTGAGAAGGATTTCTTTCTAAAGAAGGGTTAGGAATGATAACTTGAACATTTTTAATGGTATCATAAGAATCGATAACAACATCATTAGTGATATGGTAGTTTTTATTATTTAATAATAAACAAGGACCCATAAAAGGTTGGGGTGGCTCAAATTGATGCATTAGGAAATATTTTCTTCTAGTTTGGTCAATATTCTCCTTTAAGGTATGTGGAGAGAGAGAGAGTGTGGACTTGATATTGAATTTTAAAAAATAAAGCATTTGTAAAGAGATGAAAAATGGTGTCATCCACCATGTTATGTTCATATTTTTTTGTGACAAAGTATTCCATCTCTTAACAAAGGCTTGGGCATTTTCATTCTCATGTTGTTTGCAATTAATTAAATGGGCTAGTTTAGAATTATTGAACTAAAGCATTTACTAATTCCTCCAAACTATAAATGGAATGATCTCTAAATTGATTGTACCAATCCAAGGCATCACCCATGAGAGTTTTGTCTAGGAGCTTAGTATTACCAAAAGTGTTTAATTTGACCCAATCCTCATAAATATTTCCAAATGTTTTTAGATAAAGGGTAGGATCAATGGACCAATTATAAATAATTGTAGGTGTTATACCTCCTATACCAATGTTGGAAATTTGAGTAGTAAGAGGCTCATTTTGTAGATTCTTAATGGTATTATTGACTAAAATAGGCTAAGGAATGAGATTTAATTGAGAATATAAAAGAGGAGGAGGGGGAACATGTTGGTTATGTGTGCCCTAAGCCATTATTTAATGATGAGATTGAAGGTTAAGGAGGTGGTTTTCAATTCTCATCATTTGATTTGTGTTATGAGATTTAAAGGTATTCATTTGATTGAGAGTTTTTAAAAAAAATTGATGTGTTTTATTAACATTATAATTTTTATTTGGCCTGGTATTAGTGGTTTGGGTACCACTATTAGTGCTAATATGAGTTTAAGATGAATTGTTGGAATTTGAGGCACTAGTGGCAAAAATTGCTTGTGAAGTGAAAGATGGACTAGTGAATGGTTGAGAGGAAGAACCAATATAAGCATGATTAACTTGGGTATAAATAAATGAAATAATGTAATAATTAATGGTGGTGGACCTTATTAGAGTCCCACTATATCTAGCATCCACCTTGTTAGCTGAGATACTAGGCATGGAGGTAGAAGATGTTAGAAAAGAAGATGTCCTAGCATAAGGAGTTGAAATTTAAAGACGAGGTTGAGAACCAAAGAAAGTGGTACCTCCAAATACATTTGAGAATATATGAGTAGGTTAATGAGGATATTTGGTTCGACCACTAATCATGAGGTTATAAATGGTAGAATGATCCTTTCCTCTATGTTGAGGAAATTGGAAGATAAAGAAAAGAATTCTAGGAGTATATTCTAACTCAATTTAGTCTTTTAATGAGAAAAGATGATTATGATATGAAGAGGTATGAGGAGGGGTCCCATTTTTCATTGTGAGAGTGAAAATATGAACATTAATATCATCTAAAAGAGGATCCATACTCTATCTATAGGAGACCCTATTAAGAATGGTAAAGTTCATCATGTTTGTTGATTGTGACTTAGTGTCATTATCCAATATAAATTCCATGATGAAGGTAAAATAAGAGAGATAAAAAAGAGGTGATTAAAATTGTATAAGGTTGACTAGGTTGATCCAGTAAAAAAATAGGGATTGTAAAATTATATAGGGTTGACTGGGTCGATCCATTATAGTGTATAACATGCATAAAAATCACTAGGTTGTCTAAGTCAATCTAGTACAGAAGACAAGTAATTCAATGATCCTTAAAATAGATTTCAAAATGAAACAAGCTACCTTTGCAAGTAATGAAAAAATAGTAAGTGTTGAAATGAAATAGATGGCTAATTAGATTAACGCTAGCCAATCCAATTAAAACACACAAAGAAAAACCTTGCACTAATGCTAGCTAATGCAAGATTTTGTGCATATAATTGAAAAAATATCAAGTAAACAACTTGAAAATTAAATCTAACTAATTGGTCAACCTAATTGTTAATTAGATTATTAATAATGATTTTAAATGTGATAATAATTTGGCTTTAAGAAAGGTACTAGATAGAAATCTAAGTATGGTTTCAAGTAGTTTGGGCTGAAAGGGACTATAGTGGTAATGATATGGGATTGGTATTGGGGCATACCCCCTCAATTCACACACTAAAATGGTAAGGGTGTTAGGTACTTATCCAGAATATACCATTAACCATGATTTATACTTGACTAGAGCATCAAGTCAGCTTCCCCCTTGGTGATGAAATCGAAGTAGGTTTGCCTAGGGTAGACAAATGTTATAGTGTTTTTTATGTTTTATGTGATTTTACCATGTTTGAATAAAATATAAATAGTGAAACTAAGTGATTAATTGAAAATCCCCTAATTAAACTATGTGAACTATTATAAGCATGCAAACAACAATAAAAAAAGGTGTGAGCTAATTATTAATATATATGAGGTTAATTCTAAATTTGAAATAAGGTATAGTGTTGACACTATATTCAAAAAATATAGAATAGGGTTGATATGGTCGAACCTATACTACATAAGAAAAGTTTGAAAATGAATTAGGTCAGTAATGTCGATCTAGTTATTTCAAACATCACATAGAACATAGAACTAGGTCAGCAGTGTCAATGTGGTTGACTATGCAAGGGTAGTTTTAAAGACTAAAAAATGTGAAATGAAATACAAAAGAGAGAGAAATATAGAAGTAAAAAGGAACCTTGGTGGATTAGAGATGCAATAAAAGAATATTTTTAATGAAGAACCTTGATGTATACTTAAAAACTAGGTTGATAGAATCAATCAAGCTATATATGAACCTACTTATAAAGTTTTGAAACTATAATGCATCAATTGGGTTGACCTAGTAAGCTAAACTAGGTATTTGAGAAGCCAAAAACCTATTTGGGTTGACTAGGTCAATCCAGTTGTCTCTTCTTGCAACCTATGCATAGAGATAAAAATTTGGGTCAATAGAATTGATCTAGTATGTCAAAATATATGATCAAAATAAATGAAATAAATGAAGAAAAAGTGAAAAAAACTTTCAAGGGTTGGTTCATGTTGATTTCATCAGAATGTATGCAATAAAAAATGCATCATGTCTATGAATTAATCCTAGATCAGATAAGATGGATCATACCTACAATTTTGATTGGGATACACTTGTTAAGTAAGAGAATGACCAATATGGGGATCCACTAGACCTAATTAGGGGATCACTTATATCACTTTTCATAACACATCATTGTTAGGAAGGGTTCTAAAGCCAACAATCTAACACAAATGCATAATAACCCTAATGGAGTCCTAAGGTTTAAAATGTCCACTTATACTAATATCAATAAAGTAAATCTAATCTAGTGCACACCAAAACTTGTGGTATAAAGTGGTGGGGTTAGAAATAGTAAAAAAAATAACTAAACTAAACATGTATTAGAATACATATACTTACATCAATGTATATGGAATCCTAATACATGGAAAGAAAATACAAATGAATTATCTATCTAATCTTACAAAAGAGAAATAAAGTTAGGAATACTTACCTTTGAAGATGAACCCACCGAGCCTCAATCTCTCCCTTAGATAAGGTGCTTTGAAAGAGAATATTGTGGTATGTAAGGATAACCAAGATAAATCAACTCTAAGTTATATAACCTATCTAAGCATCCAAAATACTTCTCCATAAGATAAGATCTGTATCTCCAAATAAAGTATGGAACCCTAAGATTTATTCCTCAAGTAGAATGGTCAATAAGTAGATGTTCACTCGCACTTATTCACTAATAATTTTTCTCTTATGAAATGGTGGGAAATGAACTTATATATATAAGCATACCTTTCCCTAAATCCTCTCAGGAACATCAACTGTACAAGGTTAACCCATTCAACCCAATGTGTTTTCAAGGACAATTTACTAGGTTTGTGTTAGGTTGACCAAAATGCTAACAAACCAAGAAACTAAAGAATACCCCTAAATTGTTCTAGGTCAACACAGTTGACCCAGTATAATCAATAGTCAAAAAGGAGTTTAATGGAATAAATAGAGGAATGGAAGGAGGAAAATACTATACTAGTTAGGACTGAGAAGAATAAGCTTAGGGTAAATGGTTTTAGGAGACAAGTGTGTAGATGGCAAGTGGAAAAAAGGACAACAATCTTATGAAGCAATGATGGTTTTACCACCCCTTTCTCGGTGTACCCCTTAAGGCATGCACTCAAAGAGATTGAGACTCAATAGGTTCTTGAAAGATATAAAGTGTTAGTAATCAATAAAAGTTTGAAAATATTATGTGTATATATTTGGTATCCTTTTATTTCTTATTTTCATTAGTTATTTTAAGCTTTTTAGATTTTATACAATCTATTTTATCATCCTTTTTTCACTTTGTTTACTATACGCCATCTAATAAATCTATATATATTCCATTAAGAAGAAGTGTTAGGCTAGGTGTCAATAATATTGAGCATATTTATATTCCTTTTATTCAAGCTTATACCATCGACAAAGGACCAATTGTAACTCCTATCATTGATCCTTCACACACTAATTATGTGTATTTCAATGATAATGCATCTAAAGATGAGCAATATAATCAAGACTAAGATGTTACACAAGGTGGTAATAGGGACACTCTCCCTCCACTTAATGAAAACATAATTATCAATAAGGATGAGTTTTTATAGATCTTTAGAGATGGACTTGAGGAATAACCCCTTGACCATGCATAGCTTTTACAAGTCATAATGTAAATAAATAATAAATCAAATAATGGTTAATCTTATACTCTCCTATAAAATAATATAGTTACACCTATATTGGGTCCAACTCATCTATCACAACAATCAATTGTAACTCACCTCTAATGGTTAGCTCCTCCACTCCATATGTACAATCCCTTATGCAAGAGGTTCATACTTTATAGGCTAAGTTGTTACATCTTAAGTAGGGAGCCACTAGGCCATCACATGCCTTGGATTTTCATGTTATTTTACATAAATCTTTGACACATCACATAGTATTAACTCCTTTGCCATAAAAATTCATGGCACCTAAGTTTACATTATATGATGGTGAGGGTGGCCCAGAGCATAATCTCTAAGCTTTTCACATAACAAGTTTCAAATATTTTTCCAATGATTAGATCATCACTAAATTATTCCCACACAATTTAAATTTAAAATATTATGCCTTGTAGTGATTTTATGATAATACTCATTAAAAATTAGTTATAAATCTCATATGCTCAAGTTTCACAATTAAAATAAAAATCAAATGATCTTATTACAGATTGCATCTTAGGATATAATACTATATTAGTTAAATTAACTAGACTCATGGTAGATAAAGAGCTTTAGAACATCTTCAAATAGATCCTACTACCAACATTACATGAAGTTATCTTGTTTAATAAGTTTTCAACCTTCACAAATTTATGCCACACAATGAAAGAAAAAGAAGTTAAGCTTCTCTCTATGGGCAAACTAAAATATACAAGTGGATCAAAATAAACTACTAAGAGTTATAGTAAAGCTCCATACAAGGTAAGGGCCATTTAAAACAAGAGTGATCCTGTTGACTTTATAAGTCACCCTTTGGTCAGCATAAGGCCACCCAAGGCTTGCAAATAAAGGACACAAATATAAGGTTCTAAGCATTACTAGTAGAAAGTGCATAGATGCTTCCCATCTATGATCGAGCCCAATATAGAGACGTAAAATTGCATGACATACAAGTAATGACTCATGACTATATAAAAAATCAACATTCACCTATGTATAAGATTTTGTGGCATACAAGTTAAAAGGTGCATAGGCTCAAAAACATAGGTACCCTAAGTTCTAAATAGTCAAGTAAAAGGAGTGGCTATAAATCATCAAAATAACTCCAAGGATTTTTCATATTTATGTGCACCCTTCCTTAAGGTATTCCTCATGCATATACAATATAGCTTTGTGCCTACACATAAGATCCTTTGTTTATGCCCCTCTGTCATGTAGAATGTAATCTTCCTCTTGATACTACCAAGTGTCAACCTGACACTTGATCAAGTGCACGAAAGTTCTTAGATGCCTAGGATGAGAACCAACTCTCCATGTGTCAATCTAATTCTCATCTAATATTGGACCCTTCTAATGGAGTTATCAATAGTTCTATTATCTAGTGAAGAAGGAGAAGGGGATCCACCAAACAATCATAGCAAAGAAGTAACATCCACATGTCATGTTTGTGTTGCTCCTACCTAGAAATTCAAAGGACCCATCTAAGAGCATGTTAAAGAGACATGTATATCTTTGTAGAGATGTACCTAAAGATAAATTAAGAAGCACCATGTGCCAAGTGGATTTCGGATATAAAGTAAGTAGTTAGAGGTAGTTGAAAGGATATCAAAGTGTTGTTAGAATAATTAAATATAGAAGTGTCTATTAGAATTTGATATTTGAATTCACACCACCCTCTGACCTTATAAAAGAGAACTTCCATTCCCCTATGCATGTGTATCTATAAGTGATCCTACCACCAACTTTAGATCCAATCACTAGACAAACTTCAAGAGGCATGGTCGTAACAATGCAAAAGAATTCAATACTACATTCATCACCCCAAGTGACACATTTATTGTAAAATAGGATTGTTCACTATAAAATCCTAGTTCTTTCATTGTAAAAAGGTTGACACATTTTATCAACCTTACACTACTAAAATTTCCCTCCATGAGCACTTATATTGGCTAAATCTTGCATTCTAATGAGAATTAAGTTCACATCCTTTTATTATGATGATCTTTGATTATGGGTAACATTCACCCCTCTCATCATTGTCCATTCCCAACACCTCCTCACTAAACTTGGATCTCACTTACAAGCTACATTCTATGTGCATTTAGGTCTATGTTGATACTATCTATGGACCATTTGTCATCCCTCTTAGTGTCACTCTATGTTTCTACACCTCCATGTGAAATACTTATGCATTTTGAGTTACTTGGTAGAATCTATGTGATATTATACTATTATTAGAATTTATATTTTTTTATGGTAGTAGGAGCACTAACTTTATTTTGAGCACATTGCATTTTACCTTCAACATCTCTTACCTTCTCCCTCCTTTTTTCCTTTCAAGGATCATAGGTTTAGATTAGTAGTTTTTACATTTATACTCTTTAAGCCTATGCACTAGTCTCAAACTAGGTGCACTTAGAATAGAAAGAATCTAACCTACTCCAAAGGGTCATCCCAAAGAGCACAAGGTTCCTACACCTTGGAGACATTCCCATCATTATGATGAAACACCAATGCTCATGTGCATAGCTAATCGATAATACTTCTATGCCTAACACCTTAGCCTCTTGTTCCCCACATAAGGCCTTCACATTCAATGCCCCCTTTGTAATTCACTCCCATGTTGTAGATCATTCTAAAGGTGCATGTTTCAAGACCAATAGTTTTTTTCATACTTGATGGGACCATTTGAAAAAAATCTAAGAAATTGGTGTTATCTTTACCTAATAAGTATACCAGACACTCAATGAGAGCACTTGGTGACTTTAAATATCTCTGGTCCATAAAGATCAACCCCCTTACCTATATGCCAAGAAGAATAAAACCATTTACAAGAGGCATAAATTTCCATTTCAATGAGATTTTAGCACCCTCAATAATAAGGAGAGTTAGAATATCCTTGTCCCCTATTAAAAGATGTAGTGAAAGCCAATCACCTCTTGAAGTATAGTCTACACCTCCATTCAAAAGGTTTTATTAAATAAGGTGAGGTTTATTCCCTATCCCATTCATGGATATGCCAAGGAATCAAATGTTTTTACCCTTTAATGAAGTTAGTCTATTGGTTCTTGTATAGTATGATGATATCCTTGTTACATCCCTCAAACGTTTATCCTATTTCATAGGTAAGAATTTAACTTCCCCTAAAGAACATATTAAAAACATCATAAATATCTCCTTGATGTACCATGTGATTTAGGATAATGTCACAATAAGACTACTTGATTCCTCATTCAAACGAAAATCCTTCTAATGGTATCGAGCATTAAGACCAACTTATATTCACAACTAGGATGAACTCAGTGAAGAACTGTGAAAGCAATTTAAATATTGAAGTGACCACTTGTCCCTAATAGAGTAGCTCATGACCATAAAGTGGGACCCACATGCGATGATGGTTGACTTCAATTTCATATTTCAATGACTCTAGGATAGAATCCTACCCTTACATAAGCCATCTCCTAACACTGCATTCTTATATTTCTTAAAGGATCTTAATAATGATGTAATGGTGATGATTTAGTCCATGGGAGGTGTTATCCTCGAATTTTAGTAGGATCAATTCATAGGATAACCCCTATGAAACTTATTCATATCATATCCCATTATCTCTAAGCACTCAAAATGAGGCTAATCTCTACCTCTTTACATTTGTTTTCCCCAAGAAATTTGATCTTTTGAGGGAATTTTGAATCATATGTAGTTTAAAGATTTTACTCTGAACTACACTTTGTTTCTTTTTGTGCAAAGTCTAAAAATTTTCTCAACTTTGCATATGTTTTATTTTCTTTGTGTTAAGTCATAATTTTATTGACATTACATATGCAATGTCAGAGAATTTCTCTAATCTTGCACATGGAACCCACCACCCATGGTAATTAATGGGAATTAATTACCACATTTTATATATATTATCTTCATATTTCTTTTATAGCTTGTTTTTATTTTCCTTGCCATTTTGAGATCTTTTTCACTCCTTCTAGCACTATTTTTGATCTTGTCAATACTTCCCCTACCAAAATTTTCTTAGTTTCCCTTTTTTTCACATAGATCTGATCTTTTGAGCATGCATTTTAGGTAGGGTTCATTTTTGTCTTCTTTCCATCTTGTATTTATTTGTCATTGCCTTTTTTCCCTAGTTTTTCTAATTAATTTAAATCCTTATAAGGTTTCATTATTTTTTTCATTACCTAGGGTTTTGATTGTTTTTTAATCTCATCTTTCCCCCTTTCATCATTTTGTTTTCATGTTTAGGGTTTTATCTAGGTTTTTGATTTTCTAATCTCCATGAATCTCAAATATTTTTATCTGAGTTGTAATTATTTTTCAACCTATGTACATTAGAGAATTTTCTCTAAAATACATGTTCTCTTTATACACTTTATATAAGTTTCTCGAATGTACACAAAGTTAACCAACCATCCTTTTGTGCAAGTCAGAGAAGATTATTTGAAATACATAGAATAGTTGAATTGGATGCAAGTCAGAGAATTTTATCTGACCTACACATAAAAAATTAGAAACTAGGTTATGTAAGTTGGAGAAAATTCTTTGAATTACATGAAATATGATCTGTTTCCCAAGTTGGACACAAGTTAGATAATTTTCTCTGACTTACATCTCAACCATCCAAAATCTTGTTTAGTTTGGAGAAAATTATCTGAACTACATAACCTTCACCATACCTCATGTAAAAGCATTATTTTTTGCTGATCCTACATTTTTCTAAAAAAGAATAAAAAATGATAACTTTGGATATCAAATTTTCCTACTTGCAGTTATATAATCAATGTCAGACATTCTCCAAATAAGAAGATAATGAAGTACAATTATAAGTGTGTTTTCCCATTATCTGTAGTTGTTTCAAATGTAGATCAAATTGGGGATATAGATATTGGTCATGTGGGCATGGATGAGTTTTTACAGCTATTGGGAAGAGAACCCATTACAACTCATATGTAAACAATACTTAATAGTCAAATCCATTTAGCTAATACATTTCTTGTATCAGTATAAGATTCTAAATTTATCTTGACCATGGTAACACATTCTGATAAGGAAATTAGGTCGCTCAAAGATTTACAAGGTAAGGTGATCATTCACATTGATAAGGAATAATTTGATTAAAAAAATTCACCTCTTTGAGATTGAAGAATTTTAGATTTAACAATGTAATCAGCTCAAGAATACTATGATAGATATATTGAGAAGTGTGAGAAGCATATTAACTCTAAATGGCTCAAGACTCCTCAGCCCACCATTGCTAGATGGCCCAAGTATCTGTATCATAGTGACTTTCTAGACGAGATGGGATATTTGATTACTCTCCTCAATAGAGTGAAAGGGTTATCTACTTTAAATTTTTTTCAAGGATGGATGTATCAATACATTCTAGCTATCCAAATAAACAAGTAAAGGATCTTTTGGGGTAAACAAATTAGTGATGTTATTTGTCACCAGCTCTCTAAAGTGGCTTCTTCACTCAAGTTTTACATGAATTCATATCTTATGTATGTTGTAGCCAATATGAAGTCTTTCTTGGGTTTAAATTCTCTTGGTGAAAGGAAAAATGTTCTTGTATATGAGCACTATCCATAACTAACTCTAAAATAAATCATCAAGAATTACAGGAGAGTTAATGATTCTTTCTTCTATAAATTCATTTGCACTTTTGAGAAAAAAACATGAAAAAAAGAGAGCTTCATATCAGGCATGGGAATAGGTAAATAAGGTTGGATGAATTTTCTTACAATTCCAAACTTTTACCTACCTCAGGGTAAGAGGATTCGATGAACAACCTTAAATGTTACCTAGATACCCATGTGATAAACTAATACTAATGGAGATGTGTAGAGAAGTGATGAACATGCATAAAAAATAATCAGATGCTCACAAGAAAGGTTTCAAATTTCTAATCAGTATTGGTCAGTACATAATTTCCACTAATCCAAAGGCTAAGACTATGGAAACTAAGTTGCAGTGGATTAAGATTAAGAAATTCAAGAGTATAAAAAACTTTAATTACAAAATGATGAAGGATAAGCTCAAACGTAATATCACTCATATGCAAAAAATTGAAGATATTTGGGTAGAATGTAAAATTGATGAAGATATAAGGAGACTTCATTATAGTCACCTTATTGCTGACCAAATTGTCATTTTTGAATTGGTAAATATTCCTAGGGATTTGATAGATGATGGGAATATATTAGATTCTTCATATGAGGACAATCAAGTGGCTTTAACTCCTCTCCCTCCCATTCAATGGCCATCTAAAGAATCCACTTCTAATAGAGATAGATTTCAACCTATTCTTCAAATAACTAATGCTTGGTTGGAATCTAATGGAATTAATTTGAAACATTTTGAAACTAGTTCTAAGGAAGAGTACGATGAAGAGATTGCTAAGAAGTGAGAAGTGCTAAGAACCAAGAACAAAGAGGATCCCTCTACTTCCAAATAGAAGCCAAAATTTGTATTTTTTAGGCAAAGAAAGAGGAAAGACAAAGAATCAAGTGTCAAGGAAAGTGCTCAAGTGGTGAAGAAATAAATCCTAGTCACAAGTGAGGCACCACCTCAATAAACAATGTCACAAGTGTCTTAGCCAGTGCTTCAATAGACTATACAAACAAATACTACTCAATCAGAGGTTCCTTTGACTGAAACTTCTCAAGCCATGGTTTCATAGGTAACATTTTCCATAGTTCCTCCCATAAGTACCACTATACAAGTTGACCTATTCCTTTTCAAGTTGTTCTTTCACCTCTACCTTCACCTCCTATTTCTACATTTTTTCAAGTTCCTTCATGAGGTGCACTAGACCAATTTTTTGATTCATTGTCAAATCTACCCAGTCCTTAAAATTCATTGGGATCCATAACTAATCTATATTTCACCCAACAAGATATGGAAAAATTTATGTCTATACCTTATTTAAAGACAACAACTTAGGTTCCTATCACCTTAATGTCTAAAATGTCAATAAGAACTAAAGTGATGGTTACTCCAACCCAAACCCCACATATTATTACTAAAATCCTGTTGGTGTCAAAACCCCATTACCAAATACCTCCACCACACTTCCTTCCATTCCACTTACTTTATAATCCATTGTCCCTCCCCAAGCATCTCAAGCTTTGACATCCTTTACCCAAGGAGATCCATTTCTTCTTCCTCCTTGGCTAGCATCATAAACACCTAAGAAGAAGAAGTGAGTAGTGGCACCAAAAGACTTTGATTTTGGTCAACTTATGCCAATAAATGTCAAAATAATAAATAAGGCCAAAACTATGTCAAGGGTGATATTTGAATCTAAGCACAAGAATGCCAAAGTTTCAATTCCTCCTAAAGATAGAAACATTAAAGATATTCAAGTGTATGAATATGTAGTAGGATGAATAGATCTTGGTAAACAAACCCATGAAAGTGTGAAGGAAGATTTTCAAGTAGAAATGGCCTCCTTGATGGAGAGATATGATAAGGATAAGAAGATCAAGGATCAACTCAAAGTACAAATGGAATAGTTAACCTCTACTTTAATAAAAATCACCCAACCTTCTAAGTCAATTGATCCTATTATACATGAAAATAATAAAAAATCCATTCAAAATGTAAATAAAATTGGATCTCAAGGTCATACGGTCAATCCTTAGATTGAGAGATTAACAACATAGGATACTCAATAGTTATGTTCTACCATTAGTTTTTTGAAAAACCTAAGTGAAGTGAAAATATAAATTTAGCAAACAATTAAAACACTCACTCAAAATTTGGAATTGACTAAAAAGGATATTAATATATGGACTCAACTATGTAAATTCAAACTAGATCTTTTGGTTGAGTAGAAGGTCATTCCAAATAGGAAAATGTTTGTTGAATATAGGGAAGCTATGAAGAATAAAATATAAGTTATCAAGAATCTAGTTATCAAGAATCTAGTTAAATATATTGAAGAACCTGAAGATATGTGTGATAATAAGATGTTATATCTTGCAGAGAAAATTGGAGAGTTTCCTTTCCATGTTAAAAATGATTCTCAGGAAATTCTTCCTATGGAGATTGTTATTTAAGAATTTACATCTTTGCTCCAAACAAATATTGAAACATGTACTTTCACACTATACTCCATCGACAAATTTATTGAATTTTAGGTTATTTAGAATAAATTACAAAGAATCATGGACAAAAGAAAATATTTACCAATTAACTTATAAGATTCAATCACAAGGGTACTTTTCATTTCCAAAAGTACATTCGGCCTAGATAACAGTGAGGTCCAAGCTATATTGAAGAGATATGATGAAGTTTTAGAGAAGAATAAAAAGGAATAAATTCCTATGTCTAAGAACACTTAGTTTACTTTTGTAACTTTTCATATGTAATTTTGTTCAGTGTAATTTACATGGAGGAAAAGTACATAGTCCTAAGTCAAATAGGACTCTGTCAATGAATAAGTCAATGCATTTATGTTTTTCCTATTTTTATTCATATCTCATCTCTATAAATAGGAGTTTTCTCTTTGTAAAAAGTATCACTAATTTCTATAGAAGGGAAATACTACTGAATTGAGAAATAATTTTGAAACTTTGTGTTCATATTGTAAATCAAAAATTCATTTAATATAATAAAATCAAGTGATATTTCAAACTTTGTGTTGAAATATACTTGTGGTGTATTGGGAATGTTCTTTTGTATTTTCTATTACATTTTCTTATACTTTGAGTGAATTATGGTGTGAAATTTATATAAAAATAGAAGGTGACAAGAAGCTAATTTTGGAGTCTTTGATCTACTTTTAGTTATTGGGTTTATGTTCACATTGAAAGTGAATTACTGAGGTGACTTTCCTCTGCTAATTATTCTTCTTTGATAATTTTAATCTTTTTTATAAATAAGGTGAAGACTTTGGGCTGCACTTTATTCTATCTTTTAAGTTTACTCTACTAGTATTATTCTTGTTAATCTTTTGTCTAAAAAATATGAATATCGATTATATTTGGTTCATCAAGTGATCTTAGATTTTAAAAGTATATCGCAAAGAATAGAAGGAAGTTTGTGATTGAACATCAATTTTCCAATAAGAGAATTGGATGAAATAACAACACCCACTATAAGTATTGTGTTAATTAACAATAAAAGGGAGCCTTCCCTTGTCTTTGGGAGAGATTTTATCTCATCACACTATGGTTTAAATAACCATTTTTCTACCATTTTATTGATAACAAAATATTCACCCAATAGGAGGTATGATTCTCCCTAATGCCTATAAAGCTGCAGTACATACATAAAATTATTTAATCCAAGTGAGCAAGATTATGCCTAGACCCCCTATATTTATAGACTTACTCCTTAAAAAAGTAGTTTCACAACCTATCCTAGTGCTTATTCCCATTATAGTGAGTCCACCTACTTCATCTACCACCTTTCCTAGTAAATTACATGAGGTAAAAACACTATTACAAAGTTTTGAAAATGAACTTATTAGTCTCAAAGGTAGCAAGAGTAGTATCTTAGACATCATCAATCTTTCACTTAGAAATACCAATCAAATGGTCCTCCCTATCAAGGTGGTGTGCAACCCCAAAATCATCTCACTTATAATAGGATGCCTTATACATAGAAGGTTGATGTTGCTATCACTCCAAATCCCTTGTTCTAGTCTAGAATAATCTAACAAATGATCTTGAGTGGTGCTTCCCATGAAATTAACCATGTAATAAAGCTACATTCATGAACAAGATCTTGAACAAAATTATCATGGTGTAAATCATGCTTTAGTTATCAGATCAAACAAGTATTTTAACCCCATAAGAGGAAGAGATCCAAGTACTAGTTCAATCATATGATGGGTATATTGTCATCAATTATCAAGAAGAGGACTTTAGTTGTGAATCAAAGTAACATGCTTAGTGGAGGGGTAAATATAATTTATTTCAACACAAGATTTAAAATAAGAGATATACAAGAAGCTACACTAGCCTCACCACTTTTTATTTTAGTGCCCCAAGTCAATCACGTAGTTTTGCGAGCCAAATCACCTACACAACCTTTGTACCTAGAAAAGATAATGTATAAAGAGGGACCATCTCAAGTTAGTATGCCAACACTAGGAGAGGTTGTTAATATAAATCCATAACCAAAGGTATCTTAGGTTCCCTTTAATATAGTATAATAGATGAAAAACATGAGCCTAAACATCACAACATGGGATGTGCTCACTATTCCATCTCAATGGAATTTTCTACAAGATGTGTTAAAAGGTTTTTATGAGTGTCAAGACCCTGAACTAATGCCCAATACCTCTACTAGTCTATACCAATTAAAATAAGAAGAAGCATAGGTGAAAAATAACAATAAGCTACCAACATTCTATGTCTATTTAACCATTGACTAGCATCTGGTGCACAATTGCATGATCAACTCCAGTGCAAGTAGCTTAGTAATGCTAAAGAATATCATAGATAAATTTAAAATTATGTACACCCCTATTTCAAAAGGATTATTCTAGCTCAATGGTATGATATTCAAAGCTATATGTATAATCAAGGGCTTAAATCTTACACTACATGTGTATCCAAGCTTCTCTATTACACAAAATAACATAGTTGTTGACTTGCCTATTTACTTTGCCATTTGCCTCTCTCAAAACTTCATGGAAAAGATGGGTAGGTATTTATCTTTAGATTGGTCATATATGTTATTAAGAACAAAATATAGGACCAAGGTGACCATTAGGGTAGATCTTATCATCAAAATTCATGTTAAACCATACTCTTCTAGCCTATTTGAGTAAAATTACATGATGTTTAATCAAGAGGAGGATTTAATTCTCCATGAGGCTACAAAATCATTATAGGAAACCCTAAATAATCTATTGGATGAATGGTCATGCAAACTATTTGAGTGTGCCCCATATAATAATGAAAAGATGGGCCTAGGTACATATTACATCAAGGATGAGAATTTTTCATTGCTTGAGCTCATTAAATCATGCAAGGACCCCAAAGGTATGTGGTAATTATACTTTAATGGCTCCCAAAGTAGGAATAGTTTAGGAGTTGGTGTCAAATTGGTGTCACGCCAAAAGGAAAAGTAATTTCATTTATTTAGACTATAGTTCACTTGTATGAACAATGTTACAAAATATGAGGTACTAATCAAAGGCCTTTAGCTTGCACAAAAGAAAGGAATCAAATAAATACAAGCATTGGGTGATGGTGAGATAGTTATCAGCCTATTTAAAGCACAAAGATTGACTAAGAGTGGCTTGATGAAATACTATAAACATAAAGTGTGGGATTTGATAGAAGGTTTTGATGCATTCAACATCATTTCCTTACCAAGAGCATAGAATGTTGATGTAGATAGGATTATGATTATAGGTGCATAGTATGACATTTCATGAAACATAATGAAAGATTCCAAACAACTCTTAAGCTTGTGGTCAAAATGGTAGTTCCTGATAACATGGAAAATTGGCAAGTGTTTGAGAGTGATGAGTAAATCATCAACTTCCTACAGGATGAGGTAGATTTTTGTACGCTATGAACAAGGAATAGTTGTGAGTCCAATATAAATATTAAGTCCACCATTTAAAGGGGAACCAGTTATCTAAAGGAATGGTCACCCTAGAAATCATCTTCAAAATTATATGACCAATTCAAAGGAGAAAGGCTCGGTATGACATCCAAAGAAGATATCTCTACACCTATAATCATTTCAAAAGGAAAAGATCTTAAAGTTGGTAGGTTTGTTCCATGATAGAGATTGGGATATTTATTTAACTCAATAAGAGATATGACGATGTTTTTACATAGAGCTACAAGGATCTAAGAGGCTTTGACTTAGGTTTAGTACAACAAACAATTGAGCTAAATCTTAGCATGTAAACCATGCACCAAAAGTAGAGGCTTGATAATTTGAAGTTAAAGCCATTAATGCAAAAAGAGCTCTCCAAGATCATTGAGGCTAGCATAATACTTACAATCAAACATTCCTCATGGGCCACTAACTTAGTCTTGGTATATAGTAAGAATGGGGAGATACATATCTATGTGGACTTTAGGGTCCTAAACAAGGTTTCCCTTAAATACCACTACCCTCTCCCACAAATAGAGAAGATATTGCAAATGGTAATAGGAGTGGAGAGATTTTCATTATTGGATGGTTAATCAAGCTATAATAATATCCTTGTATAAGAGTGTGGCTGATACAAAACCATGTTCACCACTAAGTGGGGAACCCTTGCATACCATTCTATGTCATTTAGTTTTAACAAATGTAGGTATGACCTTATAGAGTTTTATGTATATGGAATTCAAATATATAATCAATAAGATCATCTTATTTTACCTGGATTACATAATTATTTTCTCTAAGCATGTAAAGGATCATTTGGGTCATCTAGAGTAGGTCTTTCAAAAATGTCGTGAGTTTGGAATATCTTTGAACCATAGAAAATGTATCTTCATACTTCATGAAGGATCCCTCTTTGGGCACATCATTTATAAAGAGGGACTCACAATTGATCTAGTGAGATTCAAGTCTATATCATCTCTTCCCCTTCTAAGCCATAAGAAAAGTCTCTAAAGTTTCCTGGGGTGAATCAACTTTGTGAGAAGGTTTGTGCCTAGTTTTGCTACCTTGGTTAGGCCCGTAATTGTGATGTTAAAAAAATAATGTTACATTCAGTTGGACGTGTGAAGGTAAGGAAAGTTTTGATGCCATCAATCATGCCATCTTGTAAGCACCCACTTTGATCAACCTAGACTATAGCAAGGATTTTATCTTGCATGTACTTGATGGAGCTGAAGGCATCTCAACCATCTTGATGTAGTAAAACAAAGAGAAACTAGAACAATTAATTGCCTTCTTAAACTAGGCATTGAAGGATTATGAGTTGTGTTATAGTTTCATAGAAAATCACACACTCACATTTATGAGAGCACTAAATAAAGTTTGACATATTCTCTCTAACAATAATATCTAACTCATGGTCACACATGGAAGTATCAAGGCATTCTTGCTTAGCAAGGACATTAGCAAAAAAAAGAGAGATGGATCACAATGGTGATGGAGTATGATGTAGATATCTAAGTCACCAAGATAGTAAGAGGAAAGGGGATATGTGAGTATCTAGCATAAGAAATGAGACCAAAAGATAACATAGTATTAGAATCACATGAGGAAAGGTGTACAAACAAGGAAGCTAAAACTGACTAAACGAGGATATGAAAAGTTTCTTTTAGCATAATATATACCCTCCTATCCTTGATAAGTCCAATCATAAACATTTTTAGTTGTAGTACATTCCCTATGTGGTCATAAAAGGTGAACTCTTTTGAAAGGACCTCAATGGAGTCCTAAAGTGCATTTAAGTGGAATGAATAAGTAGGATTATTCAAGAGTTCCATGATATCCTTGTAGGAGGTCATTACTTGTCTAAGACCATTACTATGGAGATCATGTGGGCTGGCTATTATTGGCCAACTCTATTTAAATATGTGCATGCACATGTGAAAAATTACAATAAATGTGCCTTTTTCACAAGAAAAAAAAGGCTCATAGCCTTACTAATGTGCCTAATTTAAATTGACCAACCCTTTTAAAAATGGGGCCTAAATTTCATTGGCATGCTTAATCCACCATCAAGTGATAAACACAAATGGATTCTCATATCCACCAACTATTTCACAAGGTGGATATAATCAGTTGTGCTTAAGGAGGCTAATGAGACATCCATCCTAAAATTATATGATGGCATTATAACAATATTTGGTATTCCATCCACCACTATTTTCAACAATGTGTTAGCCTTCATTGGGACTAGGATCAGCTAATGGACCATCAAACATAACATCTACTTGAGTGCCTCATCTAATTATTACCCTTAGGGTAATGGTCTAGCTAAGTCCATAAATAAGAAATTGATTCACATCATAAAAATGACTCTAGAGGATAAATATTGAGATTGGCACATTAAGCTCTAAATTTCTCT